>KZ506279.1:216364-283007 GCA_002844005.1 Limosa lapponica baueri | reverse complement strand
CGACTTTCCAGCCACTCTTCCCCAAGCCTGTAGCATTGCCTGGGGTTGTTGTGACCAAAATACAGGACCTGGCACGTGGCCCTGTTAAACCTCATGCCATTGGTCTTGGCCAACCGATCCAACCTGTCCAGGTCCCTCTGTAAAGCCTTCCGACCCTCAAGCAGATCAACACTCCCACCTAGTTTGGTGTCATCCGCAAACTTACTGAGGATGCACTCAATCCCCTCATCCAGATCATCAATAAAGATATTGAACAAGACTGGCTGCAAAACCGAGCCCTGGGGGACACCACTGGTGACCGGCCACCAACGAGATTTCACCCCATTAATCACAACTCTCTGGGCATGGCCATCCAGCCAGTTTTTTATCCAGCGGAGGGTACACTTGTCTATGCCATGATTCACCAGCTTCTCCAGGAGAATGCTGTGGGGGACGGTGTCAAAGGCCTTACCAAAGTCTAGGCAGATAACGTCCACAGCCTTCCCCCGATCCTGAGGTTGGGTCACATGGTCATAGAAAGAGATCAGGTTGGTCAGGCAGGACCTCCCTTTCATAAACCCGTGCTGGCTGGCCCTGATCCCTTGGCTGCCCTGCACTTGCCTTGAGAGCTCACTCAAGATGATCCTCTCCATGATCTTTCCTGGTACCGAGGTCAGGCTGACAGGCCTGTAGTTCCCAGGACCTTCCTTCCGGCCCTTCTTGTAGATGGCCATGATGGCCACCCTCCAGTCATCTGGTACCTCCCCTGTTGACTGGGATTGTTGACAGATGATGGAGAGAGGCTTGGTGATCTCTCCTGCCAGCTCCCTGAGTACTCTTGGATGAATCCCATCCAGCCCCATAGACTTATGCGTGTCTAGGTGCATAAGCAGATCATTACCTTCTTCGTCCTGGATTATAGAATCATAGAATCATCTAGGTTGGAAGGGACCTTCAAGATCATCTCGTCCAACCATCAACCTAACTCTGACAAAAAAAAACCCCATCACTAAACCATGTCCCCCAGCACCATGTCAACCCGTCTTTCGAATACCTCCAGGGATGGTGCCTCCACCACTTCCCTGGGCAGCCCATTCCAATGCTTGATAACCCTTTCAGTGTAAAAATTTTTCATAATATCCAACCTGAACCTTCCCTGGCGCAACTTGAGGCTGTTTCCTCTAGTCCTGTCACCTGTGACTTGGGAGAAGAGACCTACCCCCACCTCTCTACAACCTCCTTTCAGGAGGCCACGGACTTCCTGGTTCCGGCAGGGTCTGGGGCTGTGAGTGGGGGGTCCCTGAGCTGGGAAACCCCTCTGTGAGGCCATCCAGCCCTCTCCTCGGGCTCACCTCAGTTCTCATCGCCAGTGCTGCTACCACCTCGCCAACCATGAGTGTCACTTAGAAGGGAACCTCCTATAACTATCACCCTCCTCTTGCTCTTCGCAGAAGCAGTCTTAATACATGGAGCTGGCTGCTTCAGCAACTCCCCAGATGGGGCTTTATCAGCACCCTCATTTCCCTCGTCCTCTATCTCCAAAGGCCCGCATCTGTTCTGTAAGCTCAAGAAGATCTCAAGAAGGTCTCAAAGAAGCAGAGCCCAGGCACTGCTGCACAAACTGGTGCATCTGTTGGCTGCCTCTGTTAGCCCTGATCATCTCTGCCTATTAAGCAGCTGTTCAGAAGCAGGGAGTCTCCAGTGGAGACTTTTGCCTTTAATAGTCCTATTTGGCCTATGAAGAAGGTCTGGGTCCTGGTATGGATATGTGGGTTACTGGCTTTGTAGTACAGCTGTCTGCTGGGGCTGCAGTCTCTCCTGATAGTGTCACCCTGCCAGAGCAGTCAGAGGCTGGGGTGAGCACCTGGCTTGCTGCCACCAACTTAGCAAACGCCTCCTTTGGCATCTCTAGTGCTGGGGAGTCCCAGGTCCAGTCTGCCTTCTCCTGGGAGGGCTATTTGTGGTGCCTCATGGATGTGGGCATAGCCCCATGCCTTGTCGGGAGACTGTGGCATAGCCCTTGAAGGAGGGCAGCCTGTCCCCAAAGCGTGGGATGTCCCATTAAGCTGGCAACACCCTGGTGACTGCACCTACCGAGCAGGGTGTTGGAGGGGCATGGAGGACCATCATCAACACTATGAGAAAGCATGGCTGCAAAATTAATCCATGGAGAGCACAACAATCCCACACTGTAAAGTGGGAATGTTGTATTTCCATGCAGGCAAAGCCAGATCCCCACAAAATCAGTGTCTTGCAGGAAAAAATTAGCCCAAATATGACTGTCAAATGCAACTCAGTCTTACCCGGAGCCGCTAATCCCTGCCTGGGCTAGGAAGCTCCAACAGATGAACATCTCAGCTCTGACCAGACATGTGCCTCGTTCACAGATGGATCAGCCAAATACGTTAAGAGGGAAAGGTGATAGAGGGCTGCAGTCTTTAATCCAGCTAAGCAAGGTAGAGGGAGGATAGTGGTCAGTATGCAGAACTAATGGCTGTATTAATGATACTAGAAAAGACCCAAACTCCTGAGTTGTAACTAAAAATAATGCCTTTGTTTTATCTCATGCAGAACCTCTATGTGAAGCCCTACACTACTGCTGTCACTCACTGTATATCAACAGACATGAAGTGCCGGACACCTCTACTCTCCAGCTGCACCAGAGCTCCTTGTTGACTCCATCACACAAGCAACTGGACTATGTGGTGAAATTTGCACCACCATTGTCTTACGGGAGATGGGATGAGGGGTGGAGTCCAATGGCAGGCCATCTTTGGTGGCCCTAGCCCTAGCGTTGTTGCTGTTCTGTGCTTATTCTTTCAACTAGTATTTGTTTTACTTATCTTTATTCACTTATTATTATTCTTCACGGAATCACTTTGTATATAAAAATTTCTCATGTAGCCAAACAGCTTGCTAATATGATCTATAACTTTTAATATCTTTAAGAAAGGTTAACTGTATGTGGATCAAGGTGGGGAATGTAGTGGTGTTGACCGGAAGACGATTGTACATCGAGGAGTCAGTGATCCACATAGCAGTGAACCTGTACAGATCCAGGTCTGTGCTGTGCTGTGCAGCAGGTACAGCATCACCTTCAGGCCTGTGCCATGCCCAGCATCTCCCTCGGCGCCGGGCAGACTCAGCCAGGGGATGGTAACAGAGGAGCCCACAGACAGCTCCCACTCGGTACTGGCAATTACGTCTTTATACTGTTAGCTCTAATAAACAACATTTAAATACTATCTTACAGAGTCCAGTTGCCTTTCTCTACTGGGACCATAACACATCAGCAGCCCCTGGTGCAAAGCAGTTCCCCGCAATTCCACTTTTTCAATAGGTGATTTGGTGATTTAACATTCATCCCTGAAGTCTGCAGTTAAGAGGCTAGGATCTGTTGTCCCTAGTTATGGTCTCTGTGATATTTTGGGTACCAGCTATTTTGTTTTACTGAAGATGACTCCATCTCCTCAACTCCATCTCCTGTCTTGTCAGAGACTGCAAAGCTGGTAGTCAGCTGCCTCAGCTGCCTTTGCCTCCATTTTTGAACAGGCACTTCTTGTAATGTGTAAGGACCAATGGGAAGGAATTCCCTCATACTAGTGTTGTGAGAACTTATCCCAGCACGGCTGTCCAGTTGTATTGGGTTCACATGGCAAGGTTTTGGTAGTGGAGGGCTGCAGGGGTGGCTTCTGTGAATAGATGTCAGAAGCTGCACCTGTGTTGGACTGAGCCAGCTCCAGCTGGCTCCAAGATGGACCTACAGCTAACTAAAGCTGAGCCAATCAGCCATGTTGGTAGCAGCTCATATGTCATAACATATAAAAGAAAGTGTAAAAAATACTGGGAAAGAGGAGTGAGAAAATGTGAGAAATAACTCTGCAGACATCAAGGTCAGTGAAGAAGGAAGGGGAGGAGGTTCTCCAGGTGCCAGAGCAGACATTGCCCTGCAGCCCATGGTGAAGACCATGTTGAAGACCAGGTTGTCCCCCTGCAGCCTGTGGAGGATGCCATGCCGGAGCAAATGGATGTGCACTGAAGAAAGTTGCAGCCTGTGTTGAGCCCTCATTTAAGTGAGTTTTCTGGCAGGACCTGTGACCCCATGGGGGACCCGTGCTGGAGCAGTCCGCTCCTGAAGGACTGCGTGCTGTGGGAAGGACACACGCTGCAGCAGTCTGTAAAGAACTGTAGCCCATGAGAAAGACCCCTGTTGAAGAAGTTTGTGAAAGACTGTCTTCTGTGGGTGGGACCTCTCATTGGAGGAGGGAAAGAGCATGGGGAGGAAGAAGCAGCAGAGACAACGCGTTATAAACAGAACACAACCCCCATTCCCTCATACCCTTGCACCACCCATGAGGAGGAGGTAGAAGAGTCAGGAGTGAAGTTGATCCTGGGAAGAAGGGAGGGCTGGGGGGAAAGGTGTTTTTAGATTTGTTCTTATTTCTCATTATCCTGTTCTATTTGATTGGCAATAAATTAAATTAATTCCCCCAAGCTGAGTCTGTTTTGCCCATGACAGTAAATGGTAAGTGATCTCCCTGTCCTTATCTCAGCCCATGTGGTATTTTCTCCCCTCTGTCCAGCTGAGGAGGGGGAGTAATAGAGCGGTTTGGTGGGCACCTGTTGGCCAGCCAAGGTCAACCCACCACAGCACTCCTAGCTTTCAGGCTGTGACTTGGCCTTTCCCACTGAGAAGCAGCCTCCTCCCGAGATGCTGCAGTTGGCACCCTGTACATCATCAAGTACACTAAACCTGAACATTAAACTGTTAACAACACTATTCTGTCATGAAAGGGTCCTAAGCAGGCAGAGAAGACTAATTTCCTCCTCCCTTTCCTCTCTCCTCCTCCCCCCCTCCAAATCCATCTGGGAAGAAACCTAAATGAACTCCCTTTTGGATATGTGGAGATAGGGAAGGGCATACCTAACGAGAAAAGTTGTGTGTGCCGGAGGTCTGAGTGTATTCAGCCATATCTTAATACATTTTTACAATTAATCTTTCATTCTGAACATAAAACAGATATTTCCCACATTAATGGATGCAATGGCTTGCAGTTTTCCATGCATGGCCTTTCACATTCATTGCTGAAGCCAAAGGAGTTACACCATTAGAAACTGAAGCTGCTCCTCAGCGATCCACAGTCCCTGGCTCTCTGACAAGAAACTCACAGAATCCTGTCACACTGCTTTCAGTCACAGAAAACTATACATGTTGCTCTCCTGACAGAAAAGCTATGGCCTCAGAAAGCTCCTTATTGCTCAGGGGTGGAGGAAGACAGAGGTGCAGGCTGTGAACAGCAACAGTTTCTAGGATCTGAAGAGCTGAAGACTGGTGGCGTCCCAGGGAGAAACCGAAATGCTCAAGTGAAGCGGAGAGGGGAGACAAGGACAAAAGGGTTTTCTGGAGAGGTGGAATGAGGGCAGAGTAGTGTATGGGCTGAATGAAAGCAATCTTTTGCCCAAATTGTGCTAGCAAACTTGCAGGCATGATTGAGGTTTGAGAGAGAAAATGCAGGAGTCAAACAGTAAAAGCACATTGAAGGTCTGAAGTAAGGTGGGGAATAGCATTGTGTTAGACAGTGATACAGTTGTTCACGAGATGGTTTCTGACTCTGAAACCTTTTCCAGAAGGAATTCAGCTGGAAAAATGACTCCTTTATTCAGTTGTTCTCATTTAGTCAAAAAAAAAGACCAAAAAGTACCAGAAAGGCAGTATCTGATGCTCTCCCATCTTTCCACATAGAAAAGATATGGAGAGCAGGAAGAGACAAAATTATGTGAGCCATGTCATTTCACTCTTTGGCTTTTCACCTAAAAAAACCAACCAATGCCCCCTCCCCCCCCCAGAAAAAAAGATAACCAAACCACCATCATGGAAAACAGCTGACTGGGTGAATATACTTTCACAGAATAGCAATGTCACTTCACAGTCAGAGGTCTAGGTCTCCACCAGCCCAGGTCCCAGAAAACCAACTATTCATCTGCTAAAAGCAGGCTTGTCTTAAGTTAGCTCAGGGAAGGAGCTAGGACACAGGAGCAGAGCCAAGAAACGGCTGTAAAATTTTTATTTCTGGCTTTCCGCCCTTCCAGGACTCTCTCACAACCCTGGTTTCCTCAGTCAAGTATTTTGGCAGAGAGGATGGCCCACAGAGCCTGGGATGTGAACTGTGTGGGCTGCAGCCAAGGGCCCTTCCCTGTGACTCCCTGAGCCTTGCCTTGTTTTATCTCTCCCTCTGTCCCTGCCCCTGCCCCTGTCCTTGGGATGGCTTCAGGGTCCTGTTGATAGATCCAGGGGTAACCAACTAGTTTGCACACCCATGGCACTATTCATCTGAATAGTAACAGTTATTAATAGCATCACCAGTTATCTCTTGTGTCACTGTGAAAAACAGACTAAAAGTCATGGAAAAAAAAAAAAATCTGGTTAGCATTTGGAGTATCTGAAACGATCTCAAAGATTTTTCCAAAACACTCTTAGGGAATCTGGGCTGATGTGGCTGCCATACCCCTTTGCCTTACACTGATCATTCCTGTGGTGGGTAATAAGGTTTCAAATGTGCTGTTTAATTTGCAAATGTCTGGTGATGAGTGATGGAAGTTGCTATAGATATTTAAGCTATTAAACATTGGTAGAACATTAAGCATTAAGTCTCTGTGTAGTAGAAAATGGCTTGTTTTTTCACTGCAATTTTAAATTTCAACTGTTGCTTTTAAACATCTGTGTCTCAGTCCAATTTAACTCATAATTCTATTACATATTTTGTAAGAAACATTCTTACAAGAGATTTGATTTATTACTACCCTGTGTAGTTGGCAGAGACAATATAACTCTGTTACGATGCTTCACAGAAACATTGCAAATATAATACATTCATAAATTATTTCTTATTGATGTAAAAATACCTTCCCTTCCCAGTTAAGCACACTTGTGCTGTGAGAATACAGTGGCACAGAATTCCCTGGTAGCAAATAGAAAAACTGCATGGGCTACTGAAAGACATACTGGCAATTAGTCTGCTGAAGGGTTAACATTTGCCAGGTAATACTAATTCTCTCACAATTCTTAGAAAAATTCAGTATTTAGAACCAATCAAAGAACATTCAATTAGATTTATTTCCCAATCTGCAACCATTTGTTCTTTCATTTAATTTGAGTTAGGAATAGAGGCAAAAAGAAACACTGCACCATTGTGTCACTTGCATAAGCTATTGCTATTTGTTGATATCTCCCTTAGGAAGACACAAAAGAGACCACTATTCTCATCACCTCTGTTGGCTATAGAAGAACTCAGCTGTGTAAGCCAAAATTAGACATATCAAAGCACCTTTGATCACTTCATTGTCTGTCAAGTCTTCTCCAAAGCCAGCACTGTCTGCTGTAATGGATTGTGTTACTTTCAAATGTCATATTTAATGTGTGTTCCTTCAGATCCCTGAGACTGTCTGAGATGCTGACTGTGTAGCACAGCGCTGAGAGCTTTTGCAGGTGGGTCTATTAGTTTCAGTGCGTTCCTGTTTCTCAACAGCATGTGGTTTAATTGCAGAATCGGTGAAGCAAGGGCATTGCACGAATTCATCTGCGTTTTTCTGTATGTGCACAACCACAAAGTTGTCCTGCAGCGTAGGGTTGAATGAGTTATGAGACCATAAAAAAATATTTCAGTTCACAAGGCTACCAACTCTTTGTCATGAAACAAAAACACCTGCCAGAAGAGTTTTATTCTTACTTGATTATCACAGCACAAATAGGCCTGGGACAAAGCCATCATTTAAAGGGATGTTTTTATGCAGCAGGCATGCTGCAGAGCATCCGAGGCACCCTGGTCTAAATTTAGTTGCTAATTAGAAAAACACTTTTCACAGATGTCATTAATCACCCAACAATCTGAGAACTGTCTCTTTTAAAAAGGGAATGTTATACCCATTAGTAAAGTACCCACCACAGGATTTGACTTCTCTTGTCCAATAGCTCCAGCAATGGGTCATTACTCATGTGGGTAACTTTCTTGGTTTCCACTGATAAAATTAATTCTTAGCTACCTTAGGCTAATACTGAAATTTTGTCCTTGGTCAGAAATCCCACTGAAGAAACTGCAGTAATACATAATGAGCCAGCATTCTTCCATCACTTTCTAGAGTTTTATGAAACTTCCTCTTCTGTCTTTCAGGCTGTTAGGACACAATCAGATCTTGATTTCACATTTTTCTCCTATAATACATGATTCAGAAGCTTCCTTTTTCATACATAAAAACTAAATGCTGACGTATTCACATGGTTCCAGGAGGCAGGTGCCTGAGAAGTCATTTATAGCATGAGTAAAATAGCGAAGTTGGCACCTAGAAATTATTAAGTAAGTTGGAATAAAACTGCAATAGTGGTAACAGGATAAAAGTTACTAGCAGTGGGAAAATGGCTTTCTGTGTCACATAAAAAATCTTGAATTTTCAAAGAAAAGAATGTCGCAAATATTTCAACCAAGCGAAAAAAAGCGTTGATAAATGTTACAGTGATGATTTATGTGAGCTGTTGTTCAGTGGCCATACACACTCAATTATTTTTTTCTTTGTGCTGGGTCATATTTCCCATGGTGTCTCATTTTAGAGAGGAAAATGGCTCAAGAAACTCATGAAGGATTGTATGGCCACAGGCATATTTCAGGAAATGTAAAGTGTACCTGGATACCCTGGAAATGGACATGTGGCATCTGTTCTGCAGGACTGCTGAGGCACACTAGTTACACACACTCTGAAACACTCGGTTCTTGGCCAATTCTTCATGCCAACCTTTCATTCTTAGGCGCATACATTTCCAAAGAAAAATACATATTATGTGTGGGAAAGCCTGCCCTTTTCAGGGAAAAAAAAGGGATCTTAATTTTGAATTTTGACAGATTTTTTTCAGCTAGCCTTGGAAAACCTGAATAACACTGATTAACAAAATCCATGTCTCCTTCACTGCTTTGGGGGGACTTTTTTTCTTCAGTTTTAAGCAAATTTCTAGGTATATTGTTAAATGATATTTTGGAGCTAATTCACTGAAACAAGGATATGGTAAATACTAAGCAAAGGCTTTAGGATCTGTCTTCAGGGTCATGGCAATGGGAAATACTTGTAGACCAAGTCAATAATATTTCTTAGTGAGATGAAAATGCAAGGACTTAATTATTATTGATTCTTAAAAATCCCAGATACTTTGGCATTGGTTTAGTAACTGACCTTTAAGACACTTAAGCTAAGCTGGTTGTGCAAGCTTCCCTGGTAGTTAATGGAGACAGAAAGGTACCTTAAGAAGGAGATTCATCCTACTGTCTCAGATGTCTCTTCTAGATGTCTGGGTCAGATATCCTGCTTTAAGAGCCATTTAGGACCATTCATTACGGAGGGAACTGGGAAACAGTGACAGAAACAGTGAACATTTTTGCTCCCTGTTTGTGCAGGAAACACTTCTGGATTTCCTTCACTCAAAAAATGCTTCAATGCTAATGTTTTGCTCATAGAAAATGATGCATTCCTTCATTGTCTGATAATCACAGCTCTCTCCAGGGACAGAGTCTGTCCAAATAATTTCTGAACATGTGATCAGCTATGTCTGCTTATTCGGGTTTGCTTTCATGGGTATCCAGCCTACATTTTTTCTAGAGCTATCCAGCTGTATACACAGCTATAATTTAAGTAAACACAAAGGCATGTACCTGCATTTTCTATTTTGGGAGATACCTGTAAAAATAGTTTTCTCTGGCTTAATTGTAGCAGTTTAAAGTTAAAATTATTCCAGTACAAATCTCCCTAATTATTGGTCTGGAGATTCTTTAAGATGAGTTTGATGAAAAGACTTAATCTTTGAAACCTGAGGCATGTTGCTTCACCACAGTTGTTCACAGAGGTCCAGCAGTATTGCTTCTGTTTCCTAGCTTAAAAGAACATCTTGGCAAGTATCAACCATTCAAGGCATAATTTCAGTATCTGAAAATTCACTTTCTTTCAGTATTTTCTTACATGGACAGTCTCCTCAATGAGTATTCTGGCTTCTAAAGCCATCTAGTAGTACGCTCCCTGAAAGCAAATCCAGACTCAATCAAAGAGGATTAGCCCTCTCCATCCTGTGAGGTGGCCATTCTGCTCCTAGCCTTTTTCATCTCACTTGCAGCTTTCAGTTTTTGAGATTTGTGTCTCAGTTCCCCTGAGAGCCAAATTCATAGATACGTTGTATGCAAGAAACTCAGTAAGAGAACAGAGAATCAGTTGTCTGCTAATGTAAACACAGCTGTGTATGGCAAGTGGCATGTAGCTGTTTATATCCAAATTCAGGCTATCGTACAACAGAGAAAATAAATAAAAACTTCAAATCAAAAGAAAATAAAATTGTCGTCATTTTTGCCATTTCCTTTTATCAAAAAGTACTTATGCAGATGCATACTTTGGGATCAGACAAGAAGATAAGAAGAAATAATTTGCACACTTTTACAGGAGTATCATTGAATGATGTTTCAAGTCTTCATATTACTTCAATAGGCATCGGAGGCACTGAGGAATTTCTGGGAATGTGTGTGATGCCATAAAAAACTAAGTGATCATTTTCCACCCTATTTTTCTTTCCTTTTTTCTGTACATGGCCTGTGAGTATATTAGATGAGAATTTTGTACATAGTTTTTTCTCAGAAATCTTTGCCAGCAGTTAATACTAGCTTTCTACAGCCAGAATGCTGGAAAAATGCAATGAAAATGTTTCCAGTCCCAAGAGAGAAAAGTGTTTCTTGTCGTTCTTATTTATCAGAATGAGCACTTATTTGTCAAATTGAGATTGCAGTACTCATTATTCAGAATGAGATGTCAGCAATGCTGTGTATACTTCAATAAATTCACCCGAGTACTAGAAGCATGATAGCTTTGTTACGACTAGATTATGTTAGACTAAGTAGCTATACTAGTTCAAAATTAACTTGCATAGCTAATGTCACTGTGGCACACAGGACTAATGCACAGTTTATGTCCTGTGTATACAGTCAACAGCCTAATGTTGTCTGTTATTGTACCAGGGAGAACAATTACCAGAAGAGGACCCTGAGCATGTTAGTATTTCTTGAAGAAGATCTCACAGGCTGTCCAGTTAGGACGTTGCACCTGAAATCCTCCTCTCTTTTGCATCCTATTACATCTAAGAGGGAATCTCCCTTTTGATTAGTTTGAGGTGGCATGGCGTGGTGGCTGCTCAGGAAACTGGACATTCTTGGGATCCCTCCAATGTAAAACTGAACAACTGGGTGTGATGGACTGCCCCAGGGCAGTTAACACAGCAAAACTCTTTGCTGTGAAGGAAGACGGTTCTGACAGTCCTATCTATAGGTGTCCTCAGCCAGAAGGCTAGTGATAGTAAAAATCTGGATTTCATAGGAGGGAAGTTAGACAGAGAACACCAAGCAGCATCTGTCTGTTCCAGGAGGAATCCTTGTTCCACTGCAAGAGGGGAGAATGGGTTGAACAATTAGGCAGAGATGCAGCTCTGTCTAAATTTAGTTTCAGAGATAATATAGGTGTGTCTTCTGCTGCTTGTATTCCCAGTGATTTCCCTGAAGCAGAATCAGTCTGAGTAGTGGTTAATATGTTATTCATGTCTTTATGTTCTCTATAAACTATTTAAGAGGTATTGGGGAGGAATCTTTGTACATAGTCTCTAAGGTTCTGGGCAGCCTATAACAGACTGGTTTTTTTTCTTTGCTTAACCCTGCTTTTCATTAAAGAAGGCGGAACAAAAGGAGGAAACTTTCCATTAAGTCATATATGTCTGCCCAAAAAAGCTTTCACCAAAGATTCAGTGGATGTGCTCTGAGCACATGCTTACAGTGTCCTGTGGTTGGTAAGAGGGCAGGAAGCAGCATGCTTTGTTTTTCAAGGAACAAAGATGTGCATCAGTTCAAAAGCAGTCCTGGCTGTAATGGGAAAAAAAGCTGATAGCAGCAGGACAACATAAAAGGAAACTGCAGAAGGAGCTCAGAAGCAGCAGAAGCCTGGAGAATATAGGGTGGCAATGGTGGTTAGTTGTATTAGAAAAGCTGAAGTTATGGAGGAGAAAAAAAAGTTTAAGCTTGGCCTTAATGCAGACTGTAGGGAAGTGGATCAATAGTCACAGCTGATTTGATCTGGTATTGGCAACAGTCCTGCTGTAAACAGGGGCTTGGACTACATGACCTCCAGATGTGCCTTTTAACCAACATTTCTGAGAGTCTTTGAATTCTTGAAGTGTCAGGTGAGGACATGCTGCCATTCTTTGTTTTTTTCTGTATTGAAAAATACCAATACATTGCGTAAGCTCTCAAAGATGTTTCCTGATGGCCTTTATGCGGGGATCCTTCTCCTCACCCAGAAGGGCAGCTCACAGAGGAGCAGCTGAGATGTGCTGCACAAAGATAGGTAAGGATGTGACACAGGGGCTGGGGGCTGAAGGGAACAGTTTGTTGGTGGGCTTTAAAATGGGATACAAAATTGTTCATTTATTGGAAAATGAGTAGAGAAAGCTGGCAATTATTACGAGAGGAGGACCATTTGGTGCTCTGAGGGTGTGCCTGCCAGGTCAGTCCTAGAAGGAAAGGTTTCTAGATCATGCACTAACTCTGATAAGGGTTAGCACAAGCTGGCAATATGCTACATCATCTTCTCAGAGAGACTGAAGCCTGAGTATTTGGGGAAAACTCAGCTCTAGCCTTTATGTTTCAAGTCATCTTTCCAGATGGAGGATGGTGCACATCCATGAGATCACTTGAGGACACTAGGTGTCTGTTGAGCCAAAAAGGGCTATAGCTGTGGGTTTCTGTTTCTCTGCTGGCCCTGGAGAGGAGATATGGACCTCACTCAAATCCTATCCCACCTCCTGTTAGGGCTCTCCTGCGGTCAAGGAGCTATTCAGCAGAGCTCAGTGCCCTTCCCTCGGGTGTAGAGTTTTCACCTCCTGCTCCTAAGAGCAGCTGAGAAGCGCTCTGGGCCCCTTTTATTCTTCTTAAAAGTAGGAAGAGTTGCCAGAAGTGGAAAAAAAAAATCTGGCAGAATGGGATGAGCAAGAAATGAAGCCTGCCCAAGGCTGGTCTTCGTTATGTGTGCAGCTGTGAACAATTACAGTCGCGCCCACACACCATAACACACCTAATCGTGCCTTGTAGGCACAGCCCACAGCAGCCGCAAGATGCTCTCAACCTCTGTTGCAAAACCGACCCCAATTATTATCAAATCTACTAGACCTGCCACGACGGGCACTTGGTCTCCTTTCCAACACATTCCCCGATAACCCAAATCAATCATGAACGTGTGATTTTGGTATCACAGCATTTCAGGCAGTGAAGAAGGCAGAGGCTAATAAATGGAAAAATGCAAATGCTACATCTCCTGTAGAAATGTGTGTTTTCTGCAGGGGTTGTATATTGCCCCTCAGCCTAGGACCTAGGGGCTATATGAAGACTAACAGCTGCAGTGACCTAACTGTGTACGTGTGTCTGTAATTAATTCTGATGAGCTATGCAGACCAGCCTCCCTTGCTATATAAACTATGAATATAAATAGACGTGATAGTTGAAGGTTTCATTTCTGGAACAGGGGAAGAATTTCCTAGTTCCTAGGTTTTATGTACCCTAATCAGATTCCAGTTCAATTTTGGAGCAAGAACTGGGAATATGTTATCTTCCCAATAACCCTACATGACCCACTTCCCATGCAAAGACAACCAGGGCACAAGAGGTGCAAGAAGAAGCATGGACCAAGGGTGTGCCATGTCATGTTACTGTAGGTAGTCTCTACATAGCCTGCTGAGTAGGTCATTTGTTACAGACACTTAATTTAGGCATTAGAACTTGTTTCCAAATTGACTGAAAGGGACATCATGGTCTGACAACAAGCTCTCCAAGTTGCTCATTGCTGTCTTCACTGTTACTTTGAGAAGCCACTAGAATAAGCATTTTAAGCTGAAAATAGCCCTGGGCACTTTCTATAAAATCCCAAATGCAGTCCTTGTCTTCCAAAGTCTCAAATGTAGGTCTCATGGTTTTAGGGATAAGTTTTTTTGGATATTATTACTTAACTTGCGAGTGCTTTAGGTAGGAGCTGGAGCACTCCTCAGGAAATGGCAGACCTAGGTTCAGTTTTTGTTTGAGCAGATTCAAATCTACAACTTGTATCCTAACACCAGTATGATTTATTCTACCAGGTTTCTAACTTAGCTTAGTGCCAGCACTCCCTAAATATCTCCTTGGGGCTGAGTAACCATCCCAAGAAGTATTCAAGAATCACTAAGCCAAGTTAAGAGAGAAGAGGTGCGAGAATGACTCTGTAGTTTGGGCATTTAGCTGAAAAGGAAAGCCCCAGTTTCTTCTTTATGTTCTTACAGCTGTTCCTGGACTTTACTTAAGTAACTCTCTAATATAAAACTAATGTGGAAATCTAATCAAGAGCTTCTGGGGACCATATTATAGAAAAGAAAGCTGCAGAAGGAAGATATGGGATAACTTAAGATACCCATAGACCTCTGACTCACCAAATAGGTGAGATCAGACTAAATAAGAGGGACATGCTCAAAGACTGTGTTGTGCTGGAAAACTGTACACGTATCTACTGCTGTGTTGAGAACAGATGTATGTACAGTAAATACATTCTTTCGCTAAGCTTGTATTCATGGCTTATTGCCATGATGTCCATCAGAAGAGCTAATCAAGAGATTCAAAGTGTTGCAGTGAAGTGAAATTCGAATAAAAAGCACAAGGCTGCAGAAGCTTGATAGTGTTGAAGCACCATTTATGAGATGGTTGGGATAGGGAGAGTGAGATGTTCTGGAACTGACGTTTGGCAACGTTACTTGAAAACCAGCCACAATGTATAGTGTCCACAATAGCACTACTTCACCCATATCTTGCCTAGGCAACAATTGGGTTCCTCCATTATAGACTGGTGTCTTTCAATAGGAAAACTGGGCCAACTTGAGACAACCATCACCAGCAGTGTCAGCTGTCAAGACAGCTAGTAGATGTGGTAATTACCCATACTCTTGCCTACAGCATCTGCTGGATTTGAAAACCAGATAACCTTCTCACCTCCACTGACGAGCCCCCTTAGCAGAACTGGGGAACACTGGCAAACCAGTGTGGGGAAGCACCGTGAATGCTGTATAGCATTTCAGTACCCTTGTGGCGGGCAGAAGGTACCTGTGCTGTGCGTTCACCTGGGTTTGAACAAGACCTCTGAGATGCCAGCTTGCTGGAGTTCGAAAGGAAAAGCTGGAAGTAAAGGACCACAGAAGCATTAAATGATTAGCTTTTGTTGGCACTGCCAGCCATGGCAGCAGATTGGATTTCCAGTATTAATGCCAATGTTTAATGAGAATACTGCAGCCTTTAATCTGAAATAAATGGAGTTGATGTATTTGGATGAGATCAAGGGAGAATAAAAAGATGGTTTTTGACAGCTCCCATTCTAACCAACACTGGCACAAAATTCTTGTCCATCCTGTCCAGTGTTCCAGCTCTTTTAAAATAAGCTGTGCTGTAGCCATGGTGTGTTCAGTACATCACTGGTGAATGAAAATGTAGTCACTGGAGGTGATACACAACTCAACAAGCTGCAAAGGAGCCATTCTATGATTTTTTAAAAAGGCCACATATTTTCTGATTTAGTGTTCCCTTTATAAAAACATGACTTTTTCCTTCTCATACTGAGAAGTTACTTGGACTTACTGAGTTCTTTGGAGAAAATATTTCCATCTAAATCTGTCTACAGTCATCAGATGAATTCTGAATATACACAAGGGAAGATTTTGTTCTTTGACCAACTTAAAATTTGACTGTGTTGACAGCAAGTTATGTCTGATCTCATTTACATCAGTGCATAACTCAGTTTTCTTCAAGTAGAACTGCTCTGGATTCACACCAGTGTATATCTGAAGAGAGTTTGACCTTGTTTTTCAGGCTTTTACAAATAGTCATTCTCAAATAATCTTTCTGCACTTTGCTCAAGTTTACTTCTACCATGCTGAATGATCACTCACTGCCAGCCAAGCCAACCCAGACCGTCCTAGGCAAGGAAGGTCAAAATCCTGTCCTCTTATTTACTTCACCCATTGCCCAGAATTAAAGCTGAGAGGTTTTCTTTTTTTTTGCCAGGTCCTCCTGTCTCATACCTCAAGCTGAAGCAAGAGTGCTTGCTTGAGGACCTCTTACATCCTTGTTTTCCTCCAAATAGTGAGTCAAAATAAGCATCTGACTTCAGAGCTCCCCACCTACTGCTCAGAAGTGGAATAATGTCTGGAGTACACTATATATGTAATCTAAGATATATAGGAAATTAAGTATTGCCATTGACATATGAATAAATTTGCACCTATGAAACACCACCAGAGAAGTTACTGAAATGCCCTCTCATTTAATATCTCCTTTCCAGCATGAGAGAGAAAAAGAACCTCAGCTCTTTCTTTCTAAGCAAGAAGATATTTGGGTAAAGTATACATGTAAAGAATTGTAATTTTGAGATATTGCAGTAAAACAAGGCAACACCTGTTCTCGTAGTTGCTTGTGCACATACAGAATTTAAAAAACAACCAACAAAAAAAAAACACAAACAAACCAAAAAAACCAAAACCCCAGAATAGTAGAAAAATACCTAACCTGATCCATTTGGCTCGGATACAGTAGGTTTTGCATCTCTGAATGGACAGAGTACCCCTTGCTTTTTTCTTGTCCCCACAAGGTTTTAAATTTCTGTCAACCGTGCTTAGCCTAGGTTTGCCCCAATTAGGATATAACTACGTCCTTATGGAAAGTAAATGCTGGCAGTGCTCTTGCTACCTTACAATGATGTCAAACTGGATCTCTTTCTGGACAATAGCTGTTAAATATCCTCAAGTGTGAAATCATGCTTATCTCCACGTTGGTTCTTCGACCTGTCATGTCACCCTGAAATTGCTTAGGGACTCATCTGCCCCTGTGGCAGCTGGCAATTCCTTGCACAGAGTATCCCATTGCCTGGTCCTTCCTACCCTGCTTGTGGATCTGTCTCATATGGATCAACCTGCAATGGATGCAAAGAATATGCCACTGAATCCTTGGTTTCACTGCTGCTCTTCTAGCAAGAATAAGAAATTTCTCTAATTATCCCTTCTTAGCAATCATTTTTGATTACATGTGTTCTTACACCCTCTCCACAATTTACTTTATTTCAGAGCCAGCAGTTAAACCCTTTTGGTGCCGGCCAGCCCACATCCTTGCCAGCCTGTCGGAATTGCAGATGAGCTCCCTTGTGCTCTGGGGAGGTTTTGGGGTGTTGGAGACCAGAGCAGTGATTCTGTGGTGCACCCTGCTTCCACCTGCCATCAATTCACCACATCCACAGCCTGCATCGCCTGGCTGCAGAGGTAAAAACCAGACAAGCAAAACCTGTGGTCCGCTTTTGAGCCATCGTGTTGCCTAATGCACCGTGGTGATGTATGTGTCTGGGATGCTCTGACTGCCTCTGTACCAGGTCCCCTGCTGAGTATAATATGAGGGCTGCTAAATGCCATTAATAGGCCATCTCTAAATGCTTTCTCTAAAGCTGTGGCTTCTCAAAAGTGAGCATTGCCACCCCACAGCTCAGGGGCTGGAGGATGGTTGGGTCACATCCCCTACCTGAAGAGGAAGGTGGGAAGAAGGAGAGTGGGGCAGGAGGGTGTGCAGAGGAGCTGGGATCTCCGTTCCTGCAGCCATGGATCTGGGATGGTGGGGTGGTGACCACTAAACCATTGTGTTGCCTGACAACAGTATCCACCAGCCAGAGCCCTTCACGGTGACCCTGGAGAACGAGTAGCAGCCAGTCTGGCTCTCACATACTCTGCCAGTCACAGAGCCAGCAGCAGTCATGGGTGTTTTTCTTTCCCCCAGTAGGCTGCTGCTCTGGGCAGCTACCTGCTTTGCCTGTTCCCAGAAAAGCTCTGGCTCTGGCTTCTCATCGCGTCTGGGTGATGAGGCTAAATTGGACCATGGTTTACTGCTGGTATATTTTTGATGCAATGGAGACCTGTAAAAATTCCTGCCCAAAGCTAGATGAGTAAATTCTTGTGACAGGTAAAAAAAAGGTTGTTTTTTTCATGGCAACTTTATATACAGTGCTGGAAGTCATTGGAGCTTCATGGAGTAATGAACCCCCTTGTAGAGTCCTTCTCCTGTACCAAGGCACAGCGCAGTGCAGGAGAAAATGTGGCCTTATTTCATAATCTGCCTGTCAAAAAGTAGATGTTTGTGAAAGAAAATAGGTAAAAAATAAATGACTCTGTCACACTTCCCACTGAAATGTTCTTGTTCTTTATGGACAAGCTCAAGCAATTCAGTTTTAAAGCGCCACACCCCAATCTGTGCTATAAATCAGGTGAGATCGCTCAAGTCAGTGAGCCTGTGAAAGAAACACCCCCTCAAATCAGGAATTGCTGTTGCAGGGAGTGTGCACATGAGAACACTCCATTTTCGCCACCCAGGAGCATCCAGGTCAAGTGCTTTGAGGAGGGGAGGCAATCATGCTGACTATTTTTAAGCACCCAGTTTAGGAGTTTAAATTGAAGGGTTGCTCTCCCTCAACAGCCAAGGGAGAGAGAAGTTCAGCCAACAATCCAGAGTAGATATCTAATTAAGGTGCCATAGATCATCCTCTGAAAGAGTTCCTTTTACCCATTGCCTGTAAGGAAAACTGAAGGTGGTGTCTAAAACAGGCCAGATTAGCCAGGGAGCTGTGGGGAGATGAATCCAATCTAGGTCCCTGTGTTTGGTGGCTGAGGTTTGGCAGTGTGCATAACATCTCTTCTTCACTTGGGTATCCCTACTCTGAGGACCTGTTTATATCCCGTTGACTAGGTACAGTAATAGGGTGACAGCCATAAAGAAAGCCTTAGGAGAGATGGTGTTAATTGGTTACTGCTACAACAATTATTCAAATTACCCAAAATCTAGCCCCCAAGAATTTTTTTTAAGGTCACCCTTGGAACTGGTACCAAACAAGAAGCCCTTTTTTCTGTTCCCCACCCCAAATATTGTCACAAGCGTGTATAGTTACCAGGCTCATTTTCAGTGTTCCTGTAATGCTAAAGGATCCACACAGCAATCCCTCTCTCAAGGATAAGGCAGAATACTAATGCTTAATGCAGATGGTGAAAGGCTATAAACTGTTAATATGCTTACAAATAGGAGACATTCAGTTCTGTAAATATTCTTATCTTTTGGTAACTGTAGTTTTTCTTTTCTGGCTCTTCAGTCTATATATGGGAACAAATAGAGATGAATGAATGGAGATGACCAGTGAATCAAATGATAAAACACAGAGAAGGTCAAAGCAGTAGCATTTATTGCCATCATCTCTCAGAGAATATATGAGGCATTAAAATTCTGATACTGTACCATATTCTAGTCACAAAGATTGTAACGAGCACAAGTAATGGCATCAAATGAATCTCATCTAATGACACTAGCAATAACGAGAACAAGAAAAGGTGCAAACACAACCTCCTTGAGTATGATCCTAAATAGGTGTTTTATAGTCCATCTCAGAAAGTGGGGGCCCTGGCAACATATTAAGGAATGCACAACACAGCCAAGTTGATTAGTCATTAGTTATTGCACAACAGCTACTGTTGATTGCTACTACTAGATATCTGATATATTACTATCCTAGGCTATGCCTTTTTTTTCCCCACCATGGTCATGCAATTTCTGTTGACAGATAGTTAAGGCTGCCATAGATAATACAAGGGAAGCTAAGTGTAAATCTCAGCTGTGAATCTGCAATGACTTCAGGAGAACAGACTAAACAATGCAGCTGACAGGGCTCATACCTATCAGCTTTTCTTTAATGATATAATAATTTCATGTAGTACGTGGTTGCAGCTCGGAAACATGCTGGAACCAGGGATCTCATCTGTCTACAGGCAACAAATCAAGGATGGGATAAATGCTTTTAATTTCATAGAATCAGGAGGACCCTGGGCAGAGTAATTCGGTGCAGGATTGACTGATAGAAGTCTGGAATTCCTCTTTGCAGGCTCCTTTCCCCAGAGCCTCCAGAAAATGGAGTGTGCAGTGCTTAGTAAGGCAAAGGCTGGGCTGCAGATTTAATTGCCTGGCCCTGGCAGAAGCAGCAGTAATTGCAAAAGATTGTAAGAATGTATTAAAGATTCCATCTCCTCACTAAAACCAAACCAGGTTGCATTTTCATCAGCAGCAATAATCAAAGTGTAGTTCATTTTACTACAAAGCCTGCCCTGACTTGGTTGGGATGTTATTTGCCTTTCTGGGTGTATAACTGCTCATACCTGAATACAGCCAAAGGTTTGCAAATCTTAATTTGCCCCTTTTAAAAATTAGACCAAACTTTCACTTACAAACCTAGATTATTCAGTTTAAAATTGCAATGCAAGAAAGTTTAGCCCTGGCTCTAAAGCTTTTAAATAGTCTCATTCGCTTTTCTGTCTGCCATGCTAGTGCTAGGGACAGCTGCAGACAGAAGTTCTCCACGGCAATAGGCTTTTGGAGGCAGCAAAAATCTGCGACCACATTGGCAACTTTGCCAACACCATAGAGGGCTGCTGCTGCACCTGAAGGATGGATCAGGGCCCCCAACATAAGAAGGACATGGAGCTGTTGGAGCAGGTCCAGAGGAGGGCCATGAAGACAATCAGAGAGCTGGAGCACCTCTCCTGTAATGGACAGGCTGAGAGAGTTGGGATTGTTCAGCCTGGAGAAGAGAAGGCTCCAGGGACACCTTATAGCAGCCTTCCAATACCTAAAAGGGGCC
This sequence comes from Limosa lapponica baueri, assembly GCA_002844005.1. Lineage (NCBI taxonomy): Eukaryota > Metazoa > Chordata > Aves > Charadriiformes > Scolopacidae > Limosa > Limosa lapponica. Next base: position 262,247 of record KZ506279.1, on the reverse strand, counting down.
TACAGGAGAGATGGGGAGGGACTCTTTATCAAGGAGTGTAGTGAGAGGACAAGGGGTAATGGTTTTAAACTGAAAGAGGAGAGATTTAGATTAGATACGAGAAAGAAATTCTTTACTGTGAGGGTGCTGAGAAACTGGAACAGGTTGCCCAGAGAAGCTATGGATGCCCCATCCCTGGAAGTGTTAAAGGCCAGGCTGGATGGGGCTTTGAGCAACCTAGTCTAGTGGGAGGTGTCCCTGCCCATGGCAGGGGGGTTGGAACTCGATGATCTTTAAGGTCCCTTTCAACTCTAACCATCCTATCATTTTGTGATCTGAGCACTTGGGGCAAAAGCTGCTGCTGTGGGTGAGGGTCCTTCCTGTTCCCCACCTTGCTAGAGGCAGAGAAGAGCAAGCCCAGGTCTCCCCTTGCATCTGTGCTCCCCCCTCATGCCTCACAAGGCAGTACCAGCTGGGTGAGCCTGTGACATTGCTGGGGACAGTGGGGGCTGACACATGGCTGCAGTAGAAGGGGCCTGAAGCACTCTTCAGGCCACCAGTCACAGCTGAGTTGGGCTATCAAAAGCTGCACTTGGTCTCATCACCACTGAGGTTCCAGCTCTCGGCCAAGAGCCTGGAATCCTGGGGCTGAGTTTAGGTTGTGGCGTGGATTAGCACCTAAGCTGGTACGGCATGAGCAACCTGAGCACTGAAGGAAACATACTGTGGGTTAATGCATGTCTTTTCTCCAGTCTTCCTCCTTTATTAAGTTTATATCTACACTGCATTTTGCACCTCCTTGAGGTGCCTTGTTCAGGTTTCTGAGCAATGCAGATGCCACCACGTGGTGCCCCACCTGGGGAAACATGCCGTCTTCACACTATTGCTGTTGAGTTCTGTTGAGTTGAGTCATACAGTATGATCTGCTTTGGCCACCTTGTCTGCTAAACAGAAAGGCCAAACATGGCCTGCCAGAACTTTCTTTTGTCTACAGGTTTTTCCTAACCCACTGTTGCATGATATTAGAGCTATTTTCATACGTGGTACTGAGATTTCCTATGGTATTTAGCCTTACTCTATCATGCTATAGAAATGCCTAATTTATAGTTCCCTCTCCACCCCGAGTCATCTTCAGCGTTGTATTTTCTAGTCAAAATGTGTTTGTTATATTAAACTATGTATATTTCCAAGGTGAATCTCCATTTATATTGCTAGTCATTATTGGCGGCTTTGCATGATAATGTGACCAGGCACATCTCATTTATTTTACGTTCCTAGATCAGTCTCTTTTGTTCTCAGTTATGTCATGAAGACATCCTGCCACCAAGAAGCTCTACAGTTATGACCCTAGCTTCAGTAGTGGCATCTACTCTACCTTGACAAGTTACTTAATATCCTTGCCTTGTACATATAAGAAATTTACAACCATGTGTCAAGAGAGATTCAACTAGTGGGGACTGAACCGGTGACCTTTGGGGTTTAATGCATGAGCTCCTATTATTTGAGAAATTCAACACAGTTAGTCAAAACTGAGGCAAATTTGTCTTTCTTTGGCCAAAGAAATACCAGAAGTAGTTGTGAATCAAGGGGAAAAGTAGTCATCATATCCTTTGAAAACCCAATGGAGAACTTACTGGGTTATTGTCTATAAATCATTTTGAAAGTGCTATATGTAATAGCAGCCATTGAAAGTCAGTATTTACCTACAGTCTGAGATACGACACTACATTTCAGTACTATAGGCTGACATGAATGATTTCACAGTAAAAAGCTAGCACTGATGTGCTAAATGTTACCTTCATTATCGATTCTCTTTATGTCAACCCATGGTGACAATGGTGTCATTGCTATTCCTGCTCCCCAGGAGCCAGTGAAATGCTGGCTGGTGAAGGAGCTGGGGTTGCCATAAGCACCTTCTGCTTCCAGTCGGTGCCAGCTTACTACTTCCAAGATGGACGTGATGTTGCAGACGGTGAAGCCAATGAGCCTTGTCCGCAAACACGGCTGCAGGCACATGCAACACCTGCTTGCACACTTGCTTTCGGCAAGAAAAGCGATCGCAGCCACCATGGTTTACCATTGTATTCAACATGAGAAGCGGTTAGTTCGCTTGTGCTGTGGACTTTCGTGCTGCCTCTGGGACAGCCAAATCCCTGGAAGAGCTGTGACTGGAAATAGGTATAAGTGCAGAGAACTGCTCTGTCTGCTGATATTGTGTATCTTGCACATTATGCATGGCGGAACTGTGATCTCCATTTTAGTAGCAGGATAATGAGTCCTGAGAAAATAAAAGCTGAGTGCCTTCACGGGACCTTTGTGCATGGCTGTACTTGTGCTTGGTTCCTAACCGCAGCCTGTTCTGATGTCAGTGGGAGTTTGGTGCCTAAACCACCGGTTCCCAAACATCTCACGTGATCTCAACCTTCTCTTTCACAGACCATCCATGAAGCCAGAGGGAATTCACAAATTTAAAACATTTTACTGTGTAGTATCATTTCACAGCCCAGGTGATAATCCCTTAGCACAGATCAAGTATTGGGAACCTCTTGCCTAAGCTTTACGGAGAATATGCTCTGTTGTGACATGCCAGTGTGGGAAGAAGAGCAAAACAAGAAGATGGTAGGGCCACTGAGCCCACACCTCTGAAGTACTAAGCTACAGCTTTAGCTAGGGACAGGACTTGATGCTGGACACACAAATCCTTTTCTTGCTTACCCAGCATAGACTTACGGACACCAGTAGGACTTTGCCTGTATGTGGGCCTTCATTGACCCTTTAGAGAAATTTTGATAGAGCTTTCTGTTACACAATAAAGATTGATCTGTGTTTAAAAAATGCTCAAACTATGGGGTTATTCAAGCACTACCAAGATACAGATAATAATGAGAATAATAGTAACCTTTCAAAGGTGAGCAATTGCCAAACATAAGGTAGGGAGTTTAACAGGCACAGCTGCAATGCAGCTAATCTACCGACATTCAAGCATTGGGCATTAAAAGCCTTGTTCCCTTGGGTTGCTTTATACTACACTGCAGGTGTAAAGGGAGCAGAAAACCACTGAATCATCTTTTCTTTGCAGCAGCAAATTTTCTGGGTACAGAAGATACGGTTTGTCACGAGACAAGGTTGTATAACCCCATGGTACCAGGCTGAAGAACTTAGACATGTGCCAGATATGTCAGTGTAGCACAAGTCTCCTCAGAGAACCTTCTTCCAATTTATGAAAACCCTGAAGGTTCTCCAGCTTAGGCCAAGGTTCTCCTATAACTAGGCAGGCAGAGAATTTGAAGGTCACAAGCCCATAGTAGTGCTTCCCTTTGTTTGCAAAAGGCACCCTATTTTGTTGTGCCTTTAATTTGACTGCAGCAGAAGGTTTTGACTTAGGTGTATTTCGCTTTGCCTAGTCCACAGAGTGCAGATAGATTAAGGTTGAACAATATCTGATGCAAACTTCTGAGGCAATGAGAGCTGCATGTAAAATTTTAAGATTGCACACACCTCTGCCTTGTGCTTTCCTGTGGCTATATTACATACATTTATTGAAATTCAATTTGTAGTTAGGGAACAAGAGGATTTTTTTAAGGCAGTTTATTGCTGCAGGTAATAGAAAAGGCATAAATCTGCTAATGCTGAAGTTTCTGGCCAGTGACACTCTAAGCAGTTGTTACTGGGAATGTTTCACCAACCATGGGAAATCTTAAACAAGTGCCATAAAACTTTTTGTTTCACACATACTCTGAGTCATTGTTAAAAAAAAAAAAAGTTAAAGACTTGCATTTTTCTTCTAATTTTATCTTCCTCAAGTCTTGGGAAAGTCACAAGAGCATGTGTTAGCATAGTTTAATACAAATAAATAAGGTTGGGGAGATATTTTTGAGATCTTGTACCCATGGTGGAAAGTTCCTCAGCAGATATTTTCCTGCAAATAGCCCAGAGCAGTAAGTAACAGAATTTCCCTTCTGTAAAAGAGCTGTCTAAATAGAGGGTAACAGTGCAGATGCTATATGCAGCTGTAGTTCTTTGCTGTTAGCAGACAAGAAACACAGTATTGCTTCTAAAGTAGCTGGCAGTGGTTGTCCTCTCCCCATAGGGAGGGAGCAAATGGTCAGTCCTGGTAGACTATGATGAGACCTCCCTCCGTTCTTCTTTCTCAGTCCATGAGATGATGGTCCCTGATGTCCACTAGGCATGGTGGTGCCTGGTGGTGCGGGGGCACCACCAGTCTGAGGCTGCAGAAAGAAGAGTCCTCAGCTTTTCATGGCACTTGGGATGAGGAGCAGGCATGGATTTCTATAAACGAAGAAAGCATGATCCAACCTTGGGAACCAACAACCAGCAGTTTCATACCCAGTAGGTGATGCTTCACAGGTCAAAACAAGGAATTGGACACAAATGGAGGGTCTCAGTTTATGACCATTTGGATAAAAAAAAGCCCTGTTGTAGGTGGGGAAACCGAGTCTCTCTTCCTTCCACCATGCACAGTTATATGGAGAAATTGGAGTAAAAGTCTCCCACCACCCAGTGATGGGGCTCCTGAACTACCTACCACAGACCTACCGAGACCTTGGCACAACCATGACGACAGACTTCAGAGTCCTTCTGTCCATGATAGCTGTGCCTCTAACATAAGCATCAGGCATGCACGAGCAGGGAAGCAGGAAGCTGTGGTTAATGGAGGGCAATCCTGAACATCTTGTGATCTTAGAGGTGTCACTCTTGTGCCTACAAGTTGCTATGCTCCCTGATTCATCAGATGCTTTAGAAATGTACTTGTGTTCAAGGAGAAGTTATGCAGTACTTCTGCTCAATCCATTCTCCTGCATTTCTCTAGTGCATGATCGCTTCAGTGTAGACCTATTTCCCAGCAGTGACTTGTGTGCTATTTGGTGTGCCTCCACAACACTTCTTGCATCAACTGAGAGCCCAACACCCAGCCCACCAGCTCCCTTCTCAGTCCCACTGTACTTACTGATCATGGAGAAGGTGACTTCTGCGGGAGAGACTGGAGCCCATGGCTTGTTTGTATACAAGTCAAAGGACAAGGCAGTTGTGAAATACATGATGAATCCCTCCACCTGTGCTCCTCATGTTCTCACAGTGGTTCCTCATCTTATTCCTTCTCTCCATCTTCTCTTCTTAGATTCTTTGCCCACTTGTTGCATCTTGTCCCTAGTTAACTTGTCAGTTCTTTAAGATGAGGATAATCTTTCCTAAATATTGTACTTACTCAGCGTGACAGAAGCTTGAGAACCTCTGGGCTCTCCTGTAATGAATGTAATATATAATAATAACAAGATGTCATTGAAAAATGAGCCTGGTACTGTGCAGAATAATTGAGAATAATGTTAGTTTTTAATAGGAAGACTTCTTTGCCCAACGATATATACATTTTGTCAGAAATAACAATTATCAAAATGTTCAGATTTGCAATTTCCCCCCTTCGTTTATGTCACTGTTTCTTTTCTCCTTCATTTCATTCTCTCTGTGTTAGATTTTTTCCTGCTTTTTTCTCTAACCTGTGAAAGGGATAAAATTAAAATTCCAAGACAGATTTGGAAGTTTAGGCTTCATTAAAAAGAAAGAAAATACTGAAATTCCATTTTTCTAAACATGTGTTTTAATACAATTTTTCAACCAGAGTACTTTAAATAAGTGAAATATTTGCACCAGTTGTAACAAAATTTGTTAATATTTATGGTGACTAAATATATCTCATCTTTTTTTCCCTTTTCTAGTACCTCCCTAACCAGCCAGGCATTTTCTCCCTCTCTCTTTTTCTATTTCCTTGCATGTTCTTATCTCTCTTGCTTTCACCTGTACATGCAAACACTCACTGACACAGATATTTTGACACGTGCCTTGTCTCTGTGCACAGCAGAGAGCCTAAAGCTAAGCCTGGATTTTACATCTCTCTGTATTCTCCAGGCTCTTGTCCCGCCTTTGAGATGCTCACAGCTACACAAAGGCCTATGGGAATATAAACACTCCTTTTCACTTCTTTGGTATCTCCTCCAATAACAACAAAAAAAAAATCTTTTCTCCTTTCCTGCTTTTCCAGAGGAAACAAAGAAGTCATTGTTTTCATCTCTAGCTTGGCAAGTCACAGAGGGAGAGAAAGATGGGGAAAATCCCTACCTACAAAAATAATAGTATAAATTATTTTTATTATTACAATTTGTTATACTGAGTCAGTACCTAAGGGACCCTCCTTAAACCTAGGGGCCCCTTTGTGCTCTGGGATGATACACAAAAGGACTCTGCTCCAAAGAGCTTCTTTCTTTCTTTTAAGGCATTTCTGGCACTGATTGGATGCTGATGAAAAGCACTGGCTTGGCAGTAATAGAGAGGAAAGTCTCCTGTTCATCTGCAGACAGTACAAGTTTCCCCTTCCCTCTGTCCTGCTGGCCGTCAGTCGGGGCTGTGAGAGCCCATCACGGATTTCCAGGTTGCTGGGTAAAGTTCAGCGTGCAGGTTCAAAAGCCACCTGGCTGATTTTGGAATCGTGGTACAAAGTTTTCTTCCCTTGGAAGAATGAAAGTCACTCAAGCTCATACCCCAGCCTGTGCTCGAAGCAGACCCAGAGCTGTCAGTAACCCAGAAAGTGTGTGGACATGTGGGTACGTCACTGTCTATATGCACAATGTGTGTGTCCCCAACCCCACCGGTCAGCGGGCTTTTTTTCCATTGATTCACCCAAGACTTCACCCTCTTCACACATATCAAACATGCCTATTGCTTTACTACCTTCTCAAAAATTTTAATAGGATTTTAAACATGCTCTGAAACCCCTGCAGTTTGTGAGTTGAGTTAGTGTAACTCCAGTGATGTCAATGCACCCAAGCCTGTTTACACTGATGGAGAACTTGCTCTTGATTTCCTTCTTAGGGGGTTACAGCTTCAAACCTCGAGATGCCAGAAGCCACCTGCAGGTAGGCACAGAGGATGCAACAGGAGGGAGGCAGAAAAAGTCACCGAGGGATGGGAGAGGAGAAGAAATATTCTCTCTTGCTTTGGATGTGTGGGGAAAGCTTCCTTTTTGCACCCCTGTCTAAGGATTCACACTGGTGGTTCGCTTAGTGAAGCTGGCTCTAACACAGTGTGGGACACAGAAAGACTGTAGCACTGTCACACAGAGGGAGTGTACTTTAACTTCAGCATCATGCCCTTAAAACTAAAACAAAACTTACATTCACAAGAAACAAAGAAATCTGCAGAGGAATTATAACGTGAAATTGTATGAGGGTTTTTTTTTTTTCAATAGCCTTTATTACTTTTACTCTTTCAGTGTCCAAGATTTCTTTTGTTTGCATTCCTCTGCTTTGAGTATCCCAAACAATTTAGCTTCTGGTTATACTAAGTGTTTTGTAAGTGGAAAATAGGAGCTCTAATCCAGCAGCCATTCATTAATTGCAAAGAAGTGCAATGTGGTTTTTAACATATGCTGTACTTTATATAACTGATGCACTTTTAGGAAGTGAAAGTGTTAAATAAATTAGACGGTCCAGTGAATCTTTTCCAGCCCAGTGTGTTGCTGGGAATTTGGACCTGGTCCATTGTGTTTCTTTGAAGCTCTTATTGCTTTTATATTTTGTTTTCTCTAATAGCCTAGTTAACACAAAGCACATTTCCTTCAGAGCCTCTAGTCAGCTCTGCATTTCACTTGGCTTCTATTTGATTTTTGGACTGTTTCTAATTGATTTCCATTAATAAGGTGCAAACGTAGGTTGGCTGGTTGGGTTTTTTTCTGGTGCAAAAAGAAAAAAGTAATATGAAACACAAAGTTTATTTGGATTCTATCCAAACAATTAACTCCTTTTGGTTTATCCCCAGTAGAGGTTCCTTTGGGGATGCACCATCATTTCATCAGTGGCTTCTCTTCTGCTTCCGTATTTCTTCAATTAAAACTGGCTGCAGAATGAGTGAGCTTTGTTGCCTTTTCGTATTAAAGAGTACCACACTTTGATAAGACTCCAGGGTTGTACTATGTACAGAAATTATGCCACATTTTGCATTCTGAGCACATTTTCTCCTTCTTTTAAATCATACATGTATGTATTTATTTGTAACTTAGTCCATGCTAATTTCCAGCTATTTGCATAGCCACCAAATCTTAATTTTATTGTTGATTCCATATTGGCCTTTTTTCTTGACTGACTAGAGGGGGGAAATTAGAAAGCAGACATGATCAAAAGCGTTGCTTCTCAGCAGAACTCAATTAGGGCAAACGATGAAACATGATGTTATATAGAAATGATTTCAAACACAATTTCCTGTTGCTTACTATAGATTTTAAAGCTGACGTGCAATTTCATGTTTTAAAGATTATTTTAGTAAATATTTCTGACCTGGCACCTTGACTTAGCACTTGCAACAGGTAGACTTCCTCCAGTATTATTCCTGCTTTCCTCAAGGACCACTGAAGAAGAATCAGGTTTATTTGGAGAAATACATTTAGATAGAATGGATTTCCTTTTCCATGCGTGAAATCCTACTCTGGCTCTGGTAGTATTAGGCTGTGCCAGTCATCTGGGTTATTCCTGTCTTAACCTCTGTGTTACTTGAGACAGGCCTAGTGTACGGAAGAAAAAAGATTTCCTGTCTGAGTGTGGATATTTGAATGTGTTCTCACGGCAGTGGTGGAGCACATCATTCTTTTTAGCAGGTCTGGTTTCACCACAGTGCGAATGGAGGCAGGTTCCACCCCAGAGCAGTGCCGCAGGTGGAGTGGCTTCTGCCACATCTCCTGCTGCACTGCTACCCCATCACCAGCAAGTGAACATGGCACTGATTGCAGGCCAATGGACAAATCCTTCCCCCTTGGAGCACTGCAGTGTCAGTCCCTCAGCCTCAGTCTCCTCTTCTAGGAGCCCCAGGCCAATGTCTGTGGGCACCTCTCCTGCAGGCAAACATTGCCACGACCTTTTCTGACCCCCAGGGAAGGGATTTGTTGCTTGTCTCTGCTTGTGGAGGGAGATCATTTAGCAGCAGTGCAGCACCATCCAAAGCTCACTTGTGAGTGCCCTCTGTGACTTTCCTTTGAACAGCGGGAGCTGGGAGCGAAACAGATTTCTCCCACGCTAGCACAGTGTGTCCACCCTGGCTGCTTCACTGACCTGCTCTGCACTGACCTACTTCATCAACAGTAGGCACTCCTCCTCATGAAGCCTGGGTGCTGTAATCCCTTGCTAGCCTAGCAGAAAGATTTGCTTACTAGTGCGTGTTGATTTAAAGCTGAGAAATAACACGAGCATCAGGCATTGGCTCTCCTGGTTATGTCCTTGAGGACCGTCCTGGCTGACACACGAGACGTGCACGGCAGTTGCTTGCAATGCCACCCACCAGCTGGTGTAGGACCGTGCCAGCCACGGTGAGGCTGCGAAATGCCTTCTCTCAACATGCGTCGGGACACAGCCTTTCCCTCTCTCCAGCATCACCCGCTGCTTGCCTCCTGACCATCGAAAAACCTCCTGCACAGCCCCTGCTGAAGTCCCTCATTTGGCAAATATTAATAATGTGTGTCAGTGGGGGTTCTCCTAATTTTAAAGCTGGGCAATTTGCTTCTCACTTTTCTCTGGTTTATTTTCTAGAGTTGTTTCTTTTATTTTTTTTTAAATGCTGCTTGTAATTTTGTGTTTATAATGTTTTTATAGCCTTTGTGATGTATCATTTCACTGCGACCTCACAGCAAGGCTGTGTGTGCTTTCCCCCAGCATGATTAATTATCTTAATAGAGGCAAGAGAAAGAAAATGGGGAATTTGTGGATAGTGGTCTGCCTTGCTTGGTGTAGGGAATCATTTCATTGTGGGTCATTAACATCCACTGTAGCATAACTCGGTAATAATGTGGAAAAAAAGTCATGTGTCTGTGGGTTGTGTGAAGCAAAACCACAAGCCATGTCCAAACCTCTGAGTCACCTCTGCTGCCTCTCAACGCAGCTGAGGGCCGGGCAGGAAGCACCAACTGAGCAAACATGGTGCTTAAAACCATCTATTCCAGACCTCTCACCAAGTGCTCCTTGAAAAAAGTGTCCACGTGCCAAAAAAGGCACATATTTCCCCCTCAACTAATGTTTCTCAACCTTGAATGCCTGCTTCATACAGTATGGCTTGGGAGCAATTTCTTGCTAAGTGTCTGCATCCAGCCCTGGCTTGTCACTGACCACACTGATGGACTCATTTCCAGTAATTACAAACTTCACCTCTGTCACCTCCTGGCTTGAAGGCTGCAATAATCTATAGTTTCAAAATAGGTTTTGACCATCACTACACCACCTACTATGATTACCTATATTAAATTTTACTACTACGGTGGTGACTATGGTCAAGACTGAGGGATGCTCACCTGCATGACACTCCTGGCACGCTGTGCTGTGGTGGCATTTATAAAAGCCCAAGATCAGCTCTGGGTTACTCATGCTTACACTGACAGAATAGTCATAAAAGTGTGTGGGTAGAAGATATCTGAATGCAGAAATGTTGTATGGATCAAGTAAATAATGATACCAGTCTAGAAACGGGTCTGGTCATCAGTACTTTCTTGTAAAATATAATGCCAGAAAATCCACGCTTCAGGGTTCCCATCATTCATCTGCACAGCGCTACCTAAAAGAAACAACTCTTAGAGAACAAGAAACAGGCATTGCACTAGCAAAGAAATGAAGATTTAATTTAAAATAGAAGAACAAAACAGCCACCAGATTTGACTCACAGTGTTTTTAGGGGGTTTATTACTGTCACCTCTGTTCCTGATCCACAAAGTGTGCATGTTTAATATAAGGCCAAACTACAGAGCTTTTCAATAGTTTGGACCCCACCAACCACTTTTTTGGCCACTTACGTCCTGTCATTAGCCAGCTTGATGGCCTCCATACGTGGGCTTATGGGCACAAACCATCCCACTGTTACTCCCCTGTGTAGTAGGTCTGATTATTTGTTGTTATAAACAAACCTATTTTTCAGTTCTGTTTAATGGACAAGTGTGAGCACCTGATAAATCAGGGGGAAAAAAGAGATTTATTTGCAGGCTGCAGTGTACTAGGATGATTTACAAACTTCAGTGTTGCAGTTGCTAAAAGTTTACAAGAGTTCAAAAAGCTGACTGATCAACTACATGGAAGAAGTATACACTAAGTTAACTACCCACAAAGTCACTGGTTTTGGTGACTTTGTCACCAAAGAAAGTTTCTCAGCCACGGTCTTGCTCAGGTATGCTGAAGAAGTGAATCATTCTTCTAGTTTTTCCTAGGCCATTGATGTCAGTAGCTGTCGGAGGCCAGATGCTAGGTCAGGTGAATCTGTGGTCTGACAAAGCAGGGCTGTTCTTACGTTGCTATGGTGTGTTCAGGGACCGATGAAGCATCTGGCACAGCTCAGGGTTAGAAATAAAAATGGGAGAGAAGGATGGACCTAGAGGCTTAGTCCGTGGTAGGAAGGGAGCTCCAACGTGTTATCAGAAAGCTTGGCCCAAGAGTGGTTGTTAGACACCAAAGAGATACTAGCTTCTGTTCTCAGCCCAGGTTTTATACAGCAGTGGCACTAAAGTCCAGAGAAGATCTAATTTTAAATCAGTGAAGGCAAGGTTGAATGCATGAATGTAAACATCCTTTCACCAAACACTATCTCTGATGAATATTGTCATGCTGGGTATGAAATTTAGCTGCTATATCCATACCGGATCTGCTAAATACCTTGAAATCATTCATCTGTGATAGCTAATGAGGAAAATAAGATAATTAATTTCAGTATTTTCTTGGAACAGGGAAGATGTTTGGCAAAATATGCTAGACAAAACATCCATACAGAACCATGTCAGTAACTTACATGTTTAGTTTGTTCACATTCTTAACCATGGATAAAAGGGAGAAATTAAATGAGAATCTTTAATTGTCTGTATAATTCTTCTTAATGAGTACATGCTGGAGTACCATAACGATGGTGTAGGTTTATGAAACAAAGATCTATCTTCCCTTAATAAGAAAGAAGGAAATGATACCATAATACTGGTTAATTATCGGATATCCTTCTACTGGGAATTAAAGGTCTATGCAAACTCAAACTTTGAGAAGCAAAAAGATGTAATACTTAAAAGTACTTATGTTATCAGAAAACTGAGAGGGCTAGGGGAAAAGGCCAGGAAGTGAAGGGAAAATATATGAGGTGAAAAGTAACAGTGATAACTGTGGTAACAGTAGATCCATTAAAGAATGTATCATACAAGAATTGTGAAGGTAATGGGATGGCTCGCCTGCTTAAAACTTAACATGCAGACGTGCTTCACTGGGTGAGGGCAGAGTGCTTAGGCCTGGCAGACTCAAACCCATGGTCAGTGGAGATGGCAGAACCCCAGTCAGTGAAACTCCTTAACTCTGTAAAAAAATTGATGAGAATAAGTATGCTCGGAAGCTGAAAACTAAAATGTTGAGAGATCCCAATGATACTTTTTACTCCATAAAAGTAAAGAAAAGGAAATTGCTTTGCCAAAAACAAAGCTTTTCAGCCACTGCCTGACTTTAGGCATGCAGAGAGTCGCATCGGCTTAACTATCAGCATCTTCATTTTCCCACCTATACATGCTTCCATGAAGTGCACAGCCATGTGTTTCCATGCTGGCTCTCGGCTGAAAGGATTTCTCCCTATGTATCTGCAAATTTCCACTTACTACCTCCTTTAGACTGTGCACTGTGGTGTCCCAGAGACAGGCTATGAAGGTGCTGAGGGCATTGCTTGTTGGATTCATCTGTAGGGTTCATTGCTTATGTGTCCTCACCCCTTTGTCTCTTTGATTTACACTTGCAAGCTCTCCAGGAGAGGGCTGCTAGAGAACACCACCCAGTGAGGATTAGAGCTTCTTAAGGCTCAAATGCAAGAAAAGCTTGAGCCTGGGTGACAGTATGAAGTGAATCAGTGAAGAATTATGGTCAGTCTGTTCCTGGGCTTCTTTAAGATGATGTTTCAAACTTAGACAAATATCTAAGTGTGCGGTTTATTAATCGGGAGTCAGCAGGATAGCAGAGATGCATGATTTCTTAGGCAAAGGAGGGAGAAGAGTTTATTTTATCCTTGTCTTAGATGTATGCATACTTCTCACAGGCATATATCTTGGGTATATGTCCTGAGGTGCTACCTCAGTGCTCTGCCCGCACCAGCTTTCACTTAGCTCATAGCGGCAAAAAAACCCAGATGAATTGTGAATGGGCTTCCACTGCCATAACCCTCATGAGACCTTGGGCACCTCTAGGGGTGGCTCGTCTCCAGTGGGATCTACGCTGCCCAGTTTACGCGCCAGTGTCACCAGCGCTCACTGAATTACAGCCACACGGTGACACGTCCACCCCTGCCACACCTTGGCTTGCTGGACTAGTCCAACACACCTTTCACTGAAACACCTTTCGCAGGTGCTGGAAAGCAGTTAAGACTTTTTCATCTAAAAAAGGAGGAGAATGGAGCAAGGAAATTGGATTTCACAGCTGGAAAGGATTTTGCAAAACATCTTTCTTCACCACCCTCCCCCCACTGCTTCTGTGTTTCAGAGCAGGATGTAGACAAAACTGTGGCCTCCCTGAAGTCAGTGGAAGCCTTGCCATTATCCTTACCTGAACCAGAACATCCCACAGCATATTTCCTTTGCTGGTGAAGTTTTGAACGAGACTGGGGAGGTAATATGAGGAAGTGAAAAGGAAAAAAAAAAAAGAAAGGATTTAAAACCAGTTCCTACAGCCTGGGAGAAATTACCACTCTTCTTCTACGTGGCATTTTCTGTGTTTTTTGTGAATCCAGAATGTAATATTTCAGTGGGATTGAAGTGAGAACAGAACATAAGGAAATAATCACAAGGCAGGAGGGCATTATTTAGGAGAACATTCTGGTGACATTTCTGCTCCGGTAATAAAAGAATAAGTGCAGCCTGACTCAAACTAAGTAATCTTTCAGACATTCAATAAATATGGATACCACTGCACCCCCACAAGAGAAAAGAATTAGGGCTGAGTGTTTGACCCACGCACAATACGCAGTTTCTCGTCTACTGATTTCTGCCTCTACATCATGGCTGGTTTACTGCTCCTTGGGGCTGATGTGATGCAGGAAACAGGCTTGTGTGCTGGAGCGGCCACGCACACAGGTGTGTATGTGGGGGTCCTTGGGAAGGCCACCCTGAAGGTCAGTGTGATATTTAAAGATTTCACTGCAACGCTGTGAAGACTCTACATCTCACAGCTGGTTTCAGGCTCTGGCACTGAGCCTGGTTAAAGAGACAACTTCTAACTCAGTCTCTTCTTCCAAGCAATGCAGTGTCCTACTCTTGCTTGAGGCTTTGCTTGTCAAGCCACCCTTGAACACATCAAAGCTACTGCTGACAGTTATAATTTGTGTAATTTAGAAATCCACATCATTAGTCAGATAAAAGTTTTGGGATGCTACTTTAAGAAAAAAAAAAAAGAGAAAAAAAAAAAGAGAAAAAAAGAGAAAAAAAAAGTGTTTTCTTTATTGTTGACCTGCTGGTTCAGAATTGCTTTCAGAAGGGCAGGGTGTTCTTCTGCTCACTTTGCTGAAGCAGCAATATATTTTGTCGAGGTCTGAGCTGACTCCCTGCAGCTTTGGACCATTACTGAATTAGAGCCAATAAAGTGCGTGCCCTCTTTTCTCTGCCTGCAAGTCATATCCTAGTGTGGCTCAGTGGGACATCCAAGTAATCCCTGATTAAATTAGATTTCTCTGGGCAGAACGTTCAGAATGCAGCTGATGCCACAAACCCACCCTCCGAACAGTCAAATACTGCTTCCTAGCAAAATCATAGGCAGTAAACAAAGAACTGTCCTAGGCACTTGAGAGGCAAAAAGCACTGTTATCAATTTTCACTTACGAATGCTTCACCCATGCCAGTAACTAGGAGGAATGGCTATCTGGAAGCAAGTGGTGCAATTTAATCAGCACATTATGAATGCACCCCTACAAGACTTGCTTTCTGACCAGCCTCCTTGTGTGCCCTGTACCACAGCAGCACCCAGCCTGCTTGCTGAAGCTTGCTAATGCTTGAAGGAAGCAGTTGCTTGTGTTTATGTTCCACATTCTTCCATTGCTCAATATCCAAATATTTCACAATGTAGATCCAGTTTCAAAAGTTCATTTAAGAGAGAATTCTTGTTCCAAGCTGAGTTTCCTGTTGCAGCCTGAATCCCAGCGCGGGTCATGTGCAGCAGTTGGCTCATGACTCTCTGGAGATGCTGCACCACTGATTTTATAAACAATATGTAGTAGGAAATGGATGAATATGATTCTTATTTGAATAAATTAAATCTGGCAAATGTAATTTGCTCCAACAAGAATACCCGTTGCTCATGGTTTCCATAGCGTGCTGTGAGGCTCTCCCTGGGGGAACCTGGGGACAAATCTGTCTCTACACACAGGCAAAACTCCCTTGCACGTCGGTTGGAGTCCTGCCGAACAGAGACAAGCGTTTGATCCCAGAGTCTGATTTCCCGCAGACCAGAGAGCAAACTCTGCCCTGAAGAACAGAAAGCAGCCCCCGCTTTCAGCAGCCGCGCTGCATTCGCGGAGGAGCCTCTGGTGTGGTAAAAATATAAAACTTCAGTCCTGGCTTGTCTGCAATGCGAGAGGCAGGAGAGTGCAGCCGCGCTCACGGCAGTTCAGGGGAAGTTCGCGTCCCGGCTCCTCGTGGGAAGACCGAATGAATTCCTGCCGGGGACTCCCCCTGGCAGTGTGGGGAGGCACACAGGGGGACTCGGTGTGTAGGCGCATCCCTGAAATGCTTTGCTGGATCTGGGCCTCTGCTGGGTATTGCGCTCAAATGTCACTTCAGTTAACAGGGACGTTCTCCAGGGCTCAGTGGGGTAAATCCTCTTGTTGACCCAAGTGACAAGTAAATCACTGTTCAAAGGGCTGTATTCAAAACCCCTTTCTGGAATGTGAGCACACAGGTCTGTGGACTGGAATGTGAGCACACAGGTCCAACTCACACTGATGTTTCTCCAGTACCTGATGTGGTTGTGGAGGTACCCAAGTGCAGTACAAGCCATGTGGCACCCACATTTTGGAAGACCGTGGTTGCTCTTAGCTTTTGCAAGACTCTTCTATGTGCTTAAAGTACAGCAGAATGGGGATATTTTTTGACATTACCTGGTCAAAAGAAAAATTTATTCATTGTTCTATACTGTAGGGCCTGGTGCTCCAGTTCTGCTCCCACCTGGGCTCCCTTTGCCCTCTCTGCTTTGTTCCCAGGAGACGAGCAGCTCGCTCCCCATCAGTGTGCCTCATTGCCTGTGGGTCTGAACATCTTCCTGGCCTGTGTAAGTTGGGAAATCTCCGCAGGCCGTGAACGGCCCCAGACCCAAGCCTCCCACATCCACAGAGAGTGCTCAAGCTATGAAAATGTGGGTGGCACCACAGCGTCGTGTCAATGGTGGTGCCTTGGGGCAAGCCCAGAGACGCCTGTTCCTCTACCCAGTTATTTGATTTTATTTTAATTTCCTGGCTCTAGCTTGCTTCACCTTTAATATGTGAGTGCACTGCATTGCCTTAAAAGAGGTATTTGACTCCTTATATAGTCAATGAGGAGATGTATGCTTCTCACCAGCTTCTTTATTATGGTCTTTGGAGATTTTCAGCTGTGGAGGGAGCTTGTGATGTTTCCAAGTCTGAATTTAACACTGAAAATAGCAGCTAGTATTAAAAAGCGCTCATCTGAAACTTGAGCATGGATGTGCCGTGGTTAACCCAGCCAGGCTTTGCTGGCGAGCTTGGATGAATGTGCCAGTGCTGGAACTCCACTGAACCCCGGGGGAGTTTCTCCTGAAACAAATGGGTGTAAAGGAAGTCAAAATGAGGGCGATGTCCTACGCCACCCTTCTGCCAACCAAAGACACAACAGTGGAAACAGTGCCAGTCCTGCCCCTCTCCCCTGACTTTCCCAAGACTGATTCTCCACTCCTGGCTCTTCTGTGGCCACTGCAACCTTAGGATTAGCCTTTAGTGAGCTGCTGCAACTCCCAGCACTGGGAAAGGTGAGCAGAAACCTGGAGCCAGCAGCTGGAGAGGGTGGGGGGTCACTCCTTTTGATGTCAGACTGCTCCGAAAGCAGCTTAAATTTTCCATGGAATGGCACAGGAGTCTCCATAGCTCCTACAGCTTTCTCCTTGTTAATTTTCTATTTTTAAACCACTGATACTACATTTTGCATGTGTGTGTGTACCTGTCTGTGGGGGTGTGTGTGGGGAGGAGCGGGGTTCCAGGTGTATAGTTTGTGAATGCACAAACACACACAGACAGATCCCCCTGACCCTAATTATGCCTCAGGGTACATTCATTCACCCCCGTGAGCCCAGCTTATCTCTTACTTCCACGAACATGAATCCAAAGCAATTCCACTTATATACTGTGATTTCAAATAAGCTGCAGAAAGTTGAATTGGGCGAAACCAGACCCAGCAGGTGTTTGTTTTTTGAAGATTGTCTGGAATAGAATAACTCTTTAATCTTTTAACAACCCAGCTTTTGGCCTTTGAGCACTGCAGCCTGTGCAAATGCACCATCTCCACTGGGAGATTTGACTTGCAACAATTTTGCACTGTATCCCAATATTATTTGTTCAGGCATTGAATGTTATAGACTTTGGGAATGAAAAAAAAGAAAAGCAGAGTATCCCAGTTAGCATGGCCTGTTGCCTTCTCATTCTAGAGAAAGCTGTTGCCTACAGAGAGTGGTGGCTTGCAGCCAGTGCTAACATGACCTTTTGACTCGCAAGCCTATGGAAAGCTTCTTCTGTCTTTCCCAGGAGGTGTCACTATAAAGTATCACTTCACTGCCACACAGTTCACAGGCGTACAGGGCCTGGCTTATGGATGAAACTGGCTGCCAGGGATCTGGCATGTAATTTTTATCCAGCTTTCCTTCTGATGCTCGAAGAACGAGGGCATGACTGAGAGATGAGAAGTCCTAAATATTTATCTTGCGTCTTGGCTTACAGGGCTTTGCAGTTCAGCTGGGCTTCTCAGATCCAACAGCCTCTCTACACTACAGAAGATCTCTGATTATTTAAGGGAAAAGGAGAAGACTGCTCAGTGTCTGAGTGTGCAAAATCCCCACAAGCAGTGATGCAAGTGCAATCCCATATTCCAGTTGCTTTACTGGAAACTTGGGCTCTTTTTCAGGTTCTTTGTACTAGCTTGTTAATGGAGTTCACCTGTCTGCTTCCCCATTGCCCTTGTTTCTCTTGGAACCTGGAGTACTACAAGCTGTTTCTCACCACATTCCAGTGAACAGCAAAATAAGGCCGTGACTGTGGTTGAGACACCAACTAGTCCAAGTGGTTGCTAGCAATAACGCCTTTAGGTCTGCATCTGCAGCACTTCACGAAAAGCATCACTCAGCAAAAGGCATCTTCCTCCAGGCGTTGAACAAGGGACCTACTTTTCTGCACACAAAAGAACAAGGATCTGCCTCTCTGCTTCTTTTCTGCTTCCTATAAGCCTACTGCGGGAAAGTTCTGTTTTATTTGAATAGACCATTGTTTATTTATAATTTTGTTCTAAATGTGTGACAGATTCAGCATGTGTCACCCAGCAGGGAAACAGTAGTAGGCTGGAGAGTTAACAAATGCACTGCAGTGAAGCCAGATGGCCTGTTTTCATAAGGAGCCTCTGAAAGATGCTCTGTTGAATAGATTTTTTTTTCTTCCTTTGGTGCCCAAGATCTACAAGAGCATTGTTACTGCATATTAACTCACCTGCCAGACCATCATGGGTCTGCACTCCACTCTGTATTTCACCTAACACACCATGTGATCAGAAGAATATACCAAATGATGTACTGAATCAGCCCATCATCCTTTGTCCTGAAGTGGAGCCAATAAATGTCTTCCAAGCATTCTTTCAGTTTCAGTGCACCAGGAGTGCTGAGGTGGGGATCTGGGAGTGCTTGTGTCCACCATGTGGCCCACGGATGCCCACAGCCTGGCTGGGGGTCCCTTGCACAACCAGCTCCCTTGAGGAGCACATCCACGGATGCCCAGAGGATCCTGCCTGATGCCCCCTGGGAACACCCACGCCTGTCAAAACATCCCCACACATCAAGGGGACTCATCTCAATGCTTAGCTCCTGGGAAGCAGCTGACTTGCAAGCAATCTCAGAACATCTACTAATAAAGGAGATGTTTGCTGGAAGAGTACGTAACTTTGCTTACATTTTTCCCAAAGGATCATACCCCTGAGGAGCCAGACTTTTTCCTTTTTTTTTTTTCCAGGATAACATGAAAGAATGTTTCATCTTCCTTATCTTCTCTTTTTCCTCCTTCTAGTTCCCCTTTGGGATGTTTCCCAGTTTCACAGAGCTGCGTGCAGTTTCCTTTGGAAACTGTTAGTACCAATTTCAAGCCCTAGCTTTGATTTGAAAGAGATGGGGAAGAGTCCCTCTTTCATGAAAACTTTTCAGGCTCGTGAAAAATGGGGCAAAATTAGAGCCAATTAGGTGTTTGCAGCATCAGTACACCAGAAAGCTAGGTAATCAAAAAAGAGATGGGCAAACTGATTGCTTTTATACATCGTATGGCAGCATTTGTTATGATCAGCAAGGAAAATGTAGATGTTATTGAATAGTAATATTAAAGATGGCTTGGTTTTCTCTTCCCAGCTTTGAATTGCCTGTCTGAATACAAGGGTTAAATAAAAGGAGCCTGTAAGTGGCTTTTTAAAAAACTCAACAGCTAAGGACAAGTGATTTATTATATAGATAAGACAGCATTAATTGCATAGGTTTGAGGAAGCTTTTGTCATCATTTTCCCTGTCTCTGCTCCAGAGGAGAACTATCCCCCCACCCTGCTAGCCTCAATCAGACCACAATAGCCAGCTAAAACTGAAATTACCACTAAAAGGGAGAGTTTTAGGGTAAGCCAAGGGAGTCTGTCCAGGGTAAAGGGCAGAGAACTTGAAACACAGCACACCAGGGGGTTGCAGGGATGGCTTCAGTGGGATGCACAGATACCAGAGTTAACTTTAAAGGGCTTAGTCGGCACTTAAAACAGGCAGTCTAGAAATGGAAATAGCTATCTGTATCAAAGATAACTAACTATTGTAGTGTCAGTTCAGGGCCTTGTAGGGCATCGCACTCCGCGGAGCACAGACACTACAGGCTTTATGAGCCACTTCCACTTGTCAGAGGTGAGCTCAGAGAGGCCCAGAGCAGCACACGTGCAAGCAAACTCTGCCATTGCTTTCAAACCCACTTTAAATGCTTTGAGGAAAAAATAAGTAATGTGTTGTTTTGAAGACACGGACTCTTACATTTCCACAAACAGACTGTCACAGGTTTTTGAAGGAAAGGTCTTTGAGGGAAAGGACTGTGTAAATTAGTGAGTCTTTTAATATTTTTTTTATTTTATTTTTGGAGTTTTTCAACTAAAAAAAAAGCAACAACAAAAACAAAAGATGTTTGTGAGTGTACATATGAGACTTGGTTATGAAATACTGGGCCAAACCAATTTGGGGAGATATATTTGAAAACTAGAACTACTTATTGAAAGTTAGCTTTTGTTCATTTTCAACTTTTTTAAAAAAAAAAGCAAAGGACTAAATTCAAAAGAAATTTAGCTGTCATGAACAAACCAAGTGAGGAGGTCACAGCAGCTGTCAATAGTGATGAAGAGAGTAAGGCCAGAACTGATCCTTATCATTAAAGTCTAGTGGCACCAATTGGCCTCAGTCCACACTGTTTAGGGTAAGCCTTTTTTGTAGCAGATTCATCTTATCGAGACACCATTAGAAATATTCAAAAGAAACCCAGAGAGCAAGATAACTATTTAGCATTGTGGACAATCAGGGCCTAGGCTCTTTCCTGGTCTATTTTTATTTGTCAGTATAGATGTAGCCAGCGTTGTTACCTTGCTTCCATTTGAAGTCTTACATTCAGTAGGCTTACCTGAGCTACATTTAAATTATTTTGCTAACTGCTTAAAAGTAAGGATTGGATATATCCTAGTTATTCAGAAAATGCTCCAAATCCCTGTTGTGGGGTGAGCTATTCTCAGTCTTTCTTGTTGAGGCTGCTTCTTTTTGCATTATAGACTTAGATATTTATTGGATCACAAAAAAAAAAAAAAAACAAACCCAAAAAAACCCCACCAAAAAAAGTCAGGAAACTACACTGTGACCCAATGGAGAAAGCAAAATGTTGAGAAACAGAATTCATGGCACCAAGACCTACTTAGACTCAGGCACAGAAGAGAATTTCACTTGAATCTTCAGGCAAAGATCTCAAACATGGAACTATCAAAAACAGACCTGGAAATGTCAAAAGAGGTCTTCTAACACTTTCAAAATTGTGGGGTTTTTGTTCCATTTTGGTTTGGGTTTTTTTTTTTAAATAAATCATTCTGGATTCCTTGGTGATTTCATGTCAATTTAAAAAGATTCTAAAACCCAAAATGGCTTTGTTTCAAGGTTAAATTATTCATTCTGTTCTCTCTTATTTCCAGCTACATATTGACCAGCCCTTTTGCCAGATCCAGAGCCCTGGTGGCCTCCAGTTTTCCCCTCTTAAATGCAGGGATGAGGCTGTTGCCAGGATCCTGCTCTAAGCAGAGGAGAATATGTGATTACACTGTAAGAAATGGAAGATCATAGAGGAAAGGTCCTACGTACACATGCATGGGAGCAACTATTCCAGAAAACGATATATCCAGATAACTGCAGGTACAGATCTGTCAATATGGTTGAAAAATTATCAGGAGGGAAAAGAATTCACAGCATTATCTGGTCCTTTCTTCACCTGAGGGTGATGTCATCCTCTTTTCAAGCTGATAGTTAAGTACTCTTTACTTCCTCTAGCAATGGTGATTCTGCAAGATATTCCTGTTTCTCTGTGTCCTCTTCTCTGGACTTATTGATGTGATTCAGCCCAGCAGTCTTTGCTTGTAGGTCTGTTTTTTCATTCACATTTTCTTCCTGACAGTCTTCTTTTGGATCCCCACTTTCATGCTGTGCAGAGCCCAACAGTGGGTACCGTACGTCTTCCTGGGGATAACAAGAGTGGAAGAAATCCTGGCAGCATCCTGGAGCCTGCATTCCTGTTTCTGAAACCTTCTGTGATATTTTCCCTCTCTGCATGACCCCGGTGGCCTGTGTTCAAAGCCTTCTATAAACTTAAAGGGAGCACCTACAGTAGAACTTCAAACAAGGAATGCTTAAGCTTTGTAAAGCTAAATGTTTAAGTGGTCTTTGAAGCAGATGCCTCCCATAAAGTGCACATGTTTATGTTGATCTGATTCATGTAATTGTCAAAGTGTTTTGGAAACGTCTTGAGGACATTTGCCAAAATAGGGCCTATTTGAGTGGAAATAGCAGGAGATAGTCCCTGAGTGTTTCAACAATCTCATCTCTGTTTCTATCTCTGGCTGGGAGGCAGAGCTGCAAGAAAATGTATATAAATGAGAGAAATAAAACCAAACATTTGGGGTTTTATCACAGGTATGTGAACTTGGATACATATTCAAAGTTGGATAGTAGGAAAAATTTCTTCACTGAAAGGGTTATCAGGCATTGGAATGGACTGCCCAGGGAAATGGTTGAGGCACCATCCCTGGAGATATTCAAAAGACGAATTGACATGGTGCTCGGGAATATGGTTTATTGTTGGGGGGTGTGTGGTGTGGTGGTTTTTTGTTTGTTTGGTTTGGTTTTTTTTTTTTAAGTTGGACTAGATGATCTTAAAGGTCCCTTCCAACCTAGGCGATTCTATAACATGTGAATTGCCCATGACATCAGAGCCAGATGATTAATTTCTAGTTCGTCTCAAAAATAGGCAGCTGCTAAATTATAATGAAGAATGAAAACTTGTCTATTTCTTTTTATGTTACTTTATATGTACATATATATTTGCATGTATGTACACATATATACATGCGCACATATGTATTAATAGAATGGATCTGGGCTATTCTGTAATATGCATTAGTACACGTAATAGCAACAGCAGGTATTTGGATTAGCTCACAGATGGGCAGAAACTTTCTCCAGCTTCACTGTAGGCAATCAGTCACAAAGTAAATGTATGGCAGGTGCACTGATATGGTAGATCATAAGGGTCTTGTAGGAGCTGCTGTAGTGTTTCAGAATAGTTTTTCAGACATGAAGTAACCTTAGCCTAATTTATCCATATGCTTTCAAGCATAACCGAGCATAGCAGCTCTGAAAAACTGCATTTCTTAGAACCAAAGATCTTCTTAGGAAATAGAAAATAAACATTGTTCAGACAGTTGATCATTTTTACAGTTACATGACTTCTGTGGGTCATTCCACAACACCACCGTCACAAAATTTCTGCAGAAAAATAGAAAGACAGGACTGTGGACAGTCAATATTTGTTCATTTTATTTATTGATACCTACCCCTGAGGGAAAAAAGGTTAACTATCACTTTTGTTCTGTATTAACTATGCTATTGCTTTGGCTCCTTGGAATACCAGGACATGGGGGTAAAACAGTGTTAGCCAGACCTAGCTGCTGTCTAGTTTCTCCCTGTTTCTCTTTTTTTTTTTTCCTTTTTTTAACATGACACTCACAGTTTTACTCAACATGATGAAGTACACACAGTAGATGAACTTCCAATGATCCACTGTATTGCATACCCAGCTGCACGTGTCTGAAAGGCAGGCCAAGAGAGAGCATCCAAAGGCTAAGATAGGCCACTTCAATGCACAGGAGCAATCCCATACATACCACTACTCCTGCAAATGAATTGTGAAATAAGCAGTCAAGTTGGCTTCCTTCCTTCTCATGCCTAATTATTCAAAGGAGAAATTCCACAGAGTGTTGGACTGTATCTCGACCTACATTTGAAGTGCAAGTAAAGCCATAGACAGAAACAGAAGTTTGACCAGTAAGCTACGAAACACTTTTGTTATCTAAGTTGGCATGTATATATCTGTAGTAGGTGCTTAAACATAGCTTCAGCTGATGCTAAAAAGCACATCAGAGAAGATATACCTTTTGCTCTGTCTTAAAAAAACTCCTGGGAAACAAAAGGTTGAGGCAGACAAACAGTCTTCCTGATACGACTGGAGTCACTGGTTTCTTTGCTTCTAAAGGCAGCCTGGTATCTGTAACCAAGCCTGATGCCCTTCTTTTTTGCATGAGCTTATTAGGCTGTTTTCTTTTTTTTCTGCCTTATTCTTTTTTAAAAAAATTTCTTTCTTAAAATAATTTGGAAAGAGGGAATTGGAGTCAACTGCTTCCCACTTTTAGCTTCTCTCGTCATTCCTGGGTCAAGTCCAAAGGAAATGTCTAATTGCTACGGGACCTTACTAGTCTCTAGTTAAATTTCATGCCTGTGGATCACACAACTTCCCCTTATACCTCCACAGGACACCAGAAGGTGTTTACATACTGTACCAACAAATAGTCTTAATTATAACTGGTCAAAGGCAGACACCAAATTGCTGCTCGCTGCAGGGAGGACAATCACCAATGCGGGAATTTCTATGCTGGAAATTCTTTAGTTTTGATATGCCTGTCTTTGCTTCATTACTCCCCTGCTACTCCCTGGGCCTGGAAATTATATTATATGTAGTAAAACTTGGATTCCAAGTCTAAATGTCATTTGATACCATATGAATATATATATATTTCTTCACGGTGAGGGTGACAGAGCCCTGGAACAGGCTGCCCAGGGAGGTTGTGGAGTCCCCTTCTTTGGAGATTTTCGAGACCCGCCTGGATGCAGTCCTGAGTAACATTCTCTAAGCAATCCTGCTTCAGCAGGGGAGTTGGACTAGATGATCTATATGGTCCCTTCCAACTCTAAAAAAAAAATTCAGTGAGAAATTCAGTGAAATTCAGTGAAAATTCAGTGAAATATGTCATATTAGCACATAACATTTTGTTTCATTTCATTTAGTCCCTGTAGGTAGCACAGAATTATCATGTAGAACCAGCCTACATCTCAAACAGGATGCAGGGTGGTACATGATGTCTGTATATGATGTTTCAGCAGATGGTGCAAAAAATCGTCATAGCAGACAACTGGAGAATAACTGACCCAGGAACCTTGGTCTCAGTCTTCTTTGGTCAGTTTGTGTACTAATACAGAGATTTCTACTTTCTGGAGATGAAGGTGTAGCTCAATCTGAAGGTGATGGTGTTATTTAAAGAGGGTATTCAGTCATTAAGAAATGGCTTCCTGATGTCTTATTGTTTTCCTGTTCTTGTATTTAAGCCAATGTCTTTCCACCTACCATAAAATCTGGATTAAATATTATACCAAGACAGTAAATACACTGTGTCTGTTAAAATTTGGTGGCAATCCTTGTTTTCATAAACCCATCACTTTATGAGAAATGTCTTTTTTGGATGATATTTTTCCTAAACACAGAACTTTGGGAGTATAGCTTGAAACAGAGTAGAAATAGGCAGAAATTATTCAGCAAAATAGTTCCTCTTCAGAAACAGACGTTCATCTCTGATGTTCATTTCATTCTGTCCACCTGGAGCAGTTCCACTTCCCGTAAATAAAGAAATAAGTAATATTAACTAGATTAGAAAGCAGCTGTCTCTAGAACCTGGAGGTTGGAGCACACATATGGGTTGAGGGAAATGTCCCTATGTCAGTGAATATTTAATTGGTTATGCAAAGTGAAATAAGTCCAAAACACATCAGGAGTCCCTCTGTAGGTTGGGAAAAAATCCAAACCAGGAAAATATTAATGAGGTATGAAATCTGCTTTCTACATTCCCTGCAATATGGCTGTTCTCTGATGGCTTTTGAAGTTCACAGATGCTTATAAAAATAGCCACTTTCTGAACTTGGAACCTGAAAAGATCTTTTAGATATAACGGTTGCTTTAGAGGTGGTAAGTTATGCACATGCAAAAAGGATGCACTTCAGAGCGTGTTTTCTATTTTCATTTCCTAACGTTGTGAGCTGAAAAAAAAGGTAAATATGACCACTTGAAGAGTCTGAAATACTGCAACTTGTTTCAGGCCTCTCTAGTCTACCACAGTCTTCATATTTACTGTTCTCTCCACTTGAATGCAATCACTAAAGCCATCTTCTGTTCACCTTGGGTGTATGAATTGCAACAGGTAATGTCAACAGTGAGCAGTCTGAGATTGCAAGTCCAGAGCTCCTGCAAGGAAGACTGCAGGACTTCACTGTGGTCTTGAGAGTGGGAGGACAAATGTATCGGTGAATCTTTCTGCCTTGCAAAAATATTAGTGTTACCTTGGTGGTACCCAGTGGTGGAGGTTTTACTCTCGACAGGAAGAAACAGCATGTTAATCTTCCCAGGAAAACTGCTCTCTCTCAGACTATTCTACCTACAAAAGGACTTCCTGCTCAAAACAACGTGTTTGGGGTTTTTTACTGAGCACTATGAAAGTCTGGAGTCGTAGTGTCTCTGGCTGCCAGGTTCAATTTAGGCACATGGTATTACTACAAAATTTTTCAAACTGTTAGCCCTGTAACGCAGCATGAAGGCTACCGTCAGGCTGGATTCCTTCCCACTTGTACCTAATTACCCATAGCAGAGGCTCTACAGCGAGCTCTCCCGCATGTCTGAGAAACCAGTCCTGTCTTGTAGCAGAGTGAAGTCAAAGAACAAAACACATAGCTAATCGCTGGGCAGCACTTGTGTCTTCGGTTGCCACCCAAGCAAGTTTTCATCCGTATAGGCTGGGAACTGGTACAGTGTCCTGGTTGCCATATAACCAAGACACTTAAGACAAAAAACTTAATGTTGGGTGCCTAGATAAGTAATTTTCTGTGTTATCAATGGGGAGAGATGGGTTTCTCCAGAGGACAGTTCAGAAGAGATGGGTATTCCATGCCACCATCCACAGAATCGCAGTCCAGCCTTCCAGACTTTATAGTTAGCTACTTAAAGTGAGGCAGTGTGGAAATATTTTCCCCACTGGAATTTGGGCACCACCCCCTACAAGTAACGGGTTCTTCCATAACATACGGATATATAAGCGCTGCACAGGCAGACTTATCCCATGCTTGAAAAATGTCTTCAAACTAGTGGGATGCCCAGCACTCTGAAGGTACCCATTTCTCTACATCATATGGAGAAAACACCTAAGTGACTACCACAGATCAGATGTACAACTTTTCCATGGCTAAACTGAGATGAGATGAGTCTTCCTAAAAGACAGCTCTATTATGCAATTCAAATTAGGTTGGCAGCTGGCTGAATATCCAGGGTAAGATTACGTACCACTCAGATCGTGAAAGACATATCTTCCATATGGGAATTCCTATCTCCTTACAAATCACTACTAAAGTTTGGGTATCATATGTTTATCCAGGAAATCTATTATGCCTTGGACTTAAAATGATGCAAACATTAGTGGGAGAGGAGCACTTTCTCTTCTGAAGAGAAGCTACACAAATTTACAGCCAGTGCTGTTTAGTGTTTTTATAAATGATCTGGACACAGGAATCAGAGATACATTAGTAAGTTTATCAACAATACTAAACTAGGAGGAGCTGTGGACTCCTTCAAGGAGTTTTTACAGAAAGACCTGGATAGACTAGAGAGCTGGGTGATCCCCAACTGTATGAAATTTAACAAGAGTAAGTGCCAGATTCTCCACGTGGGACAGGGTAATCATGCTTATACATACAAACTGGGGGGCAAGATGCTGGAGAGCAGCCCTGTGGAAAGAGATCTGGGGGTTAATGGCAAGTTGCATATGAGTCAACAGAGTGCCCTGGCAGTGAAAAGGGCCAACTGTGTCCTGGAGTGAATCAAGCATAGCACAGCTGGTGGAGCGAGGTGATTGTCCAACTCTACACTGCACTGGTGCAATCCCAACTCAGGTACTGTGTGCAGTTTTGGGCACTTCAATATACGAAGGACATCAAACTTTTAGAGTGTGTCCAGAGGAGAGCAATCAAGATGGTGAAAGTTCTCAAGGGCAAGACTTAAAAGGAGCTGCTGAGGTCACTTGGTTTGTTCAGCTTTGAGAAGAGAAGACTGAGGGGTGACCTCATGGCAGTCTACAACTTCCTCAAGGGGAACAGCTGACAGGGAGCTTCTGATCTCCTCTGTTATCTCCTTGTGAGAGGACACAAGGAAATGGTATGAAGCTGCATCAGGGGAAGTTCAGATTGGACATTAGGAAAAGGTTCTTCACTGAGACAGTGGCCAGTCACTGGAACGGGGTCCTCAAGAAAGTGGTCATGGCATCAAGCCTGTCAAACTTCAAGGAGTGTCTGGACGACAGGCTTAGTGAAATGGTTTATTTTTAGGTAGTCCAATGAGGAGCAGGGAGTTGGAGTCAGTGATCCTTATGAGTCCCTGCTTCATAATTCTATTAATAGGTCTTCCTTTGCACCGGACAAGCTGTGTCTTTGTGGACATGTTGGAGTCCAGCATGGAGGGAACAGGGGTATGTTCAGGTGTTAGGAGAGCAATGAGAAACAAAGAAGGGAATGAGGAAAAGGCTTGGGCTGCTTGGGTTTTCTTTCTCCAAAAGTAAGGGAAAACAAAATGAATGCAATCTTTCAATGTGTAACTTCAGGGCTGGCTAGTAAGCACAGGAAGACAATTTTCTCTCTGTGTAGGAGCCTTAAGTATGGCTTCGTATTTATCTCCATGCTCATTCTAACCCCAAAGTTTTCCACATCACTGTGCTTAAACAAGCCTTACACTCAACATTCAAAATTGTGATAGGGTGTGTGAGTTCCCCTCATCCATGTTATGAGGAACTGCTTGGCAAGTAATCTCTAAGTATCACTAAATTCCTGATAAGCTGCCATACTTAGCCCAAGGACAAGAAACTGTGCAGACATTTGCATATCAATTTTCTACCGCTGGCTTTTAGAATAGGAGATAGAGTTGGGCAGCTGCAGTATACATTTATAAAGCTTACAGCTGTGTTCAGTGATAAGATAAGAGCTGCTTTTGTAAAGACCACAGCAAAAGCTTTGTCAGTGACTGAAATGACACTTTTATCTCATCATGAAAGATGCTCCTTCCAGTGGAAGTCTAGCTGGCATGACACTATCATTTGAATTGGGGTTTTTTCATGGAAATGAGAGGGAAGAATCTTGCTGATTTATGAAGTAGTCTGTCCTTTTTTATTATTATTTGTAACATTAAAAGAAAATTAACTGCAGCAGAAAGATTTTATATCCATCTATAAACTTGGTTATCAGCATCCCAATATTATCCAATAAATAAATAAAACAAATAACTCCAAAGATGGAAATGGAATATTTAACATCACGGTACCACAGTGGAGATGGTCTAGTTATGGCTGAGCAGAAACTTGCATTATACATCTATTTATGATTATTTTGATGCTTGTAGTTTTCTGAAGCAGAATGTTCCGGGGCTTTCTCTAAACTTGCAGGCACATTTGGGTATTAATTTGTTAAAAGCCTGTAAACTCTTGCTCAGTTGTTTTATACTGAATAGAATGACTGAGAAATCACCCCATAACTGTAAAGTTATTCATTAAGAAATGATTTTGTGGTTTTGATATGCCATATAAATTTCTTCTTACCTAGTTGCAAATTGGGCATCTAGTTTCAGCTCATCATGTAGCTCTATCACTAGTGACTAATACACAGAAACCCTAAGAGGACAACTCATTTCACCCATGCTGACACCTATTTTCCATTCACTTTTGAAGTCTCAGTGTCGAGCTTAGATGAGCTGGTGAGTTAATAGATACTTTGAATTAAATGAGATTAATTCCACCCAGAATTTAGGGAATGGCATTGCTTTCAACTTGTAGGGGAAGGGTACAGGACTTTTGTCTACATAGTTTGTTGAAGAAAAGGCAAACACTGTTATAAACACGGTTTATATGGTCTCTTAGGGGATGTAACCTTTCATTATGTTTGCTTCACCCTGTCAGGCAAGCATCTAATGGCTGGAGGGTGAAGCTGAGGTACAGTTATTAGTTGTGAGTAATTAAGAAATGGAATGATTTATCAAGGGCAGTGATCAGTTCTTTACGACTGGCAATTTTAAATTGAGTTCTAGTTGGGTTTTTGTTTCTTTGGGTTTGTTTGTGTTGTTCCTTTTTTTTTATTTTTTATAAATTGAAACGAGTTAACTTCAGGAAGCTCTTTGGTCTGTTACTGTACTCTTTGTTCTAGATTATATGAACCCACCTTTGAATTAATAGACAGGTTTATCTCATTCAGCTTTAGCAGCTTAAGGGTTGGGCCATCTATGTTATCTACAGTCAATGGAGAGAAACAGGTACTTCCAGATAGACATTTTGAATATCATTTTTGATATACACAACAACTGCTAATGCAGGTCACTGGGCTGATCTGCATGGATTTCTGTGGAAACAATAATTCACCTGCATAAGCTTTACAACAGGGACGCTAAAGAAAATGTAAAACCTTATGGTCATGGAAAGTGCTGAGAGCCATTCCCACACCACTTTCATGTATTGGCAGACCAGCTGGACCCTTTGTCTATGCTGCTTTCCAAAACCACGTTCCTTTCATGTGTTTATAAAATTTCACATCTAATCAAAGAAACAAAACTTCCCTGTGATACTGCAAGGCAAATAATGACAAACTCAATCAAATCCTATTAGTACAATTCAGGCAAAATTTCTGCTGAAATCCACATGAGAAATGTGGGTTCTCCTGATACACAAATCACAGTTTTGAATTTTCTTATGCATGTTAATTCATATTCCTTGCAAAAAGAGAACACCTGAAGCCTTTAGTCAGGTATAAAGATAGAGATGATAAGAACTGTGCAAGTATTATTTTCTTTTAAATGAGTTAAAGGTATCATTCATCTCCGGATTATTAAACATACTTTGCCTGAGTAAAAATTTAATATTGCAGGGTACGGGGCTAACTATTGTATAATTCAAATGACAAGTAACACTGTGCCTCTTACGTTCAGTTACAAGATAATTTACCAGCTGTGCTCTTCTGCTGTGGTCCCCACACCGTAATTAATCTATATATTAGAGATCACACCAGACCTCTTGCCCTTTAATTTTGAAATTTCAGAGTTCTGTTCAGGTAACTAATACCTCAGTGGGCCAGCTACTGAATTTTCATCCACAGGTATATAGGAAGATAAAAATCCATTTTTGCAACCTTTCCAACAGCACAGGTCTGGAGAGCAGAGATTTGGCCTCCTTTACTCTGTCAGTAGAGAGAATTATTCTTCTAAAAAAGATGAGGTGAATATTATTGAGTTCTAGAGTTCACACTTCAGCTAATGACTGTTTTTCAGGAAGCCATATACATGAAATTTCAAGACTTTCTCCATTCCCTGGGTGAGTATGCTGCCTTATGTATAAAACTGCAGTCCAACATAGCAAGATTTCGTCTTACATTTTTATCTTCTCTCACGTGGTCAAAATCCTACAGCCCTTGCTTCAGCAAAACTCCCCCAAGTGGGTGTGCAGATTTTTCTAGGATGAGGACAGTGGTATTGGCGAGCAATGGCACTGCACAGCAGACACTGAACTAGAGCTTGAACAAAAATCGGAATTTCTTTTCCACCAGTTCTGACATTTTCTTCCCTTTTAAATCAGGTCAAAAAGCTGAAAGAGCAGAACAAGCTCTGAAAACAGATCTGAAAACTCTCTAAAGTATTTTTTTTTGATACATGGAATTGAAAGACTCCGCTGTCCCCAAATTGAAAGGTTTATTTAAAATTGAGGTGACATTGAAGTGCCTCTGCCCAAGGAGCCATGGCACACATTACAATTACAATTTCAGTCCCTAGATCCTCATTCTCCCCTTGGATGAGGCTACTTAGCAGATTATGAGAGGCCTATGTACTAATATGAGACACAGAGCTCAGTTAAAAAGATTTACACTGTGTTTTAACCTCAAACTGCTCACATCAAAACATTTCAGTGGATCACAATGTTTTATTTTCAAGTAAAAACGATTTTGACTAAATCCAATATATCTGGGATGTATTTTTTCTTTTTTTTTCCAGAAGAAAAATAGGAAGGTAGAAGGGTGTAGCAAGGAAAGCCAGATTTCCTCAGGAAAATACTTATTTTGTTGAAACAACATTATTTCTAGAAAAATCATTTCAGTGGAAAATTGACAATATTCAAAACAAGGTAGAATTTTCTGATGCTCCCTTTCCACAAAGAAATGAGATACTAATTCATTCCCAAGAGAGCTGGAGGGATTTGTTGTTTGTTTTGTTTTAAAAAGAGGATATATATTCAGTCCCGTTGGAACTGAAAGAACATCTCAAACCTGAATAAAGATGCAGTCCAAAAGATGTCAAGAGGAAAGCTGTTGCAGAGCAAGCATCTTCAAGAGCTTGTTACAGCCAGTACTTTCAACGAATAGCTTTAATAAGAGCTGAATTTATACACAAACATTTAGAAAGCAAATAAATAAATAAATAAATGGGGGGGAGCAGAGAACTTCTCAGCATTCGGTATAATATTATGAGCACAGCATTAGAGAAAACCATGCATCTGTTTTATAGTTAGTTTATATTCTTCTCTTCTGTGTGTATTTTATGCACATAAAAATTAACAACCTTTGACTATCCATTTGTATTTATAACATCTGCAGTACCAATGGGTGCAGTTCTAGTTTCTCTGTCCCAGGCTTGCTAAGCATCTTAATTTGGAAAGAAAATGCCAGATAACTCTCCAGGGGAACATTCGCAATGTCAACGTCTCTTGATTCCTAGACATCCTAATGTCACCAATGGGACATCTATAATGAAGGAAATTCCGCTGGCAGAGAAGGAGGGTACGGATAGAAATGCCAGTCTTTGCTTTTTCTGTTTGAACCAATCGAGGTATAACTGACTGCAGTCTGAGATTGGTGTGGTCTTCTGCTTTGGGGTAAAGAACTTATTTTGGCTGTGTAAATGAAAAAGATCATTGAACAAGATGAGCTCAGAAAACTGTATTCATGCTATGACTGCTCCCCCGATGGTCCTAATCAGAGCTGGGGGATTCCACCAGAGACCCGTTGTTCATGAGTACCTGGACAATAAGGGTCCTCTACCCCAGTTTCTTCTCTGTGGAAACTGGAGTTCACCACTGCCTTACAAAAACAAACAAAGAAACGACAAAAAACCAATCCCACAGCAAAAAAACAAGGCCACCAGGAAACCACTGGTACAAATCCCTGAATTCAGCTAGTGGGACTATTATTGTGATATTTTTAAGAGAGATTAAAAAAAAAGAGAATTTTCTCCTCTGCTACAAATTGCTGCAGTGAAAATGTTCCAGGTGGTGTGCAGCTGGTTCAATCCAACAATTTCCATTTGCAGATAGATTCTCTAGCTGTGAGGAAGTTGCTAGTTGTTTTGCTGATAAATTCAAGATTTCTTTTGAGCCTGCTGTGCTGTGGGGGAGCAGTGGAGTATCTCCAGAGGGAAAATGAAAAGTTTCTGAGGAGCTGCATCCAGTAATACAGTGAAACTGCCTCTGCCTGTGATTGCCAGTGTGTACTTTTGATGTTAGCCCTTCCTCAGCAGGAATGGGCAGAAGGGAGATAGCAGTTTGGGATGGAAAGCTGTTTGCAGAAAAGTACTGGGGAGGAAAAGGCCACATCACAAACTTCAGTTGAACATTGAGTTAGTTGAGCTGGGAAATCCTCTTCCCAGTCTGTGGGAAAAGCCCTGTATATCCCAAAAGAGCATTGTACAAACCAGAACATTTGATAAGGGTGTCTTTGAGACTGCTGTCGAGATTGGCTCTGCCCGAGCCCTGTGCCCGTACCTAGGCACGGGGGAGCACACTGGGGCTGTCTGTGGAGCACAGAAGGTCTCAGGGCACTCCAGAGGAAAATTCAACCTGGGGACTGACCTTCATGACCAATGTGGAAATAGTCAAGGCAGAAATACGAATTTGGGCAGAATTACCTTCACTTCAATCCTTCTTGTCAGCTGTGAAAACCCTGCAGGTCTACTTAGTTGTTACAGAAACTCTCCTCTGCAACACCGATGGCTCCTTTGCAGATTTTACATTAAAGAAATAAGAACTATATTTCAGCTTGAAAATGTGTTTTGTCAAGCAGGGGTTTCTGTTTGTTTATTTGTTTGTTTCAGCAAGATGAATAGCACCCAACTCAAAAAAAAAAAAAAGCTATAAGCTTCATATATTAATTTTGTTCATGTTCACTGCGCTGTGGGGTGAGTTTACCTTGGCTAACACATGCTCACAGGAAATGAAATAAAAACTGCACAGAAAGGAATATCTCAAAACTGAGCAAAGCAATAGAGTTTGTTCTTAGCAATCAATACTGGTTGTGTGCAACAGTGGAAAGGAACTAGAGCTCGGTGCTGCTGTATCGCTTCTTGTCTCCATCTGACTTACAGTTAATAAATTACAGGAAAAAAATACTAAAAGAAAAAAGTAAATGAAAGGCATTTCTATCAAGAAAAATGGAAATTACTTTTTCTGTAGAGGTTAGATCTGCCATATTATTAAGAAGCAAAGGGAAATGGCTGCCAAAGTCAGAGCCCACATATGCTTTCTGAGCGTGCTGTCACTAAAAGCTGCTGTCTCATCTCACCTGCCAAGCAACTCGTTCCCTCCCCACAGTTCCTCCTACCAAATTAAACTCAGTTTTTTCCCTTTTCCTTTTGCCATGTTAATTTTAAGTTGGAGCAGGTCATCCCACCCCTCTCAGACCCAGGCTGTTGCAGAGATGAAGGAGCTGCGGTTCTGGGAGTGAGGGACAAAGCTTTTTTGGGCTGGACCCAAATATGCTGGCTTGAAGTGTTTGTCAAGCACAGCCTT
The DNA here is from genome assembly GCA_002844005.1 of Limosa lapponica baueri. Taxonomy (NCBI): domain Eukaryota; kingdom Metazoa; phylum Chordata; class Aves; order Charadriiformes; family Scolopacidae; genus Limosa; species Limosa lapponica. The sequence continues at coordinate 227,539 of KZ506279.1, read as the reverse complement.
ACTTGCAGGCTTGGACTCTGACTCTTAATTAGCCCGTGTTCCCTTCAGATACCTCAGGCAGTACAGGGCTCCTTTGCCGAGTCAGGAAGTTATCAAAGGCAGTTTATCCAATGACAGAGACATAGAAATAAGGTTTTTACAATATTGGAGAATTCAGATTTTTCATTAAAATAGTGTTCTCCAGATAACGTTAGTGCAGAGATTTATGTGTATAGGAACAGTAGTTTCTGACTAGGCCTTAGAGAATAGTAAACGTGTTACCTTACAATAATCTGCAGGAAGCATGAAACTGTTGCTAAGACAGCACTTCTTATTTTATGATGAGCTTAGCAGCTAGAAAAATGTATACAGCTATAAAATTATTAATTAGTTATCAAAAGGAGCAATTATCAGAAAGAATCTTATCTCTGTTACAAAATACATCCTTGGAGGGTCCTATTTAAACAACCTGAGAGAAATTCCATGCCCATTTTTCTATTGAAGTAAACGAGCTCAGACTGTACCTGGTATGATTTGTGCTGAAGAATTCTGGGAGTCCCCTTGAGAAAACTTCCAACTCTACAGAAGTCTTACACACAATTACGCGTCATAACAGCTCTGCTTTTGCACTTACTACATTTCTGAAACTGGCTGTTATAGAAGTACAAATTGCATTAACTAACCAGCAAGCTTGGTCACATGTATACAGCTATTTCACTGTAATTTTCATCTGTTGTCTTCAAGAGGTTCTCTTTAGATGGTAAGATGCCGTATTCGAGTCGCCAATCCATCCAGACACCCAAAGTCTGCTTTGGGTCCCAAATTTGAAATGACTGAGCACTTTTTTTTTAGCCCTTTGATATCAGCTTTAGCTTTCTGACAACAAACTCGAAAAGACGAAAAGAAGTTGCTCTCTTTCAGGGAGCTATCTAACTTTTTACAATGTGCCCTTTGCATGCTAAGCCAGGATTTGGGGGCTATAGTCAGCAAAACATAAAAACACCTGCAGGGCAATCCAGTGCCATTAAAATTTTGGAAGTCACTTGCCACTCACATACAACAGAATATGAAAACCTGATAGCTCTGTGTTACTCTTTCAGATCCCAATATTATTACTTCATTTGACTTAACAAATGCTTCAGTAGCCTAAGATGAATCCTAAAAGCAATGAACAAAAGCTCCTGAAGGCAGAATCCAGCATATTGATGAAAAGAATTACCACTAAACAAGCTTCAGAAACTCATTTTTGGAAAAGAAGAACTTTTTCTAGGCTTTCCTATATATACCCCCATGCTTTTGCAAATTCATGCTGTCAGAGTTTCTCACTCTGATACAAAGTTGGTTAACTTTGCCAGGCTGGACTTGGCAACTCCAGCAATTTTCTCCATCCTGTGAAGCCAGGAAACATGAAAGCAGGGAATTGTTTCCCCTTAAAGTATATTTTCAACAATTCACATATGTGGTGTTCAAGATATGGGCAGAAGTCTGCTTTGCTTAGCTGAATATCAGAACTGGGCCTCCTGCCACCATCACAACCTCATAAACAGGTTTGTCTCAAGTTTTGGCACTACTAAAATGGAGGAAAACAACCCTACTTTTTATATCTTGTGAATCAATACCTGACCCCGTGTCTCGCCTCTACCACCCCAGGCTGCAACCTGTTTTAAGCATAGAGAAAAGCCATAAAAAAAAAATCCCTTTAATTCCTTGTTGGTAATTCTAATATGACATATTCTTCTTCATTTGGACAACCAAAAAAACCTTCTACACAGGCAGAAAGTCCAGTGAATGTCTTGAAAAGCAAGGTTTTGCCAGTTCTACCACATGCTTCTCACATTTTCAGTGGCTGTACCACACGTGTCAGAAATAACCACAAGGAATGTGAGTACCTCAGGCAATACAAGACAAGTTTTCAAGTGAGTCTCCAGTAGCTTTTGGAAGAGAACCATGCTCCTAGCTGTGTGCCAGCTAGCAAAAATCAGTCCACCCTTCTCCCAAATGGGTTTCAATTACACTGCACTGCAGTAGATAGACTCAGCTGAAGTCTTTGAGAACAACTGTCATGCTTTAAATAACAGAGGTTCAGCCCAGAGGTTGAAGCCTTACTGGAACTTATGGCTGATGTAGACTGAGATTCTGATTACATACAATTTGGAAGAAACTTTTGACATGATGTTTCAAAGGTCTCCTCCGTTCTGGCAGCATGTCAGAGAAGAGAGTCTATGAAAAAAAAAATGCGTGCAGTTCTATAAATGTTCTGCAACATAGAACAACTGTAGAGTTGGTTTTTAGTATACAAAAAGATTTAAAACAGTCAGTAAAAATGTACTGAATCTAATTCCTTTCAGGTCTCAATTTCAGGGAAGATCTTTTCAGGGAAACTGTCTGTTTTTAGAGGAATGAAAAATAAACAAACAGAGCCTTTTTAAGCAGGAAAAAATCCCCCAAAACAGGGGGCTAGCATAACAGTGTAGGATGCAGCCCGGGTGGTATTTCAGCCTCGAGGGCTGCTCTTACTCTTGCCAGCAGATCCAAGCCTCTCCCATGCTTCACCCACAGTAGGCCCAAGTAAATTAATCTTTCCTGAACATGATCCCAGCTGTGCTTTCAGCCCCGTCACCTGAGATATGCAAGTAGTTTCTCTATTCTAAGAATAATTATCATTTTTAATTAAATTCAAACTAGGTTCCAGTTGTACTTCCTTTCCATCTGCCTTCCAGGCCTCTCTCCACTTTGGAGCTCCTAGGGTTGTGATTGTTTCTTTGCAATAGCCATTCTGTTGTTGATTCAGCTTCAGCTTCCTTTCTCTAGGACTCTCAGATCCCTCCCCAAAGACAGCTGCCTGCTGTTCCTGTTCCAGGATTTGCCCCTTTTATTGCTTGAGTGAAGCTTGTCCTTATTGCAATCCATCCATTCTGTTTATTTTATCTCTTTGAACCCATTTATCAAGATTTTTTGAATGTTAATCTTCTCTTCCAAAAAATTTTGCAGCCCTTCTCAGCTCATCTGCAAAACGTCACAGTCCTGTTTTATAGTCCATTGTACAGGTAACCAGTGAAACCTTTGAACAGATCCTGAGATGGTTCACTGCAGAGCCGTGATCATCCTTCCTGATGCAAACCATTAAAAACACTGTCCACAGTTCATTGTATGGTTTTGCTCCCAACCTGTAGGAGGACCTTCTAGGCCATATTCATCAGCTTGTCTTTTAGGGTTGAGACCAGGGAGCTTTGATATCCCTGTCCCATAGTTTTTTAAATGACCTTGTGGCCATGATAAAGCCTTTACTTAAATCTGTCTCACCCATTGTCAGAGAAACGCGAGTAATGTTATTTTCTCATGTGCCTTGCAGTTGTGCTGCAGGGCTTCATCACCTGAATGTAAGATGCTCTGAAGAGGAGAACTTCAGCAGTAAGTGCTCAAAATTGATACAGGTCCTAGTGGAGAGCATCCATCTATACAGAGGGAAAGAACATGGTTCACCTTTCATCTTCTATGAAAGCTGAACTGTTTAATTTCATTACTTCAGCGACTACCACTAAGAAAAAAAACACTAAAGAAATTCTTAAATCAAGGCAACATTCATCCCCTCCCTACCAGCCACAGCTCAATTCAATTGCTGATTTTGCAGAAACTCTAAATGCTTTCCTTTGCCTCAAAACACCACTTCTTTATCAATTTCATCTCTCAGAACTTTAAGGTACTCCCCCTCAGTGCACTTGCAAACACCTCGGGCTGGACTCCTCTGCCACCATCTCTGTCTCTGATTTAGAGCATAATTTCATGAATGACAAGTGATGACCTCTCTCTTGCTTCCTGTGTGGGCTGTTCTCAGCTGGCTTGTTCAGCACTGTTCTGGTCTTTATTGCATAGTGCTTCATCTTTATAGCTGTTATCAGACATTTATATCACTTTCCTTGTATGCTGGGTATTATTGGCAGAGGGTCCATTGTACAATGCATCAAACATATACTGGAAAATTGCTTTTGGCAATGATTCTGGATTTTTTTTTATATATATTTTTTTTTGGTTCAGCAGTCAGGCTGCAGCACTTGTACTTGTTGCTTTGCATGGGCTTGGGACTCAAAATGCAGAAAGACAACCATGCTTTTCAAAACAGAAATCTGGAATTACTCCTCAGTACTCCAGTTTTAGACTGGTATGACACAGAATGGGATCAGTTTTCATACGCATAAGGAAATGTTTGGTAAGTATAGGTCCTCGCCCTCTTGTGTGTCCTCATCCACACAAAAGGACTTGCCATCCTGTTCCTTCCTGCTCCCTTTGCCCCACTGAGGATGAAGAGGACACGTTGTACATAGCATCACTCTGAATGCCATGGACACTTGAGAATGCTTTCAGTACAGATTGGGCTCCTTCCCTTTAAACACAACTCTTCTCTGTAGCAGAAAACCTTACTAGAGCCTTAGACTGTGAGGTTGGAGGGAACCAGGTAGATGATGTGGCTAAAGCTTCTAAGTGGATTGTCCCCCGCCTTGTGAAGTCCACCACACAGTTTTACCAAGGCTTGCTTTAGACCAAAACACCCTTGACAAAGTCAAAGGCAGATGTTCCATGTTAGTGTGTTCTATCAATTATTCATCTTCACTATTGAAAATTCATGTTTTACTCCTAAGTTGTATTTGAGTGGCATTAACAGCCTTACATTGGTTTTCATCATGTCTTTGTCTGACAGGTTAAGAAAAATAATAATAACTTGAATATTTTCTTGTCATATTAGAATGTGGGTTACCTCTTGGTGTTGTATGCAATGAGCAAAGGGAGGTCCTTGCATCTCTCATTATATGGCATTTTTCTATTCCTCAAAAGTTATTGTCACTATTCTCTGCATTGTTTCGAGTTTTTCGCAGCATCTTTAATATATGAGCTACTTATATGTCTATTTGGTTTTGAGAAGTATTGTTTGCAACTCAAGCAATGTTCCACATTCACTGTCATCACCACCATCCTTGTTGCTGTCTAGTGAAGACAATGCTATTAAGGAATAGGTCATAAACTAAAGTATTTTGGAGTGTTCGTGCATCTAGGATTTATGGACTGCCCAGAAGAATTAGGAGGAACAAGGATGTTCTTCCAAAAGTCTCTGTCATCTTCCTGTTCCAATGGGTCGGGCACATAGGAAGAAATAAGCCACTGGCAGATTTCCCTCCACTCTCTGCCCTTTCGTCGTGAGGGAAAGAGCTTTGGATCCCTGCCCCACCTGGAAAGGAGATTAGCTGCCATGCCTAAAGGGTAGAGACTCATAAACCACCATCAGGAAAGACCAGTACCCCCTCAGAACAAGAAATCACAGACAATAATGCCTGTGTTCCAGGTACTGCACTCTACAAAAGGCAGATTTTACCAGCGCAACTTGGCTTCACACATTGCATCACAAAAAGTGAACAAAGGCAATACATATAAAATATTCTACTAACTGGTGTCTCAAGCTGCTCACTATTGCTTTTTCCCCATCTTTTCCCTGCTCCTTCCATCACTTTGCCTTCTCTAAATTCTGGTTGTAAAGTCTTTGGGAGAGGTGCTTTTTATGTCTTTGTAGAGTAGCTGGCACAATAGATCTGTCTGATCTAAACAAGGCCTTTGAGTGATACTGCAAGGCTCATGAATAGTGATTATTGCTTCCAACCACTAGAGAACTCAGCAGCTTTTCCAGAGAAGTTGACCTACTTAAATTGTACATCCAGGTAGCGCTTGCAGTGTTTTATTAAATTGCTCTAACAAACAGTCAGAGAGAGAAATGTGGAGGATGCCCAGCTACCCTGCAGGTCAAGATGTGTACCAAGAAATGAGAGCCTGCAATTACAGCACAGGATTTGTACTGAGACACGTTACTGAGAGCTTGAGACTATCCTTATGGGAGTTGAGGGATCAAATGTGATGTACTAACACTGGATCTTATGCTCAAGGCAGTGACTGGCTTGATGGACTAAAATAGCTGGGAAATTAACTATTCAGAGCTTGTCTATCTTGTCAAGCATTGTTAATATGACCCAGATCTAGCATAGACCCATATAGTTTGACAAGGATTTGGCTTCAGCTCAGTATTTTTCTGACCCTCTGTCATTCATTCCAAGGATTTCCGACTCTTAGTTCATCTTCAAGGCCCTGGGAGGAACTTCTGAGATTTTGGGAAAAATTATGCAGTGGTCCAGATCTAGGGTTTTAAAATGCTGATAGACAGTAAATCTACTTATGGTCTTTCAAGCTACTTTTCCATTCCTGAATTATATCAGAAGACATGGAAAAAAAGGATAAATAGTAACCAATAAAAAGTGAGATTCTAAGGAACTCCCCTTTATGAATGAGGAAATTTTCAGAAAGGTAGAGGTAAAGAACAAGTAAGGAAAAGAATAGTCAAACACTTGCTTTCCCTTAAAACATAGAATATATACTAATCAGTCTTGTGCATATGTTATATAAATTCAACGGAAGAAAGAAAAGAGACAGATGTCATACTGAAAAATAAACCACTAGGGCTTATCAAAAGTGACAATACTCCTACGGAAAAATACTGCTGCTCTGCTGCAACAGACATTAGACGGTGTTCCATAAGCAAAAATAATTGTCTTGATATTTAATGTCAACAATTTACCACCTCCTACAGAGATGTCAGCAAATATATACCTAATCCAAAACATTTTACATATGAAAACAAAAAGTCACGTTAGGAAAAGAAGTATTTAGCCAGATGAAATGTAATGGATAAAACAGTGTTAGAAAAGAGCTGCTGTTGAACCAAACAACTATATTTATATTTAAAGGATGAGACACATGGGCTACATCTATGGTAGCAAATAAAATAGAGCAGGAATATGTGGTCATCAAGACAAAGGGGATGACACCCTTAGTATTCATATGACTACAGTGTGTTCCTCTCCTAAACCAGAAGGTCTCATCCACCCTGCCTGTTGGCAAGAATCCTTGGTCTGTGCTGTTTCCTGAGATGTGTCTCAACACTGCCAGGGACACTGTGAGTTGGTAGGCCAAAGATGGGCCAGGGAGTGTGATATCCATTAACAGCACAGATGTCCATATGCCAGATGTTCTTGACCTGTTAAACAATATTGAAGTCATAATCCAGGACAGAGCTGGCAACCAATGTCTGCGTTGCTATCCAGTAAAAACTGTGGCAGCAAAAGACCTACAAGGGTAAAAATGAAGATAGGGTCACAAGTGAGAGCTATCTCACCAGACTGCAGAAGTATAATGCAAAGGTCCACCTCTGTGCTGGTCCTTCAAGGTCCTTCATAGTCAAAGAGGAACAGGCATGCTGAAGCCAGACGGTCAGATGAATAATGGTCTTGATGTAGCCATTTCTCTTTACAGATTAAGCAAGGACTCTATTCAACTAGTTCAGATGTGCATGTGTGCATCTGAAGGTAGGTGATATGACTCCAACCCCAAGAGATGAAAAATTAAATAATGAGAAAGGGATATTTCTGATAGCTTGTTTCCAAAATATGGAAAAATTACGATTACAGAAAAATGTCTCTTAGATATTTAACCCATAGTAAGTATTACTCCATATTTCACCAAAGCAAGGAACCAAATACAATGCTAAGCAAGTTTATTCTAAAATAACCTAGTGTCCCAAAGATATTGAGCCTCCTCCCTGCCAAAAGAGAACTATGGCAGGCTATGAGCAGCTTAAGTAAATTTTTCACAAGGTAATAACTATTTCATAAATCCTCGGGATAAAGAAAAAAGAGTATCTGCATGATTGATATGGAGCACAAGTTTATGTGGGTCACACTCCTGTCTATGGAGCATCTGCAGGGAGCTGTAAAGCAAGGTCAGGTTAGGTGGCAACTGGGGATACTGGTAAAATTACATGGTACTACATGCTCAGCTGCAGATCTGACTGTATGTTGCTAATAAAAAAGGATAAAAATAGGCTTACAAGAAATCAGCAATATTATCTGCAATAATGATTTTGGTTCTTTCACTTCTTTAGTGTTCAATGTTTGATTTTATGGTAGTGGGAATTTTAAAGAGTTTTTGCTCATTAACAAAAACCTGAGAGATGAAACATGGAAAAATAGTTGCTTGTTTTTGAAAATCTTACTTCAAAGCTGTAAGTGAAATGCCTCTCTTGTGTACAACAGGGCTCCTGTGTTTCCATAATGTGATAAAATGTTAGACCTATCTTTATATTTACAATAATTTGGCTGTATTAAATATGTGGTGATATGTCTGAGCATTTTTATGTTGTGTGTTCGTTACAGAAAAATGGAAAATCATAATCAACAGCAAAAGATGGAAAATATTAATGTCAGCAAGAGTACAAGCTCAGCAGAAGGGGAATTTTCTACCTTCTAAACATGCAGCTAACATATTAATCACAAGGCTACATGGCCTTTGGCCAGGATCCAAGGATGGAAGATGCATTACTTCAGCCAATAAGGGACTCTCCGCCTCCCCTGGCCATGAATGCTACAAAAAGATGTTGAGGATGATTCTAAGTGTATTAAAAGCAACATGGCTATAATAGATTTAACATATAAATATGAATATCCGTAGTGCACACCAAGTCTTAACAGTAAATATTATGGTTTACTTTCAAAAAGTGATTAAAGAATTTAATTATGTGCAGAGCATTCTTACAAAAGAAAAATTATTAACTGTTGGGAACATAGTGATCTATTTTGCACACAGACAATAAAAGATATGGAAAATTTCCAATAACACCATAGCTTTCAGAGGAGTTTGGATTTTCTTTGACTGCAAACAGTTTAAACCCTGGTACTGGAAGGCCAGGTTCTGCTCCTGTTTTAAAGAAATCTATCAGAATAAATGTAATTGCTTTGGAGTCACCCCAGATTCAGTTAAAGAAGGATCGGGTCCATGAAGTTCAATATGGTAATTTATACAAGTTTAAAATGAAGCTCCAGGAAGATGTCTGCATTTTCTTCTATTTTACTATAAAATTATATGAGATTGAAAAAAGATACAGCTAGATTTTCATTAGGGACTACAGATTTGAAGAGAAAAGCTGTTCATTTGTATGTTTTAGAATACCATGTTCAACTCCAATCAATTTTAATTTAATTGTAATTGCTGTTTAGGTTTCATTAAGCAACAAAGCAAAACCAACACTGGTCTAAAAGCTCTCCAGACTTATCCTTCTACTCAGGTCAATATCCGTTTTCCTCCAGAGACAACAAGGACAGAGGGAGAAAGCCAAACCTGTGTCTCTGCAGGCCCAGAATATATCAGCTTTAGCTTCTGACTAAAACCCCCAAGGTCCACTTTTAGGCCTTGTTTGAACGAGCTGAAGGATGCAAAGCTGCTTATTGCCCACCAGTGATTTCCCTAAGCTCTTCTTTCTATTTTTTCTTTCTATTCTATAAGCCTGCCCAGGAGAGGCTTGGGCAGGCCCCGGCTTCCTTAGGAGCAGACTTCCTCCTGTTTAGAAAAGTGGACACTGATAGGATACACTCTTGAATTGTGTGGGGTTATGGAGGGAAGAGGGAAAGACTTTCCTTCTCAGGTTCAGACACTAGTCTCACCTATTCTGCTTATTTGTGATGTCTGCCACCCAAACCTGGAGAGAGGAAGGGAGGGATCCTGCCGAGCTCTTGGCCAGTTGCTTCAACTGAGGATAGTTGTTATGCGTATCTTGTTAACTGTGGCATCTACCCTAGGAACTGCCTGCTGGAGCATTACAGAACAGTCAGAGTCAAACATTTTAAATACATTGATCAGATTTGGCTCTACAGCTCTTTTGAAATGGATCTGGATGGCAATGTGATGTGACACCATCTGGGTTTTTCTCCTGTTTGGACATAGGGTGGGTGGATGCTTTGGCATTGACAAAATAAGAATGTTATCAGAGCAGGACATGTTGACGCTTCCCCAGTGAAGCTGATGCCAAATCTCTGTGGGTGAAATTCTGGCCCTCTTGACATCAACAGGAACTTTGCCATCAACTTCAGGATGACACACATTTTCCTTCTATCTTGAGTTAGCATAAGCTCAAGCCTCATATCTGGAATGACCTCACAGGACAGAGCCTACAAGGAATGGATCATGATACAGCTTTTTAAGTGGTCTTCTGGCACAAATAAGACAGAAAGGAGCACTATTATCTAAAAATATACAAGTGCAGAACACTTATTTGAAATAAACTTATTGTATAGTCTTTCTGCCAAGCAGTTCATTGTGCGCACTAGCTTGAAAACAATTGAAAAGAGCCATAACTAGCTGAAATGTAAATGTCTGGGTTAAAGTCCTTCATAACATTGTGACTGGTAAGCCAACAAAACAAACAACAAAAAAAAAAAAGGGAAAAAACCAAAATGTCCTTACCTGGCATGACTGCTGACAGAGTAACCTCCAAAAAAAGATGGAACCAACAAAAACTACAGTCCTAATTCTCCAGTTACATTTTCTATTTACTTTGGTTATAGTCACTTAGCACCAATGAACTCATGACAGAGAAACAGTGATGACTAATGGATGCTATGGCAGGTGATATACATTTGAACTTTCCAGACATCAGGCAATAATTGCTCACACAGAGCTGTGGAAAATATGATAAAAAAGAAAACCTGGAAGGTCCAAAGGTCTTATATTAGAAGAAAAACAACAAAAACCACCAAAAAATGAAGATTCATGTGGCTTTCATTCTGGTAATAAAGCTGCAGATGTGAACTCCAAATACGTCAGCAGCTAATTAGCTGCATCATGGCAGTGCAAATCATGTGCTGCAGAGTAATGAATGAGAAATCTCTTGCTCTATCATGGGAGTTGTTAAAAGTATATGTGGCTTGAGAAGGAATACCGGATTTGCGTCCTTAGTGACTCCTATTGTTATTAAAAATGCACCATTAATGCAGGCACAAAATCAAGGTAAAAAAAGACTTCAAAATGTTTAGAGGACCATATTCTTGTAACACCAAACCTTAAGCAGATTATTTAATTGACATCTTTACATACCACACTTCATTTTACACAGCATTTTTCATCCTGGAGGACACAGAATCACAGAACCACAGAATGATATGGGGTTGGAAGGGACCTCTGGAGATCATCTAGGCCAACCCCCCTGCCAAAGCAGGTCCACCTAGAGCACGTTGCACAGGAACGTGTCCAGGCGGGTTTTGAACATCTCCAGACACGGAGACTCCATCACGTCTCTGGGCTGCCTGTTCCAGTGCTCTGCCACCCTCATAG
>KZ506279.1:158104-216024 GCA_002844005.1 Limosa lapponica baueri | reverse complement strand
AAGTGCTTTCCAGATGAGGATTGTAGCTGCAACACAAGCCCAACAAAAATCCTTGAAAATGTGCAAATCTAATCCAAATAAAGCCCACAAACGGAAGCATAAATTAGAGTGTGGGATCCAAGGTGGTGTTCAAAGAACAAACATCTTGTAAGAGCAAAGAGTAACATCAATAAGGGAAGCAAGAAGCTCATGTGGAATCTGTGAGTCTCATGGCAAGGAAGGAGCAACTAATTAAAAGGAGGAGATTGATGAGAATCAGGATGTTTGTCTGCCTCAAGTTTAATCACCAGAACAGTGAGCAGTTCCGTCTCTCCCCCCGATAGCAATGATGAGGTACTCCCGAAGAAAGAGAAGACAGAAGAACAGGTGCTGGAATAAACTCAGTACTTACGTGCCCTACACCACTGGGTCCAGGTGATTTACCTTTTAGGCTCTTTCTACAGATGTTCATGCACAAAGTAACTGAGCTGCTGACTTCATTTATCACAAACAGCAGCCACTTTTCCAGAGGACTGGAAAGTAGTAGGCATTGTATACAGTTTAAAACTGATTCTAGAAGTGACCCAGGAAACTACAGTTAATGATTTAGATGTGGGAATTTGGTCGAGCTGATCATGAAGCACAGAAGGTCATAAACTTATGACTTGGCCTGCAACCCCTCACTAGCAACATAAAAGGCAGAAGTAGATCATGGTTTGCAGCTCTTGTTGATCTCAAAATGGTGTCCCAGCAGTGGTTAAAAGAGGTAAAATATAATGAATAACACAGTGCCAGAGCTCCTATTCCTACTGCTTCATGATGCAAGGATGAGAGGTCAAGGAAAATAACAGGTGAGAAATTCAAATGTGCTTCTTTGCACATCTTTGAAAAGACTGCCCTGGGAATTTGCTGAGGCCAGGACTCCTGAGAGGATCCAGCATACTCGAAGAGCAGGAACAGCCAGAGCAGTTCAAATTAACGGCACTGCAGCATTTGTAAGGTGTATTGTCATCCTTCAGAACTGAAGCTGATGGCTGATCTTGAGAGACAAGTACAAATGAGATTTATGGAGGCAGACATTGCCTCTTTCAAAGATGTAATGCCATCTGCTGAAGGCACCAAATTTTTGCCATGTCAATGCCAGGGCTAGAGACTGACCAAGGAAGGGCAATGTTTGGATCCACTGCGATGCTGCATCCGTTTGCCACAAACACTCTGCAGAGCCATGGGATGTCACCTGGCAGCATCTGCACTCCACATCACTCAGGTGATGGGGAGTTAAGGAATGGATGATGACCTATCATTTTTCTTGGACAAGCACATGGCACGGCCTGAAAGACCTCCCTACAGGGAAGTAGAGTTCAGCATATCAAACCCAATCAGATGGAGGGCTGCTACAATTTTATCTGTCTTTTCAAGAAATCTAAGCACATAAAAAGCCCATTCTAGGCCCATAAGTGAAACTGGCCAGAAGTATACATGGACCCTGAGTCCAAGTGGGCTGGTATGCCCATGTCCATGCAGGTACACTCTCTTTGTTTCACTAAGTCTCTCATCACCATTTCAGTCCTCACAGTGACAACATCACCTTGCCCATGTCAGTCCCAGAACTGTGGCTGGGAAACTGCAGCCTGGGACAAACCAAAACCATGACAAGGACTCTGCTGACAAATGGTACAGGCAATCGAGTGTCAGGACCTGGGCACATGGCCTGGCCTAGGTTTTTCTATGTGGGGACCACAGAGGGGCTGTGACCAGGTACAGAGTTAATCTGATAAACTCAGTCGGTCTTTTTTAGAAACATGAGCTCCCAAGGACCATAGATCAGAGATCATTTCATCTCAGCCTAAGGAAAGGACCTAAATTAGGATCAATTCCTTGAAAAGCCTGTTTCTTTTCACATGCATAAAAGAAAATTAGCTCAGGAGCAAACATCTATAACTCAGACACTTAAAGTCAAGTAACACATCTTACTTACTATGAGGGACCTGACTGTATGAATCAAAAGCTCGTGATTTCCAGAATTGGCTCCAGTGCTGACATCACCTCGCACTATGCTTTGCTTCCTCATTTCACCTACCTGCAGCTGTAGTTAGGAAAGATTACATCCTTCTGCAGCATCGAACCATAATAAAGATTTGCTAGGGCATGTGGCTAACAATAGTTCTGCAGAGCAAAGGGGTTATTAATCAAGTCTGATACTTAAACCAAGTCTCTCTGTTGTGCTTTAACTACAGGAAAACACACATCAAGCAATAAAAAGGCAGGGGAGCTGCAGACATGCCATCAACAACTACCAGTACACTTTCTCTACATGCCATGGCAACCATGTTATTGTGGCTGTCTCTACCCCTAATATGTGCTCTTGTGTTAGAGGTTTGCATTGTCACCAGTATTGGATTGCCAAGCTTCAGGCTCCTGCCTCTAAGTGAAGGCATCCACTCTTTTTAACCTGAAATCCCCCATCCACGTACTTGTTGGCTCTTCCTAATGAACCCATCCATCTTCGCTTGGTGACAATTCAAACATGTCAGTCCTTTGAATGAGAAGAAAGATCTTTAAAACATTTAGGACTGATTTCAAAGCACTAGGATATCCTCACTGAGCTAATCAATACCCAGCTAATTTTACAAAAGAACCAGAGGAAAAGGAAATGTTTGCATGCAGTCAGTGATACCTCCGATTTTTTACAACTTTGGGTAAAAATGGTATTTTTTTATTCTTATTTTAATTCCAATTAAAAATTATTCTAAAGCATTTATGGGAACTGGGAAAAGTGAGTACTCCTTGAGAGAAATTTATGAAATATTTATGTCTGGGGAGAGGCAAGAAATCGTCCTTGCGTGCCTCTTGCCACACATGGCCCCTGCACATGAAAAAGATGATAACATTTGGGAGTGGCAGAAGCACTGCATTTTTCAAGTCCTCTGAAAGGTTCAGTTGCTTGGATTTGGAGGGCGTTCACTCGTAACTATTCGCAGAATGCTGCCATTTGTCCCATAGGGATTTGCCTGCCTTTTCAGTAAAGAGCCTCAGTTAGGGAGCAGAGAAGAAATGGGACTGGTGTAAATTGAATAAATTTTTTTAGAAAGGCATCACTGGGAAAGGCAGAAGAAAGACAGATAAGGATGATACAGGAAGAACATTTTGCACATGAATCATTATGTTTTTTAGCAGCACTGGCTAAAGAAGTTGAATAAACAAGATTTGGTGTTTTGCTTTGAGCATGGATCAGTTACACACAACTCTCCAGAAGATTCAGCTTGTCCAGAAAAAGGAGAGTCCTAACTATAGTCACCACAATATGGATATGCACTTTCATAGGTTGCTTGCATTGCCAGTGAAACTTCTGTGCCAAGAATGCCCTCCTAAGAGACCTCTAATACACTGCATTATTAAAAAGAGATATTTTCTTCTGCAGGATGATGTGTTAATGTACAGAATCTTCAACAAAATGAAAAACACAAATCTAACTACCTGTTTTCATATAAGAGCAACCTGATGGCTCAGAAAAAAACTTGATTTTTCTGTGTCTTAAAATACTGTAGGACTATGTAAACCTTATTGATATTTCTGAAGCCATAAAGAATAAGGACAATATTATATTAAATAATTTTCAGGCTAAAAATACCTGTTTATTATCAAGTACTTGCAGAGAGAAGGAACCTTAATGGATATATCCTTTTATCAATTCATTATTATTATTGCTGTTGTTGTTTTTATTGCTGTTACTGCTGTATTGTTATTCCTGTGTCTATTTTAAACCATAGTCAGGACTGAGGTTTCACTGTAATTTGTATAAGTGATCCATAAAATCTACATAATAGATTACCGTTACTGCAACGCATTAGAGTTTGCGTGAGGGAGGGCCCTTTTCACAGCGAATGCTTTCTCAAAGTACTATGGAAGAGGTCCCAGGAATAAAGCGTGAGCAAAACTCTTGCTCCCAGTGCACAGCTCTGTGGCTGCACAGTGGCCATGTGGGACAGCTTGGCGAGCAAGACCTTCTTCCCAAGTTTTCCAGTTATTAAAAAGGCTGTGTTAAGTGTGCTCTTGTACTAAGGTGGAAAAACAGAAATCTTCTCTGCCTACCTGAACACACACCAAGATATTACACCTGGGATTTCAGTGAGAGAGGGATCTTCTCGAGGGCTTAACCCTTTCTTGTACTGGCTGTGAAATTTCCTTTCATCACGATACATCTTTCAATGTATGTACAGGGCGGCTGCCTCACACACCTGAGTTCTGCTGTCCCAGTCTCAGCTGGCACCCGGTCAGCCTGTGCTGTGGCTCCTGTCTGAAGGACATGTATGAGTTCATTTAGTGTGGTAGTTAAAATGCATTGGAGCAGGGGAAAGGGAAGAACGGGCCTGTCCTTGCCCCGGTATGGGGTCAAGACACAGCTTGGACAGCTATGTGGAAGGGAAGGTTCTCCCAGATACTGCCATGGAGGCAGCCACGTCAATGTGGTTATTCACCAAAAACATTGAAGGAACTTCTTCCACAAATCCATTTCTCTCTATGAAAGTCAGACCAGACCAAAGCAAAGCAAAACAAACCAAAGCCAACGACGTGGCTCTTACCTTGCTGCCAAACCTCTGATGCCCATGCACTGAGCGTGTTGCATTCTCTGGTGGGAGGCTACAGAAATACCCCTTTTGCTCAGGGGTAAGCCAGGCCCATGGCAGTGTTACAGCCTTTCAGTCTCCACAGCAAGAAAAACAAGGAGAAAAAAACAGTTTGATTCCAAAGCATCATGGTTCCGAGACCAATATTTCAAATGGGAGCATATAGTAAGGCCAGTTTTGGTTTGTGTATCGCTCACAGCCTTAGGTCATATAAAAACCCTCACGTCCAGGTCATATATGAGACCCAAATCCCTCTTAGTCTTCATGAACACATCTCTGAGACACAGGTGTAATATTTCTAGTTTGTAGGTGGAAAAGCTATAGTATGGAGATTAATTCCTAACCATGCAAACAGAGTGAAGAAAAATTAAAACTGCAGAGACTGTGCCAGCCTACCCACCTCTTTGAAGTCCAGAATCCCTGGGCTACCTACTGCCAGGAGTCCAAATATCTGTGGTGTTGGTTTAGCTCTTTTTATCCTCCTAAGGGTGGTAAATTAATCTGCACTCCCTATATGATGTTTCTGAATGGCAATCTGTTTCTGTTTTATCTCCAAGCTGATACAGAGGCCTCTGTGGCACTTTCTACAGATCCCTGCTTCACCCAGATTTCCCTCCCCTCTGTCTGCAACCAAAGGCTGGCAGAAAACCCTAAGACAAACTGAAATACCCTCACTGACTTGCTATGGCTGAAGATCAGCCTGTCCTGGAGGTGGATCCCAGCAGGGGCTGCACAGCTGTGCTCAGAGGCAGAACATGCCATGCCATGGCCATGCAAACTTGTGCTCCAAAGTACGGTGGAGAGCACATGGTCCTCTGAGCACAAATCCAAGTGTGATTACAAAAGGAGCTGGCGCTGCTTTCTTGGGTGACCAGGGACAGAAAGGAACCCAAAAAATGGAAAAACTACAGGAATTGTCCATAAGAGTATTTTAACAACATGCTCCTCACCCAGCTTCAGCAAATTCATGTTGAAGCCAGGGACAGAAACGTGTTTCCCGACAAATGCAGAGAAAATATTTAGAGCACAGCCCGGTGTCCAGCTGGTATATTGGAAATGTTTGAGAGACGTCACTGTCATATCCTTCTGATTTCATCTTGAGGCCTTGGCAATGCTGTTATTGTCTGAAATACTGCCTGTGTCCCCCAAAAAAGAGACCTTGAAGATGACAGTCCCTACTCCAGCCGTTGTTAAAGGCATTTCATTTTTCAGTCCCTTGGACACTATCACCAGAACAGGCACCAAAAGCTCTCTGTTTCCAGCTACATCCCCATGTTCTTTCAGGGTCCTCAACCCACCTGTCTGTTCACTTCTCCTCACTGGTCCTCTTCCAGTATCTTTCCCTCCTGGATGTGCAGACAGTTTCTGACAGGGAAGAAGTACCAGGAGATCCCGTATGACAACGAAACTCTGCTGACTGGGGAGCTCTCACCTCAACCAGCAGCACAGAAAATGTTCAGGAAAACATTCACAAATCCATTGCAGGCACTCTGGGTCACACTGGAGGCATAGCATTCATTCTTCACCAAGACAGTATGTTGGCTCTGATCCTTACCAGACCCAGAGGCAAAGAAACATGATCAACAATGATAAAATAGAGTTAATTAAACATATCAGCTGAGGGTTGATCAGAATGACTTGTCTTCACTTGGGAGCCAGTCACCAGGAGCCAGAACTCCATGGACCTGTTTCTTACACTTCTTTTTTCTCCTATGTGAATAAAAACATGTCCATAACATTCAGCAATAAAGCTTTGCTCTGTTTGAAACCTGGCTAGACCAGACATGGGAAATAGTTGCCGGTGACACCTGAATTGCAGTGAATTCTGAGCGAAAACATGATCCGAGAAAGAGCCAACAGTGGATGGGGGAAAGGCGAAGAATCCCAATCCTCGTATTTGCTGGCAGCTGAAAAGGAAGCAGACGTCTTCATAAAACAGTTTTCCCCCTCCTGGGCTGACACAGTGCTGTCGGATCCAAAGGGCACAAACGCCAACTGCGCTGCCTGACATGCTTCAGCAGGGAGAAATGTTGCAGCCTGCGTTTGGCAGGGTGAATTGCTGTCAGAGAATTTCATAGCCTTGGGGTGCAATTACCAAAAGCTCTGGCGCCTGCCGCGTTCAATCTGTGTTTAGGTAGAGTCGATAGGCGGGTACCCGAGGGGTACCCAGCGAGAAGCAGGAGGGCAGGATGGTGAGAGCACGTGGAGACCATCCTGCCTCACACAGGGGGAGTAAAGCCAGCAGCGGGATGTGGTCATGGTGTGGGGGCCGTGGAACAGGGGAAGCCATGGGTCAGGTTTGGCCCAGGGGGTTGCTAAGCCTCAACAGCTGCACGCAGGGCAGGGAGAGAGAGGGGCTCAACAGTGAACAAATGTAAAAAGGCCAGCCTGAAGGTAAAAGAGGAATGGGGAGCAGAAGGGGGGCTGGCGACCTTCCAAGGGAAGGGGTTTTAATATGGGGCTTTTGTTTTATTCGAAGGGCTTTGGTCCTCTGGTCGGAAACAAAGGGGACCGAAAGGTTTCCCATGGATGCTATGCATGCAGGGCGAGTTTTCAGCCCATCCACCCCAGCTGCTGGGCTTGGCAGGCTCGGTCCTTGCTGCCCACAAACAGAATGAAGAGGCTGGAGCAGTGCTTGCCCTAAACTGGGATATCACTGGCTTGCAATCACAACACGAGGCTTGTCAAACTGTCTCTATTTTAAGGTGGTCAGATATAGCTGATCCACTAAGGTCCTATCAGCTACCTTGGCCTTTTTCAGGTGTAAGAAGTCCCAGGAAGACATGAAGACACTGCAGTTTACTTTGCTATAAAGCTAGAATGAGACATGGTTTTCTTTTACACCCTGCAAGAGAGCCTCAGGATAAAGCTATTTCCACTCTATCTGGTGTTCAAGCTCTCAGTTCCACTGTGTGCAATCCTAGGCTTATTTAAAAACACTCGGCAAATAACATATTAGAACATGTGTCAGATACTTTTTAATCTGAGTGTCTGGAAAATGTATGCAAAATCAAAATGAAAAAAAAATCATGTCATTCAGTACGCTTGCTTATGAAACCTCAGTAGAATATTTTTCTCTGCAGTCTATGCATAGAAAAAACATAGGAACAGCTGACAATCTTTTTTTTAGATTTCCTTTAACTGAAAAAATCCTGCACTGATAAGTGATGTTACTAAATATAAAAGCGGATCTCTACAGTGGCCACATTAACAGATTGCTAAGTATTATGAGGCAAAGGTGTCTGTGCAGAGCTGCAAAGAGCAGAAGATAATGAAAACTTTGGAATCAGATAGAGATGACCAGTGGGACAATGAGTCAGTAGTCACAGTACATGGGGCCAGAGCCAGCACAATCTGGAGGAACCAAAACAAACACTGCAGTATTTTTGGAAGGGGAAGGCTGGCAAGCATAGCTTTACCTGGGCAAGATGAAATGCAGCAGATGGGAAGATCCTGAGGGGGAGAGAAACTCAAAGGTGGGAAATTAAGCCTCATGGTCTTTGGCAGTCAACCAGGAAGTTGAGAAAACTCAATTGAAACTGTGCAACAACAGCAGCAGCTTACACACACACACACACACACACACACACTCTGAAGTCGTGCCCTGAGCCGATGTGTTCCTTGTGCAGGGACACAAGGAACCAGACTCAACGGACCAGTAGCCGTGTGTTGGCCACAGAACTTGCTGGCAGCCGTGGCAGGCAGCCATCCCTCTCCTCCTCAGCACTGCAAAGCTTCTTCCTACGAGGAGCTCTGCTCACTATGATACAATGAGAAAGTCAGAGTCCAAAAATGACACAGTCATGAGAGAGACTTTTGTTTTTTCCAAGACTTAAACTATTCACACAGCTTCTCAGGAATTAGGCAGATTAATCCTTGCACAGCTGAGTGGTCGCTTGTAGGGCAAAGCTGTTGCTTTAGAGGGACCAGTTTTGACTTACGGCTTCTGGAAAGGATGGAAGCGGGTGAACAACTGTTTCTGCTAATGGCCATTGTCTCAACTTGCTTCCTCAGTAAAGATAGGCTGAGATCTACCTTGACAGCTAACCTCTGTTGAGAATGGGGAGGGGAGAGTTACAGAACTGGGGGAGCCATGAGAGTTCAGGGATGTGCAAAACATAAATGAGCATGGAATGTACCTCAGTCAGATACCCAAAACCAGGGACCTGGGAAAGGAAGATGAGGAGAGCAGTGTCCATTGCACCCTGGTGGGCATCCAAAGCATCCAAGGAGAGAGTCAGCTTTGCTCAGTGTGGCTTTGACCAGAGAAATGGCAATGGTGATGCAAGCAAACAGTTACCAGAGTCACCAGGATGGACACCCTGCTCCTCTGCATCCACTCTGCATCAGTTTCCTCCCCTTGCTATGAGTTGAGGGCAAGGAACTCAGTCAAAATTATTGTGGAGAGTAAATCGAGAAGAGGGTAGAACAGACTGAAGGAAGAAAAGTTATTAACATGCAAATCAAAGTAGATAAGTCAGGGGGCAAGGGGAATCTGAGTTTATTTAATTTAACAGAACGGAGATGTGAGGACCAGATCTGACAAGAATTTTAACACAGGGATAATGTCTATGTGAGTATTATATGTGTTTGTGTTCTTCAAAATGGCAACAGGGGATGGTGAAATAATATCTATCCTTGTGGGCTATAACATTTGCTAAAATGACTTTTCTCGACGCTTCTGAGTGCCCACTCCTGCCCACGCACACACTCTGCCAGCCCATCCAGCACCCCGGTTCACATCATTGGAAAATTACCCAGCAGATTTTTTAGGAGGAAGGTTTACTGTAACTACTTCCAGTTAAGAGCACTTAAGCTGCATTTATTTGCAAGGTAGTGTTGACTTCCTGATTTTTATGTGAAAGAGTTTTTGTTTCAAAGGCAAGTCATAAAACTAGATTCCCCAGCTTCTCTTCTCAGCAGCCCGAGCACTACAGCACTCCAAATCTGCCATAGACAGAGGTGGGGATATTTTTTCTGAAAACCTGTTGTTTAAATATTGGCAGCACAAGGCTGTTTTAACATCACTGATTCCAAACAAGAGGAGACACAGACATGAAAAGATTGAAAGACTAAAAACAGAATTGTATTTTGATTTCCCAGAGAATACAGGATATGCAAGAGCTATGTTTGCGGAGGATTGGCAGGATGAGGATTTGCCGAACTGGGAGCAGCTGTCATAGCAACCACATCCAGGCAGAGAACTGGTGTCAAGTCAGATGTCACCTGGAAGGATATTTCCCTGCTCAGAGTAACACTGTTCTAGAAGGAAAACTGTGGAAACTGGTAGCTGAGGCACCTTCATAAAACCTTGAAGATGTGGGTGAAGGAGATGCACCAGAGGACAGTAACTGGAAGAGCAATCATTTGAGAAGAAAACCTGGCTCACAGACCTGTTTCTGCCTTTGGCTTGCACAGGCAGCTCTTGGCAAGACTACATGGATGTCCACTTCATTTTCCCTATTTCTCAAATGCTGTCTTTGCAAAGTCCATCGAGAACTGCCAATGGAAAATTGCTATATATGCTGACATGAGAACCAGGAAAGATGCTCAGGCTTCATTAATGACTTCTGATTTTCTAGAATTTGTATACACAGATTCAGCGGGCTCCTTTGCATCTCTTACAGGATGGCTTTTGCACAGTCCCACAGCATAGTGATGTTAAGAGCTGCTCAGCAGTGACTGTGAAGTAGGTTGCCTTGCTGCATATCCTCTGTTCTCTGTTTAATGGCGCAGGCATTTCTAGAGCCTCAGCAGAGCTGCTTTCAGCTCTGTGAGCTCTGTCTAAGTACTTACTCTGGGCTAAGTAAGACAGAAGGAAAGCCATGAGCTGGACACCACTCCCCAGCTCCCATCTGTTCCAAACCCACCAGAATCCCATGCCCTGGAAGAGAGCAGGGCAGAGGCTGGGTGGCTCTGAGGACACCTGCTGTAGTGAAGCTTTCCTCATGGCACAAGAGGCTGGCATCATGCTCACCACATGGGTGACAGCACCCTCTGGGCACCCCTGGCGACCCTGGGAACAAAACCAGCCCCAAATCAGCCTCCCTTTCTAGCTCCAACCATGCGAAATCTCACGTTTGTGCGTGCAGCCCTGGCTGGGCTTGCCGTGGTGGGTAGATCCTGGCACTGCTGTGGGTTGTATCAGCCCATGCTCACAGATTCACTTCCGATTTCCATGCTCTGATCCTCTTGCAGTGCCAAAGAAGAAATACATATCTGAAGGGTGCTTTGTCCCAGCTAGTTTATCTCACTTCTCAGAGTGCACATGCCTAAGGCCATGAGTCACTGTTCAGAGGTGTCTCGGTATTGTTCATTTACTGACTTTAATTTAGCATAGCTGAGTTTATAAGATATATTACTATGAGAAATCTGGTTGCTTCACTTTAAGTTCAGCCCTTTCACATTGAGAACAAAAATGTTGTCATTGTGCTGAACTGTAGGATGCTAAGAATAAGTGGGTACTTTGTCACCAGTAGTAACACTGTGGAAGGCAGTCCAATTTTCTTCTTACCTCCCTCAGGTTACTCCTCCATTGCTAAAGCTCCCCCAGTGTGTCCCTTCATCATGTTCTGCTATTTTTAGATGCCACTTCTCCACAGGCAGTTGATCCACAAATCAAACAAAGCTATGGAGTCTCCCAGTGTTATGGAGATTTTCAGAGCTTTAGTCCTGAACTGAGATCAGACAACAGTTGAGAATTCCTTGACTTTTTTCATTAGGCAGGGCTCACAAGACAGAACCCATGCTGTGCCCATAATCTAAAGCCTCCTTAAGAAACCTCAAGTTCTGCCAGGTTCCAGAAAAGAAACATCCTCAGACCTAAGGAATAATAATGCAATGGGACCCATCATCCTAAATCCAGCTCTCATATTCTTGCAAGAAGTGTAGGTTTTTACTGTATTCTGGTTTTAATATTGGTAAAGTCAATAGTTACATCCTTGAAATGCAGTAAACATGCAGTAGCATGTTTAACATGTTTGCAGCAATTTTCTCTTTCCCATGTATTAATTTTTGATACATCTGTGTACTAACAAGAAGCCAAGAGTTACAGTGCAACTCTGACAATGTGGGAAAGTCATTATGATATCCTTCAGCTACTTGAGATGACATTGTTTTCCTACAAAACAAATTGCTTATCACAGACTCCATTACTCAGGAGATAATAAACAGTTTCCAAAATGCATGCCTCTTAGGCACTAAAAGGATCTTCAGGACATTTGTCAGCTTCACTTGATTTTTTTGGGGGAGCCTTTTTTTTATGCAAATAAGTCTGACTTCATGGCATATACTGAGTAACATAGATGTGTTTCTTCTTTTTTAACCCATTAAGAAAGCGTAGGTGGCTGCAGATACTCGTGTGGATTCAGACAATTGAATCAGGAAGGAGATTGGTGAGGGATAAACAAGTACGAAGCTAGAGGTAAGTAGACTAGAAATCAATAGTGATAATATGGAAAATATTACCTCCTTATTTGGAGGATGACCTCTTTTTGCTGTGTCCTGGGGATCAGCTGGTACTCAGGACAGTTAGGGTGGCAGTCAGGGTCCGAGTCTATCACCTTAGCAGCTTAGCTGCTGGCCCTGTCAGAAATGCTGTCTAAGATGTGCAGAAAAGTTCTCAGTCACCTCTTTTTATTTGCTTATCTCACACATGCCATGGTTCAATGGTCATCAGGTGCCAGGGACTTTGCCTCTCTTCAAGGCTGTGATGTAAAGCAGAAAAAAGATTTCTAATTTACTACTATTCCTGAGATCTCTCCCCATCCACAGTGTTTCAGTTGGTTAAAGCACCATCATCACAAGCTGAATTGGGAGCAATATCTGTGCTACCTAAAACACTGGGCAGCTTAAAGCCATCTGCCCCAGAAGCTGGGTTGTGAATTGCTGTATATCTTGAGCTGTATATCTTGTATATCATTTAAGGACTGTCAGTGCCTTCACTCTGCATTGCTATGAAAGGAAATAAATGTTCAGATTGACTGAAATGGCTCCAAGCGGCTACGAACATTTTATAATTGTGCTGAAGGCAGCTCTGAATGGTCCTGCTGTCTTAGTGGCAATGAAAAAGGAACAGCACGCTTTGCTGCTAAGTACATTTACTTCTTGACTGTTGAAATCATCTGTCTGAACGAGGCTCAGGCAGCAATGTTTCCTAATTATGAAGGCCAGTGAAGTACCCTGCACTGAGTGCTGCATTCACGGGAGTTTTACTGTGGCTCCCAAAGGAAACTGCATATGAATTAGATGCCTGAGGCTTTTGTGAAAAGCATTTGCGTATTTCAAAAATACAGCCTTCAAATATCATCATATGGAGCAAGAGTATTTGCACCAGTGAATACAGTGGCTTCCACCAGGAAGAGCAATGTCTTCTAGGAGCAGAATTAGGGCAGGAGAGAAGAAGGGAGAAGTGTGAGGCTTAATAAACATTTAATTAGACCTCAATATTGCTAATATTGGATAAGCTGGAGACAAAACCAGCTCCATTGCCTGAAACAGATGTTATTGAAAATCCGAGCAGCAACCATTTTATGCTTATATACATGAGTCTTCTGATGCAGTGTTGGGAATTTCAATACCAGTTATTTTCATTCAGGTGTGTTATCAATAATGCTTTAAAAAAAGTTTTCAGCTTCTCTTATTTGCAGACCCCTACCATTTTTTCAGCAGTTTCTGTCTAGTCATCTGGTAGATCTCTCCGATTGCTTGTTTAAGAGCTGCAAGTTAAGCATAGCTACACTGCAGGTCGCAGGTCACACAAAATCAGCTCCTGAAAAGGTATGCTTCAATGATCTGACACCATTAGCTAAAATCTATTTCAGATTCCCCTTGAGAGACAGACTGGCGCAGAAATCTGCCCTATAATTCACATTACTTGATGTTGACAGTATGCGCAGGCATAACAACCTACAGACTGAGGAGCTGTGAAACCACTCACCAGTACGTGACAAAACCCAAGTCGCTCTTCCGAGAGAGGTGAATACCACTTCTACACATTGACAATAAATGCAGATTGCTTAATATTTCATTCCAGATCTAAACATTTAATGTGATTTCTCTTTGAAATGTCACTGCACATCCGGGCATGGCTGGCTTTATTTTCAACATGCTGCTGCCTTGTAAAAAGGTAACTTCTTCCCCCTTACCACAGACAGGTCTGTCACCTGTGGTGTGACTTCTCCTGGTATTGTTGCCCCCAGGACCTGAAAAAAAAAAAGAAAAAGAAAATGTCTTAGTGATGACTACTGCTACATTAATGTTGTTGGTCTGCAAGACATCCCACAATGTAATAAGAACTTTGGAAACGAAACACTTATTTTACTGCAATGTACGATGGCATCTTTTGCTAATGGGTTATCCTGAAACCAGGTACTCTGATACGTTGGTGAGAAACAGCTTGAAACTTTCCAGAAGTGGCAGTCATGCTCGGCAGCAGCAAGATGCAGCAAAAGGCTAGCAAGTGTGATGTGGAGAACAGCAGCAGATATCCCACTCACGGCAGACTTTTGAGGAGAGGCAGGGTCAGGCACTTCCTGGGGTGGCTGTAAGGTGCACAGACGTGCAGGAGCAGGGTGAAACACCTCCCGTGCAAAATGAGTTCTGGTTTTAGGCAGAGAGAGAGGCAGGTGTAGTAATGCACTCAGTCTTTTTAATTCCTGCGTGCACCATAATTAGGTATTAATGCCAGAAGCGTGGAAAACAAATGGTATGTTGACAGCTACTTGAAAACAAATATCTCACACTGTAATTCTTAATATGGCCACTGAGCTTCAGGCAAGAAGTATTTTATCTTTTCAAATGTGTTGTCCTAATTATAGCTTGCATTTTAACTGAGATTTCCTTTCTCTATTTCCCTACCTAAAGACACTACCATTCAGTAAAAAAAATCACTACCATTCAGTAAAGTCCTTTACTAACCATTATTCTTGCTACGGAGTGGATTTATTTTACTTTAGGATAGGACCCAGGAGCCCTACTGGTAGATTGGGAAATATTTGTCCTAGGCGGTGTACAAACAGAAAGCTTACTGATACTTTTGGAGGTATAACATGGAGGAGAATAACCCAAATGCTTCATATGGAGAGGTACTGAGCCACAGTGAGTGATAGGTGCGGAGCATCTACTACCACCCTGTAGTGGGGTCCTCAGTAAATCCCCCAGTATATGGCCGTGTTTCTACTTTCTGTTCTTTGTCCTTTCCATTTGGCAGTAGAAAGAGTCCCTTCGGACCCTTCCAGCCTGGTAATATCAGCTAAGAACGGCAGCCTTACATCATATAACAGATTTTACTTTATATCCTTTGAAACGTTCATTATGTTAGTTAATCCACTTTTCATTTTCTTCCTCTGGAACAGGCAAGATAAGGACACACAGCTGGCTTGCTTCACAAAAAAGGTACTCTATTATCCAAATCTGGCTGCTTGTTTGTCTGCAAAATCAATGCAAAACATAATTTTTATAAAAAAGTTTCTAATCTTTGAAGACATAGCTCCTAAATAAATACTATTTGCCAATATTATGTGCCACATAGATTTTGCATTTGTAGGACCTCGTTTTAGTTAATTCTCACATGACAAGGAACATTTAGCTAAATACAAAACCAAGAAAGATATAGGGACATTTTTGTTTATAAAATATATGTGTGCGTGTGTCTATTTTTTCCATAGGAAAGAAGGATGGACAGTTTACTGGAATATAATACAGAACCAGATATAGAATAGTTATGGCATTTTGCCCATTGAATCTGTGCCTGAGTTAAGCCAGTGGACTTTTTGCCATTGGCCTCTATCATTTTTGGATCAGGGTCATGGAGATTGGACCCAGTCCACTGAAGTGACTGGAATCCTTAACAGAAAACAAAGTATTCACATGGACTGCTTCCTTTCCCTTTAGCAGCGACCATGCTTTCAAAAGGCCAAGGTTTTGAAAAGCAGTCACATCTGGCAGAGGTTTAGGGAACAGGATAAAATTATTGAGCTGAGGGGCAGAGGAATGTGTAGAAAACCACTCACTCAGGAGCCCTGTGGAAGAAGCCACCATTGCTTTCGTCCATTGCTTGACGAAACACTCAATTCTTCGGTGATGAGCTGGAGCAAAGGTGCTTTGCAGCATGACTGTCTACACAGCCCCAAAACCTTTATTTATTAAGTGTACTTAAATATTGATTTTGCTGGTTGGTATAAAGAGAGTCAAAGTTACCTGTAGTTCCTGGAGAATTAAAAGAAGATGCAGACGTTCATGTATGCAGAGCAGGGCTGCATGCAGTTTTCAAAAGCATGTGGAGCACATGGAGCAACTTGGCTGCTGCTGTTGTCTTTACCCTCTACTTCTGGAGCTGAGGCTTGGTGCAGGAGTCTCACACACCAGGGACTCTGCAGGAGCTGTACACCAGCATTTCCTTCTGCACCAAGTGGGACTGCCTCTGAGGGGGACATGCAAGATGGGAGCACTCTCTGTCTTTAATGTGGGAACTCAGGCAATGACCTCCATACATGCCCTGTAAGAAAAATGTCTGGAAAACTGAGTGGTTACAGACTCACAGACTCAGCCTTTGGGCTGCTGCTTTCAGTGATGCTCAGTATGGCCCGCAGTGCTGGTTGAGGAGATATTTGAGGGCCACAAGACATCCCTGTGTGATGGAGGGTCCTTAAAGTAGAGTAGCATATAGTTTATCTACTCTTAGGCAGCCAGGAAAGCAGACAACAATGTGCTGGGCCCTGATGATGTAGATATGTATAATGAAGCTGTGCCATATGTTCCTTTCAGATTATCATTTTCCTTATGATGACTTAATTTAATATGCTTGGCATAACATAGAATACCCCTAACACACTGATATTCCTAGCAGATACTTCTAGCAGACTAAAAGGTCATAAAATTGTTCATGAAAGGAGTCAGAGTTTGTCTTCACTCAGCTAAAATATCCATATAAATGTCAATGAACATTCTGTTTCTTGGTGAGGAACATGAAAAAAGGCCACCTATTTATGTTTAGCCTAATAACCATCCTCCCTGCCACTAACAGACCTGAACTTGAAGCTGTTTCAAATTTTTCCTCATTTTCTCTCATACATCATTATTTAAATAATAATAATAAAAACACTTAATACTTACTCAAAAGCATATATTTAAAATCCTGTCTGCTTAAGGGATTACATGAAAATGTCACTTCTAAAAAAAGACATATCTAATTTCACCATTGTCTTCCTGAAAGGTTAAGTATGTAGAGTAGAATTAGTGCTTATGTTGATGTACAGATTAACTGTCTTGTCATTCAGTTTGATATTTTTCATAGACTATTTTAAACTCTAGAATGACAGATAAATTGCAGTTGCAACTGATTTATGAATTTTCTATCAAGAAAAAGGAAAGGGAGGGGTTAAACCACCTCAGGAGCTATCTAACTCTCATTTCAAAATACTTTTAAAAGTCTGGGTTTTTTCACAGACAAATATTTATATTTTGGGGAGGGGGCAAACTCTACAGTATGTAGTGAAAATTTGATTCATGCGTTAATATGTATGTCTTGAAAAGTAATTGCTTTTTTTTTTACAGAAAGAGCATAGTGCCCTCTCAAACTCCAGACAGGGCCTTCACGTGCCTCATATTTATGCAGAAAAGCTTCTCCCTGACTTAATGCTTGAATGACAGCATTTACGTTATCTCTTTCAGGAAATACTGTGTTAGCGCTCAGGACAAGAGCCTTGGCACTGCACACCATGCTGCATGGATGAAGAACGTCCTCAGCTTTCTGAGGTTTGGGTGGGAGAATTTCCAACTCAAAACGTGTTCTTCTGAAGTCATTCCCAATGACCAAACTTATCTAAATAAAGTATTGCACTAAGTTCTTCCACCTCCACTTGCCTCACTCAAGCTTGCATATAAAGTAAATTCCCAAATTCCAGAGCTCAATTTTTTTCCTACCCTTCATGTTTCTAGATGTGTGATCACTATTTTTTTTTCTGTTATTTAGCCATACAAAACAAAAAATAAGCACACAAAGGCAACAGGATCCCAACACCTTATTTACAGTGGTAGCTCCATATGCCCTCATGCCAGTGACTGGCAGCAGTCAGCATGCACTGATCAAGACCAAACTGTGCCCTACCCAGCTGGTGGCCTTCCATGGTAAAACTTGTCATTTGTGTGGATTATAGCAAGGCTTTCAACACAGGCTCCCACAGTTATTTTATACCCAGACTGGGACATTATAGTCTGGATGAGTAAAAGCCTGGTTGGATGACGAGGGTTATCCAGAGGGTCATGGTTCCTGGTCAGACCCTACCTGGATGCTTGTGGTAAGTGGGGTATCACAGGTCTGTCCTGAGACCTGTCCTTTTTAATGACCTTATCAGTGGCTTGGAAGAGGTGGAGGAGTGTTCTCTCATTAAGTCTGCAGGTGACACCAGGCTCAATGTATTGAAGGGTAGGGCTGCCATTTAGAGGGACTGAGACAGGCTGGAGGAAGGGGACGACAGGAACCTTATGACATTCAAAAGGACAAATGCCGAGTTCTGCACCTGTGAAGGAAGAAGTCCCTGCAGTGACGTAGGCTGGGGGCTTCCTGGCTGAGGAGTAGCTCTGTGGAAAGGACTTGGGGGCCTGGGGACAGCAAGCTGCACAGCAGCCAGCAGCATGACCTGGCAGCAATGATGGGCAACAGCCTCCTGGGCTGCACTGACAGAAGCAGAGCCAGTATACAGAAGCAAGTGATTGTCCTCCTCTAATCAACACTTGTTAGATCACGTGTGGATACCGCATCCAGTTTTGGGCCCCCTGGTGTAAGAAAGACATCAATAAATGGTAACTGGTCCAACAAAAGTCACCAAATTGGTCAGGGGCTGGAGCACTTGTTCTGTGCAGGGAAGCCAAGTATTGGGGCTTATTCAGCCTGGTGAAAAGATGACTCGTAGAGGGGAACAATAACCCAATAGAAGCCACCCAGTACCTATGGGGAGATGACAGAAGATGGAGATGTGCTCTTCCCAGTGATTCTTGGTGGGAGGATGAGAGACAGTGGCCATTAGTTGAAACGAGATCAGTTGTAAAGAAAGCTGAGACCGGTTGTCAGGCTGTGGCACAGGTTGCCCAGACATGTTCTGCATCTCCATCTTTGGACGTTTTCAAGGCCAGAAGAGAGAAAACCCTGAGCAACCTGTTGTGGCCTCATGACTGATCCTGCCTTGGGCAGGAGGTGAGATTACAGGCCTCCTGATGTCCCTTCTCACCTGAATTACCCTGTCATCCTAAGATAGCTTCTTATAACGAACAGTAGTCTATGACCATATCATGGAATCGTGGAATTGTGGAATCACGGAATCACGGAATTGTTGGAGTTGGAAGGGACCTTCTAGAGATCATCTAGTCCAACTCCCCTGCCAAAGTAGGATTGACTAGAGCACATTACTCAGGACTGCATCCAGGCGGGTCTTGAAAATCTCCAGAGAAGGGGACTCCATGACCTCCCTGGGCAGCCTGTTCTAGTGCTCTGTCACCCTCACTGTAAAGAAGTTCTTCCTCATATTTGAGTGGAACTTCCAATGTTCCAGCTTTTGCCTGTTGCCCCTCGTCCTGTCACTGGGAACCACTGTAAAGAGTCCAGCTCCATCCTCCCTCAAACCGCCTTTTAAATACTTGTAAGCATTAATAAAGTCTCCCCTCAGCCTTCTCCTCTCCAGGCTAAAGAGTCCCAGCTCTCTCAGCCTTTCCTCATAAGGGAGATGCTCCAATCCCTTAATCATCTTTGTTGCCCTATGCTGGACTCTTTCCAGTGGTTCCCTGTCTCTCTTGAACTGGGGAGCCCAGAACTGGATGCAATACTCCAGTTGTGGCCTCACCAGTGCAGAGTAGAGGGGGAGAATGACCTTCAACCTACTGGTCACACTCTTCCCTATGCAGCCTGGGATCCCATTGGCCCTCTTGGCCACAAGGCAACATTGCTGGCTCATGGACAGTTTACTATCCACCAGGACCCCCAGATCCTTTTTCTCAGAAGTGCAATCAACAAATATGATTTGTTTCTATATAGATCCTGTATTAGTTAATTTTTCACTGAAACTGCACTGTATTAGTTAAGAGTGACAGATGAAACTTCCTGCACAAAGGGTATTTACTGAAAGCGGACTGTGACTTCTGAGATCTGTGTTGCCAGAGGTCTCCAGAGTACAGGGTGATCTGGACTTAGGAAGTGTCTAATCACCCAAAGACTGAGATTTTGGAATAAATTTCCCAATGTAATTGTAGGGGGAAAACTGCTTAAATAGTTTTAAAATAAAGGTTGATAAATTTAAGAGCAGGATTGTGTGATAGGATTGCCAACAGCGGTAGGGACAGAATTCAGTGACCTAGGAACTTGTGCAAGCTTACGAATTCTGTTTTGACAAATGCAAGGCCAAGCACCTCATCTTCAAGAATAAATAAAATGAAAATTAAACATAGTAAATATTGTAAATATTTCATTGACACTTCATACTGTGAAATTGAAAGCAATTTTTTTTCCCAGTTCAAAGTTATTAGAGTTTGTAGCTGTGAGGCTTGATAACCATGATAATAAATGGTATTTATATTCTAGTGCAAAATGGGTATCAGAACCAAAATGCACAAATATGGGCAAACCTAATTAAGCTGTGATTGGTTTATTCATATCACAGCAGCTGAAAGCTGTATGATAAACAGCTACAAAGTAGGTGCAGCATATATCATTGGCTTGATTATTAAAAATTGGCATTTTATTCAATTCCAAATTAAAAAAAGGAGATTGTATACAAATTCAGAGAAAGTCAGTCATGCTATAATTGTATTGCATTGTACCAAAAACCTAATTTTCTTCATGAAGTATTTGCGTAGTTCCAATTTGTCATGATAAATCAGGCCTGAATCTGAGCACACAAAGATCTAAAAAAACTCAAAATGTTCTCCATGGTGCAAGGGCCAGGATATGATCTAGAGAGGGTCAATTTTAGAATAATACTTACAGTTTTATAGCCAAGTCACCGAAACTTTGTATAGCAACTGCAGTTTCAGTGAAAGGAAAGGCATGCTTCCACAGTAGCATACTGTACAAAGGTAGCATTTTCTGTTGAGATACCTACCACAGATCTTACTGGAGCTGAAGTTGTGGTTATATCTATCTCCTTTGGTCTTAATAAAGCAGCAGTCCACAACCCTAACAGGCATATTCATCCTTACCGTGAGGGTATATGGAGTGTCACTGACCTCCCGCAGCAGGTTTGGGTATGGTCCTGAGAACTCACGAGAAGGGATGAGCCCTGAAACCTGGAAGCAGAAGGGAAGAGCTCCATGTCCCGCTGCTGCTGAGACCACTGGAAGAGCATGCAGGGAGGCAAGCCACCACGGCATGGTTGGTTTCCTTCTCAGCATAAGTGCAATTGGATGTGATAGGGCTATTATGGGTTAACCTGGGAGGGGTAGGGTACAATTTTGTTTTCACTGCACAGCACCATAGAGTGAATAAATAGTGCTTAGCCTATAATGAAACTCAATAAAATTCAGTTCAGCAGTATCAGGATTGATGACTGTAAACTGATGCTGCTATTTCCACATATCTCCAAAAAGCTGCCCAGTGTAATGTACAAAGCAACTAAACGATTTCAGAGTTGCAACAGCCATGAGTGTTATTAATCAGCAGAACCACAACTGGAACATAGATGGTAACTAAGAAATACATGACGGAAATATATTGGGAAAACAAGAGCAGAAAAATAAATTTGAAAGGGAGTAACATCAGTTAACGTCACAATTGAAAATCCCTTACAAGTACCTATGCTTTAAGTTCACAATGTTTTTCTTAAAGAAAATAAAAGATTGCTTTTGAGTTTTGTGTGTACAGTGCCAGTGCCTTGTGCAGGGTATAGGGCCTGGTAGGCATTTGATCAGCATCAATGCTTTTAAGAAAGTAGGGGCTGATTTCAGCCGTCTAAACAGGGATATGCAGCGCTGTGTGAGATGCTGAGTCCACAGCTTCCATGCCAGAATGGGGAATGTCTCCCTGAAGTCCTGCAGAACACCTGACAGCATCAGGCAAAAATGTGGGATATGCTAGAATGCCTCCAGTGGCAACAGATATCTATCCTCAGGCAATATAACCAAATCCTAAATGTATGTGTTTTACAGGGAGAAAGGATACAGCATGGTTATAAATGTCATTTTTACTCCTGAGGATTTTTCTAACAGGGGCCTGGGAAAGGAATTTTTTCATCTAGTGACACAACCAGGCATTGCAAATATTGATCAAGGAAAAATTTATTTACAGAGATTTTTCAAATACAAACATAAAATAGCACATATTATATATATTTTTTTTACAAAAAATGAATATTGAAATAATAAACATGGTACAGCACAATACAACATCAATGAGCTAAATGTAACAGCAACAGAAATCTATGTCTGGAAGAAGTTTCCTGTTAGTCGTACATAACCAACAGAGCTCTACAGTACCGTGAGTGGAATTTCCAATGGACAGAAAATCGTCCATTTACTGCACTTCATAAAAGTACTATAGGAAAAGGCTACATATGCCAAGTAATTATGTTGCATTTTTGTAATAATGCTGAAAACACAGAGGCTTAATAAAAGTTATATAGGGCTGAATAAGCAGTGGCTAAATGTTTGGGAAAGAAAAATGTGTAGAGAATATACAAAATACTGATAAAGTGGCTTATTGGTCCTTTTATTAAGTTTAATGTATCGATTAAAAAGTGTTGCAACACTGAATTTTAAACCACCAGAGAGAAGTAAAAAAAAAAAAAAAAGGAAAAGAAAGAAGAATCGCACCAAAAAAAGTTTCCTCTCTGCTCATTTTGTGCCATGGTCAACACCTGTGCGTGCGTGTGTGCTTTCGGCAGCGCCGTGCCAAGGGGCTGCCGGGCGCTACCCCGGACCCTCACCAACCTCTCAATTCATTGTTGCACACAGAATTTCACCATTTGCCAAAGCGGAGTTTTCCTTGCCTATATTTTTTCATGGAGCAGACCACGTGTGGGCTTGGGTGAGAAAGCCTGTCCCTGTCCAACCCAGCCAGGTGGCTTTGCACCACCATTCACCTCCATGCCCTCCCTGGGGCCACCCGCTGTCCCACCCCACAGTCGCTCCAGACAGAAAGCACTTAAAAATATCTTGTTCATTGTCATTATCCAGAAGACATCGTCAAGCCCCTGGGGCGTCTGGCAGCGCCCGTGCCCAGGGGCCAGCTCAGTAGGGGTACTGCTTCTGCTTCTTGCCTGAGAAGCAGGCCAGCCAGGTGCACACCAGCATGGCCGCCGCCGCTCCCCCGCCCGTGCAGTAGTAGGCCCAGCCGATGTGGCAGGTCCCTGCAAGGGAAACAGAGACACATGGCACAGCATTAGCTGGGGAAAGAATCATAGACTAGTTTGTGTTGGAAGGGACCTTAAAGACCATAGAATCATAGAATCATGGAATGGTTAGGGTTGGAAGGGACCTTAAAGATCATCTAGTTCCAACCCCCCTGCCATGGGCAGGGACACCTCCCACTAGAGCAGGTTGCTCAAAGCCCCATCCAGGCTGGCCTTGAACACTTCCAGGGATGGGGCATCCACACCTTCTCTGGGCAACCTGTTCCAGTGCCTCACCACCCTCATTGTGAAAAATTTCTTCCAAATATCTAGTCTAAATCTCCTCTCTTTCAGTGTAAAACCATTATCCCTCATCCTATCACTCCACTCCCTGATAAAGAGTCCCTCCCCATCTCTGCTGTAGGCCCCGTTTAGGTACTGGAAGGGGTTATAAGGTGTCCCTGGAGCCTTCTCTTCTCCAGGCTGAACAACGCCAACTCTCTCAACTTGTCTTCATAGGAGAGATGCTCCAGCCCTCTGATCATCTTCATGGCCCTCCTCTGGACCTGCTCCAACAGGTTGCCACCCACCTTTCTGCCCACCCAGGAAAAAGCACTTTTCCAGGTTTCTGCCCACTTGTATGTCCACCTCAGACAGGGAATGTGGGGTGTAATTCAAGCAATTTGAGAAGCCAAGCTGTTTAAAAGGGTCCTCTGAATTTTCTACAGTGCTTCAGCAGACAGACCTCCGAGCTCACTTGCTTGGCCAGTTACTGTTTCCAATACAGGGGGAAACATCACATGAGAACCAAAGCAGAGGCAGCCAGCCATGGAGTGGGCGTCCTTCTGCCCACCCAGCCCAGAGAGTGCCAGCGGCTGTGGTCAGAAGAGGGGTTTTCCCACCCTTCTCTTTCTCCTCCTCCAGGCAGTGTCTGAGGATATTTTGATTATTTTTGACTGACGTTTTGAAGGTTTGTACCTAATATGGGCCAGGGCCTCCTCCGTTCAGAAAGAGCTGGGTGGGTCCACCTCTGCCTTCTCAGTGACAGGGCTTGAAACTGGACCCAGCTGCAAGGACATGGCTACAGGAAACCCATTAATGTTTCCCTCTCACAGGCATCAGTTCTGACCAGGAGAGTCCTGGTGGCAAAGGATCATGGTGATGGACTTCCGCCTCCATGGAGGCTGCTATGGGAATGGAGTCCACAAATACAAAAATAGATAAATTTTGCCATCCCCAGTCAAGGTCATAACTCATTGCTTAAAACTTCACTGATCTTTTGTGTAATGTGTGTAGTAGTGTCACAATATGGCCTTGAATACATTAACGGCCAGAGTACCTTCATACAGCCAAACTCATCACCGGCAAATGGTGGTGGAGAATGCCATGGTGGGCCATAAAGTGATTGCTCCCCTTCCAGGCACCACTTTGCCTGCAGTAGAGAAGGAGATCAGCAGCTGCAGCAAGGAGGAAGCCGCCTCACAGAGATCTCCGAAAGCAAGG
Source organism: Limosa lapponica baueri (assembly GCA_002844005.1). Classification (NCBI taxonomy): domain Eukaryota; kingdom Metazoa; phylum Chordata; class Aves; order Charadriiformes; family Scolopacidae; genus Limosa; species Limosa lapponica. Next base: position 191,600 of record KZ506279.1, on the reverse strand, counting down.
AGATGGCTGCTGTTAGTCCTCAGGATTTCAGCCCTTCTCAAAAGTAATTTTCACTTGGGCTGCATCATCTTGGTCATTTTGATCTTGAGTGCTTGGGACTCATTACAACTGAGGTTCTCCCTGTGTCACCATCTTGGGTGATATCACCCTGCTTTGAGCAGTGAATGCTCTCAGTAGGGCACAAACAGCAACACAACACTTCCTTATCACTCACTGGAAAAAGCAGCAGAAGCCATTCCCCCCTCCAGAGAACAGAAGGTAACAAATGAGTTTCCATCTCGAAAGACAGAGTTGAAACAGGTGGCATGTCCATCCTCTGTCCCAATGGCATCCTTGAGGGCCAGGCTTCTGGTTCAGCCAATTATCAACTCAGCTAATCCTGCCTTAGGCACAAGACACACAAAACAACTGTACATCTCAACACGTCCAAAGCATTAGCATGCCTCAAGGCAGACAGCACGTCCATCAGCTGTCCGCAGTATACTGTCAGGCCAGCTTTGTAAGGAGACATTAGTGGGAGGCAACACTTAGGCTCTTGGCCACTCTGAAGATCTCAGGCTGACACCACAGCAGGAAGCACAGTACTTATTTCATTTTTTTTCTTCATAACCCTCAAAACTTTTTATTTTAAAAAAATGTTCAGTGAAACAAAGATCCTGACGTGACCAGACAACTTGAGGAGCTGTGGCCTTGGCTTGAGCTAATTAGCCTCTCTCCTTAATCTGCTGGAGCAGACAGAGAGATGTACTTGTTTTTGTAATCTAGTTATGTTCTGTAGATCAACACCATTCTTGGCTTCCCTACACAAGACACCACAGAGAGTCTGACTTCTTAAAGAGAAGACCGTCAGAAATGATGTAGAGCTGCCAAGTGCCTGGCAATGTCACTGATGCTGATCCTTGCCTAATTGCACAGCAGCCCCTGGAGATACCTGCCTCTGGACCATCCATTGCTTTCCCTGTGTACACACGCTGTCTATAGCTTCTGCCCAGAATTTCAAACAGACGTCTTAATCCATTAGATTGCTTTGAAAATGACCACATTTATACCAGGGTGGGGTTTACTAAAGCATTTTTTGTGATAAGATGGACTCCATCTGATACATCTTTTTAAATTACTACATATTCTTAAAACTACTACAGAATTGTAGTTGCAGCTTGAAAAAGTAAATTTTTCTCATCATGATGATTCTGGGTAGAGAAAATAAATATCAAAATGCTACTTTATAAAGAGTTTTAAGATTCAGCTGGTACCACTGCCCAAAGCTGTGACCTAAGTGGGATAGAATGAAGTAAATTCGAACTTTTGCATGGTGTGATTTCAACTTTTGTGCCTTGGCAGTGGGAGAGGGGGAGAGTGTACCTGATACGTACTGAGAAGAAAGAACTGTTAAATCAGTGTCAGACATGTGCTCAACAGCTACAGCACGCACACTCAGTCTTGACTGAAGACAATAATGTTTATTTCTCCATACCATGCTCCATTTACCCTAAGGACCACTGCCCTACTTAATGCTCCAAGGCATGGCAGGCAGCCTCTTGATCTAACAAATGCAATGTAGTTCACAAGTGTGAGCTGGGTCAAGATGAACAAATGAAAGAATGGGAGAGCGCAGGAGAATGGATGAACGAGCCGGGAGCCTGACCTTAGAGCAATAATAACACAGCAATAAACCTGGCCATTATTTCCAGTCTGTGTCAGGAGCAATGGGAGGCCTCGGATAAAATAGCTTGATCTGTACTGGGATGATGCTGAGCAGAACAGCGTTTCAAGCTATTGTGCTGAAGAAGAGCCTGCAGCGAGGAAGGTGTCTGAGGGTATAGGACTTAGCTATACTTTTCATTGTAAGCATAGGTGAGCCCTAGGTCCATAGCTAAGTATAGCTTTGTAGCCAGAGAAAATCCATCTCAAAGGTACCTGTTGCCTACACTGCATAGCCACATGTCAAAATGAAACAATGCTACCCCTTTTCATAATCCTGTATTGCACAAGGAAAAAAAATATTTTGGAGTTAATGTTTCTGCTCTGGCGTTCTCATTTTTACTACACGTGTGAGCTATTTCAATCCATTGCACCCTAAAGAAAGATTGTTGGTTGTCAATAATTGGGTAATTTAGTTGCAGCTTAAATTGTAAAATGACTTCTGCTTCTCTTTGATATTAAACACTCATTTAAAAAGGAACATGAGGCTTTATAAAAAGCAGGTTGATGAGTAATTAAATGTAACACCAAATGAAAAGAAATAAACCTATAGAAATTATATATGCTAGAGAAGATAGACTTTGCTTTCTAGCTTTATAATTTTATATTATAATAATGGGTACCACAGAAGGACCCTTTGTCATGACATCAGTGGGACTGGTCACGTATTCAGAGGTAAGCCAATGCTTAAGAGCTTTGCAGAACTGGGGCTTAAATTCAGCCACCAAGTCGAGCAGTTTGCCTTCATAGACCCCATCCCACTAAAGATTAGAAATACTGCACTGCAGTTTCCCATTTTTTTTAATGTCAAACCTCTAAAATGAGGATCAAGACCACCTAATTTCTTCACAGAATTAAAACAATTAGTGAAACCGTATCAATTTTCACACACGCGTCAAGACACAAAAGCTGTTGTTTTCCTTAAGGATGCATAGCAACATGTATATAGAGGTAGAAGTGTGCCAGTCTATTGAGGGCATAGAGATGTGTGCAAGAATGTGTACGTGTCCTTGCTCATAAGATGGGCTGGATCTGGTTTCGCGCCAAAGTAAATTCCCCAGCAGCTGAAGTACTCTTCCAGATGATAGAGGTGACATGCATCACAGCAGCTTCCTTCTCTGCACACAACTGGTGTTGCTTTTAACAAATCAGTCTTTACCTGACAGGTCAGTATGGAGAGAGAAGCTGTGGCTTCAGCATTTTGTTAGTTCTGGATCCTTTTTCTTTTTTCTTTTTTCTTTTTTTTTTGGTAAAGGAGAGCATAAATAAAGGGAGCTCTTGGTTGCTCAGTGAAGCAGGACTGTCCAGGTTGGCTCAGGTAAATTTGTAGCCAGGCATTAAGAACTTTGTTTTCACATTTGTTTTACTGGGACTGGCAGCAAGAGAGTGTTAGGATGAACACTGAAATCATAGAATAACAGACCTTGCAGCTACAGGGCTGGATGGCCATTTTCCAAGCAAATGAAAGAAGGGAAGAGTGGAAACATTGCACTCCTCTCTTTTGTAAAAGGATTAAAAGAAAACTGAAAGAAATCCAGTCCCTGAGGATAAAGGACAAAAGCAAGGTGAGTGAGGACACTTTCAAAAGAAGATTCAGCAGAAAAGAGTCCTACAGAACTTAAGACAATATTTGCTAAATTGAAAGAAATCAAAGAATAGGGAAGGGTAGTTTTGCAGTGATGGATGGGCTTATTACACAACACTTCCATGTCTTTTCCTGGTTTCTAATATGATCTTCAAGGCCATGCTACGTGTCCCCTAGCTCCCCCCATCCTCTTCAATATAAGGCAAATAAAGATTAAGACAAATTTGGGACTGAGTGAAATTTGGCAGCATAAAATCTGCGGATACTTGATCTACTGTAGAGCTGTGCCAGGATACAGCTGTTGAAACATAATTTTACCAGGATTTCTACTCATGATATCTTACAAATAATTATCACACATAGTTATCAAGGTCCTGGAAATGACATACGATTTTCATCTAAAGGAACCAATAATTGACACTTATGAAAAAATATCCAGAATATGAAAGTGTCTTGGATGCAAACCTGTTAAATGCAAGACAGTATCTTAAATATTTGTACCTTCTTTACTGTTAATGTTAGGACTATCCTGGGCTTGCAGCCTGGAGTATTTGGCAAACTCTAATCATTTAACCTTAAGTACAGCCTATTTTCCAAGATGAAGGAAAAAAAGGTTTCAGAATTAGCTGAAGAATACAAATGATATACCTTCAAAAATAAAAACTACAATTCCTACTTGCAAAATGCTGTGCAGGAACTCTAATTAACAGCTTCACATGAGAATCCAGTACTACAGGGAATGTGAATTCATGTAATCAATCAGGGTGTTGGAAAAGTAATCAGAGAAAAAAATAAGGAGTGTGATGTTAAGGGATATACAGGGATTTGGAGATATGAAAGCCACAAATGAATGTAAAAGATAATCAGCTAATTAATAAGAAGGCACAATTATTTTGAAACAAAGCCAAGATAAATTAAATAGCTGAAGACTTTTTTTCTTAACACAGTTACAATGAAAAACTGTCATGTGAAATCCGCTACAAAGCACGAAAAGAAGTTAAAACTTGGAATGTATCCAGACAGGATTAAAGTAGTTATGTGAAACAAAGAAAGAACTCTATATAAGGTATAACTGCCGCCAAACAAATTGCTTGATACAAAATAATGAATTTAGTGAAGCTGGTTTCTTTGTTGCACGGATATGACTTTTTCAATGTCTTTCTCTTTTTTAAAAATATGTGATCTCTTATGCATGCAGAGACCAAGCTATTTTGGTTACTTATAATTGGTCAAAGAAATTGTATGGGTATTTTGGTCTGTAATTAAATGCATAAAATCTCATAAAGTTCAGAAGTGCAAAAAAAAGTGTAAAGAGAAGCGTCAACTTGAAATTGTTCAGTTCTGCTGTAAGCAGACACCCACTCATATGACCAAATCCTCCTTTCTTTGGAGGATCAGATAATTTCATTTAATCAAACCTCAAATTTACTGTAGGTGTACATTTATCATGGAACAATGAAGGAGAAACCAATACCTTGTGTCAGTTACAATGCTCAAATTCCCAAGAGCAAATAGCTTATGTCCTGCTAATGAAGAGCTCTCCCAGCCTCCTGGAAGTCAGCAGACAGCTCACCTATTGCCAGAAGTGAAATTAATTGCACCTCTCCTTGGACATCCACAGTGCAGAGACCCACACTGGACTAGTCTCCCAAACTCCCTTTGGAGACAACAAGGAGAAAGAGTCACTTCTATAAGTGTATTGCATTTTATCTTAAGGTAGATGTCTAAAGTACAGCAGGTGAACCCTGCTCTAGTAGCACCTATTTTTGTCCCTTCAACTAGGAAGGGATTCTGAACAACCAGTTTACCTTCTCAATACTTAAAGGGAGGGTGTCAAGAGGATGGGGCCGGTCTTTTTTCAGTGGTGCCCAGAGACAGGACAAGAGGAAATGGGCACAAACTTGTACATAAGAAGTTCCACCTAAACATGAGGAGGAACTTCTTTACTTTGAGAGTGGCAGAGCACTGGAACAGGCTGCCCAGGGAGGTGGTGGAGTCTCCTTCTACGGAGACATTCAAAACCCGCCTGGATATGTTCCTGTGCAACCTGCTCTAGGAGGACCTGCTTTGGCAGGGGGGTTGGACTAGATGATCTCCAGAGGTCCCTTCCAACTTCATGTGATTCTGTGATTCAAGTAATAAAGAGCACCAGGTACTATGTCTCAGATGGTCTGAGTTCCTTTCTGGCTGCTGCATATCTCCATTGACTGCAGAGGATCCTTGCATAACCGTGTTCTAACTTTGGCAACAAAGTTAAGAGCCTTATGTTGGACAGAACATAAGGGGACCTTGATATAGTCTCCAAAGGCTTACAAAGAATTAAGAATGGAAGTTATCCAGGTAGCACTAAAGAGGAAATGTTTCTTGATGAAACGCTTTCTTTACTAGCATGTTGGCTGACTCATTCATTTATCTAAGAACTCGGCAGCTGCAGCTCAGGTACGCTCATAAAGATTGTGCTGAGCCCCAGTCAAAAAACTGTACTAGCAAAATCTCTGAGCTCTTTGCAGAGTATCTACGAACAAAAAAAACCTGGTTTTGTCAGATAAATTGCTCATAGAAAAATACAGCTTTGAAGTCCTTGCCTTTAATAGGATTCTAATAAGTTGTCCTACCCTCTAAATCCTTTTCTTCATCGTTTTGGCACTGTATGTCAACACTCATCCAGATGCTGAAATGATGCCACCTAAGGCCAATTAACTAGTTGACAAAGCCTTTTTCACATTCACTGCTTTCTGTGAGGTTTTTATGTTGTTGTTTTAGTAACTGCACTGTTTACTTTTAAAGTGCTTTAAAGATCATTTACTGTAATATTTCTCCAGCAAAAGTAATTATCAAGTCAACAGTCCTCTTTAAGATATTTCAGGCCCTCTAAAAGTGGCAAAGGGGAACCTTAATAATGATGACCTTTGGAAACAAATATCCCTCAAAAGAGAAGTTTGAGAGCTTTTGAGCACAATTCAGCTGCTTGTTTAGCTCAGGATGGGAGCCAGCCTTTTAAGTTGATTCTATCAATCTATGAAGTTGCTCTCCAGACAGCCAGTTGGGCCAGAAAAAGCCCTTTCACAGTGGTTCACTGATGGATGGACCACCACAGAGGTCAAGCAAAAGTGTGCATTTGGAGCCATCTGCTTTGGTTGCTGCTGCAGCTGGGCCCCCAGACCCAGGACGTCTCTGTGTGTGACAAGTAGTGATGGAGCGTGACAGCCAGAGAACATGAAACAACTGGAGAGGATCTAGGAGGACCTGCCGAAGAAATGAGGGAGGGGAGTGGGGGTGGTGTGGGGTGTGTGTGTGCTATTCCCAGCCTCACAAGGATGGCATGAACTCAAACAAGCACAGAATGCATTTTGGGCAGGCAGGGCACAGTGTGCCAATGGCCGCACCTGAGCCATATGAGCCCTTGCTGCCAGACCTGTGATTTTCACCGCCTTTACTGGCAAAGAAACTCAAAGATGAGCCCTGAAGGTAGTTACATACAACAAACACCAAGCCGTGTTTGTAGGATGCTTCTTAGCACAACCCAGGAGAATAAAGAAGTAGGTCCTAGGTAGGAAATATAAGAAATATAAAGTAATCTCTCACAAAAAGGGGTAGGAAATAAAAATTTCTAGAGCATTGATCATCCAGCCCAAGCCCCGACTGCCCAAATACACCATATTTCCTCAAAAGAAGACAATTTTTTTTCCAAGTAATTCAACTTAAAAATTTGAGTTTATCTTAAATTTAGTGTCTTCGTTTTGGGGAGGGACTCTTTATCAGGGAGCATAGGGATAAGATGAGGGGTAACAGTTTTGCACTGAAAGAGGGGAGATTTAGGTTAGATATCAGGAAGAAATTCTTTACTGTGAGGTGGTGAGACACTGGAACAGGTTGTGCAGAGAAGCTGTGGATGCACCATCCCTGGAAGTGTTCAAGACCGAGTTGGATGGGGCTTTGAGTAACCTGGTCTAGTGGGAGGTGTCCCTGCCCATGGCAGGGGGGTTAGAACTCAATGATCTTTAAGGTCCCTTCCAACCTGAACCATTCTATAATTTTATGATTCTTTCAGGCTAACAAGGTAAGTCCATAATATCATTTTGTACCATTGCAACGAATGAGCAGTCTCTGCATGCACATCTAGAGGAATCAGTGGCCTAAAATGAAGTCTCATACTGATTTTAGATGTTCAAAACAAATACTAATGAATTCACATGTATACACTCGCATCGTCCTTTAAAAAAGGCAGGCAAGTTCGGAAGATTTCTTCACATAGTTTAAGTTTGCAAATTGTGGAAGTTTTTGCAAATGTCTGATGCAGTCTTCACTTTAATGCATAATGCATAATGCTTAATGTAGGGTCCCTCACTTTAATGAATTTCCTGCTAAAACCCTCATTTTTCAGCTGTCATTATTATGCAGTACATTTAGAAATGAAAACAAAATGATATTAGTGCCTCTAGCTCAGCAAAACTGAATGTGTGCTACATGACATGCTATAAAGACGCTTGCTTTTGGGAAATTGCCTGCTAATTCCTTTTGCAGACCATGGGATTGTGTAGATCTGACTCACTTTCACACCCTTCAGTCAGCAGCTCTGTACTGCTATGCCACGTCAGTGCTGTCCTGAATGGCCTCACAGGCAACTCCAGAGTGTAAATAATGCAGCATAACAATAACAGCTTGCATGGTGAAAAAGAGATTAAGATGATTTTGATCCACCCTCAGACATTTGGTAAAAGTGAAAGGCAGTCCTTTTGAGCACTGCTAGTTTGCTAACTCAGGATTGCTCCACCTCAGGCATTAGCCTGGGCCAAATGCTAATTAGACCAAGGACTTTGACTTGGTCATTGGGCAAACAACTGCACTAGTTTAAAACATATGCAGCTCTTTTCTCTTGCCACCATTCTCTTGCTCCCTGGCTCTTAACATTTGCCCTACTTCTAGAAGTTGCCACCCTAAAAACAGCAGCAGAAGACTGCTCCGGTTCATAGTCTGGTGTTCTGGTGGGAACCCTGCTCCATCCATGATCTGAGGTGGGATGTGGCAACACAGAGTGAGGCCCCAAGACCTCCATACAGATCCTGCTGACTGCCAGGGAGCTGGGAACCACAAGCAGAGGAACACAGCAGAGACCTGTAATGGCCTTAACCTCTCAACAAGATTTGCCAGAGGTCATTTGTCAAAGCCCTGATCTGTCACTGTGCTTGTTTTCATGATGGCAAAAACAGATTGCTAGAGAAGAGCAGACAGCAGGCCCCTCTACAGGGCACCAGTCTCTCTGTCTGCCTATTTGTGGAGGTTACTCCCCATCCTCATTAGCAAAACAGCTCATCTATTGAATGCAATTTAATCAACAAATGGGGTTGTCCTTGGCAGGGTATCTTCAGTTGAAGAATGACTCCTCTTTGTAGAGATCGAGTTGTACAAACACTTTTATTTGATTGAAAAAAATTAGCCCAATTAAATACATAAATGTTTAAGTAAACCCCTTGGACATAGTTCACTTAATAAAAAACAAATAAATATCCAATTTTAAAGACAGCAGCAAACTGCTGGGCATTTCACAATGTCAGCTCAGGTTTTCTAGAAAAGAATACCCAAATCCACTTATACGTAAATTAAAGGCATGGTTATTTTTCCTGCAGCCTTTTTAAATATTGCTTTGGAATGTACACAGAAATGTGTGTGTTTGGCGGGGGCGGAGGGAGGGGGTCCCCTCTTCACAATATGGGCTATCTCAGTGCTATTTGGAGTGCCTATTAGTCTAATGCTTTTTCAGAGTGCCTGAAGACATGAAGAAGCACTTCTTATCTAGCACACCCACTAAGGATTAGGCTTTATTTATGGGTTCTTAGCATTGCTATTTATTTATTCTGTCTAGTTATGAGCATGTTACAGGGTTTGGGGGTTTGTCTTGTTTTGGTAAAGCAAAAAAATTTCATTTAATTGCTAGTTCTGGAATATTTCTGGTTAACATTACATTTCACGGTGCACAATTCAGCTGCTTCTCAAGGAAGTTCTTGCAGTCCCTCCTCTACTCCTGCCTCTTGCCTTTCTCATCCTCCTGTAATGTAGATTGCAGCTCCTGGGTTATCTTTTCTACCTCCAACCTCAACCATTCTTTCGCCTCACCTTTTGCAAGTCCAGAATGAATCTCACTCGCCACTGAACCTCCACCTGTGCTGGCTCTGTGATCAAACCTGGTGCGCTTTGATGCTCCTTTCCTAACAGCAAGTACATGTCACCCATGGCCCCAGCTGCAACAGTTGCTCTGCCACGCTCGAAGAGGAGGCAGAACGCTGGCTGGCTGATCAGCATCCCTTGGGACACCCTTCTCACTGAATTAGGCTCTCAGCGCCATCCTCGCTAGCACCCACAGCAGCAGGAGGTGCAGGACCAGCACTCCCACCACCACCACCGTTTCTCCCACCAGCAAACCAGGGCAGGGCTCGTGGCAGCTCAGCTTTTCTGAGGGCAGATTTTTAATGCAGTGTGTTATTTATGTCATTCTTGAGACAACTCATTTCATGGGCTCAAGAAGAGAAAGCATATCATTGCGGCTTAATCAAATTAAATATTCAAATGAAAGCAATAATTACTTAAATTTGTCTTGAGACTTAGTGAGATTAAGTCTTTGAAATATCATTTTGGGCCTGTAGGCCATAATGAGTAAGCCAGTGTCTAATGAGTCAGAAAAGACTAGATGGTTGGGGTTATCACCAACCAAGAGGTATTTATGAAAGACGATGAGTGGTGTGGTTATTAAGTGGCCCTCGGACAGTACCTCTTCTTTACAGATGACTTTGCTAACACAGCATCAGCCAGGCACTGTCATCAAGTTAAAAAAAAAAAAAAATCCTAGCCAGGCATTTAAATTCACTGCCAATGTATGTGGAAAAGAGATGTTTAGTGGCAGAGCTGCCTGGTGGAAATCACTACAGCAAATTTCAGCTGTCATTATAATCTGTTAATGAATGTGTTAACATACGATTGCGGCAGATCAGCAAGACCAGCACCCCCGTCAAGTCTAGGCATGCATAACACATGCCCTGCGTGCTCCATGTCCAGAAAATACAGCAAGAGTACATGCCTTCATGGTTAATGTAATATACCTCATGGGCCTTTTAGGTACCCGGAAGGAAAGCTGTCAGCTGAAATCCTTCCCGTGGGTTTCTTCACTGACTTTAATGGCAGAGTGATTCAATTTACACAAATATCTGACTCATGAGTCAAGACTGAGATGGCAAAGGTGGTCTCAGAGACTCTGCTCTGATTGTGGGCAAGACTGTTGTTAAGGTCACAGTTTGTAACTGCCTAAGTGCTGTCTTCCAGGAGCTCAGGCTGGCACAACACCCACCTTCTTGTGGGTTTGCAGAGAAATAACCTGGAAAGGTAACACTTTTATGGGGAGATCAACCACTGAAGCCTGGGAACCAGCAGGCTGTCGGGAGGCACAAGCAGGAAACGCAGAACAGATCTGCTCACATGCTTGGCATGAAAGAGCAGGCATTAGCCTGCACCGGCAAGGGTATCCACAGTGCAGAAGGATATTAGAGTTCAGAATAACAAGGTGAAGCTTCTTGAGCCCGTTACACATCCCCTGGCAACACCATTAGCAGCTGCTGATACCACCACCAGTAGCAGCGGTAGAGATGGGTGCTGATATTGGAAATAGGAATTTCTGGTCCCATGCCAGATCAAAGGCACTCCAGAACACCACAGGAATGGTGTAAGGGAGTGTGACCTGGAACACCTCTCTCAAAGCAGTATTTTTTTACCTTTCAGCCTCAATTCATTTGCATACCTTCAGAAGAAACATCTCTGGGATGGAAACAAAAATCCTTACTCCTGAAGCCTGACAGAAATATCAGTGTAAAATTAAAAGACAATGCAGCAGGTTTGTTTTTAACCCTAGGAGACCATTTTCGTCCACTGTTCTTTGCACTGGGATTACTGCCAGGCTACACGCAGCTATGGAAAAGGTTTCCAACACGAACTGTGAAGTTTAGTTTAGCTTGCAGGGGCTGGAAATGGGGACCTGTGTGCACCCATGCTTGGGAATGGGAGCCTGTGGCGGGTCAGGGTGCTCAGTCTTTCCTGCTCCTTCAGGAGGATCCCAGACCCCCCTCTTCCTCAAGTGACACTGGATCAAAGAGAATTATAGAGTAGGATATTGGCAGCTGCATCGATCCTTCTAGCTAAACAAGGAGCTGGATATGCATGAAAACATCAGGTCCTGATTATACACATTGCTTAATCCTTAGCTCCCTGCTGGGTCCTTGTTTCCTATCAGCCCGATGAGCTCTCTAGACGTGGTTCAACCTGGGCCATGTGGGTGTGAGCCTTGTTTGGCCACATCCCTGGCTCGGCCACATCCCTGGCTCTCATGAGCGCAGTGCAGACATCACCATAAAGACCAGTGGCTTGTTTGAGAAAAGGCTGACAGAGGGAGAAGTGTTATTTACCAGCTTCCCAAAGATGTGAGTAACCAAAACCATACTCTTTAGGCTTGGGTTAGAAGGCCATAAACATGTCAGACTTCAAAGATGGCTAATTGCACTCCTTGTGAACTACCCTCACCCGTGCTGTGATGCCTCTGCCTACCCTGTCAAGATCTCTAGAGGTGTTAGCTCCTGTATTGCAAGACTCTTATATCTGATGTCTCAAATATATACGTACAGATGCGCATACATTCCTTCATTTTCTTTTATAATGTTTTTTCTGGAAAGTATTTCCAGCAAATCTATCTGAAATCCCCTGCCTCAGCACCATACCAGAATGATGCAATGTGAATACCCTACCACACACAAGCGGGTTGCCTCTCCAAGCCTGTGCTCATGTCCTTGTTTGCTTTTATGGACAACACATAGAACAGTCTAATGTGGTTGAGATGCTCTGATGATGACTCACCCAATTCAAACTGGTTGGAAAGGTTACCACAGGTTTGTCTAACTTCTTCACTGTCCCAGCCAAGAGGATAGAGGGCACAACCAGAGCCGATCAACAAACCTATGGAGAGAAAAGAAAATAGACATTTACACATGCAATTGCTATTAGCTTAAACACAGGCTGCCACTTGGGATTCAAAGTGTTAAATTGCCATTTGGGAATCTCAGAGAAAAAAAATACCTCTTCTTCTCCTAAAAATGGAAGAAAATCATTTGGACTTTTACTGCTGCATTCTGCTATGCTGCTTTATGGCTGGAGGCAGCCTTGGAAGTTCAGATGGCATCAGAAGCCATCCCTGGCTTCTGGAGCTTCTACCCAAGAGCTTTTAGATTCCCTTCTGCTCTGCAGAACTGCTACATATACTGTTTGGAAAACTCAACACAGGCTTAAATAGAAGCTGTGTTAATCACAGCATTTACAAGCTGATTGCTTCTGATTAATTAAAACAACAATCAACTATGGTCTATCAAGGTTCTAGCAGGAAAAGTAAACTGGCAGTTGTGCTAATCCATTGTCATTTTCCTTTGTTTTTCACCCTTTCAAAAGCCAGGAAAGAATGGTTTCGTGTCACCTGATCAATTCTTACCACAGGTACACACTCCACAAAGTTTTCTCAAATCATTTCAGCTAAAACAACTGAGCTCTTGAGCCATTTACTTATTATCATACTTGGCTTAACATTCACAACATGCTTTGCTTTCTCCAGCCCTCATGCTGCCCCAAACAGATGTGTTTTGGCTAAGTCTTCCCCTTCACAAGATCTTGCTGGGAATCACCCAGTGGGCCATGATTATTTTGCAGAAGTGGCATTTTTTATCATATTGCATTCTCAGCTGTCACTGCAGCAGCTGCCAAAAAGCGGGTGTAGCTGGCAAAGCTTCTTACACGGACAGCCTAGAGAGAACATTTCAATGTATGCTACAGCATTTAAATGCTACCTCCTTTGTGTCAGATCTTATTTGGAAAACTGGAAACTAATCACTATGTAGATAAAAGGCTGAGCACACCTGACACTTCCCAGGCTGTAAAGGCAAGCAAGTCCCCAAAAAGTTTGCAGTGTGGGTTTGCAGTGGTGGCTTTTACCTGTTAGGTAGAGCACAGGACTGGGACAAGGTTTCAAGCTCTTCACCAAGTCCCTCAATCTCATACCTTATTTTTCCTCTCTTGCCAATAAGGACAATGTGCTACCTGGCAAAGCACTTCTGCTGTCGTGCTCCTAGTACGGCAAGCCCTGGGTGTGGGGACAGAGGCACTGTGGAGGTCACAGCAGACTAACAAGAGTCCTGAAAATGATTCTGAGTCAGCGCCTGGAGCTAGCAGTGCATTTCTACTGGCTCCATCCTCAAGATACCTAAGCTTCTCTACATTTTTAACACAGAAATCACCTTATTATGTTCTTGATTTGGTCAAAGACACAACTGCACAAGGCACTGAAGTCCAAAAGTGGTACCCCATCTTTCTCTTAGCATCTTAGCTGTTAGCAAAGTAGGTCAGCAACTCCTTTGTTGTTCCCCCAAGCACATCTGCCCCTGTTTAAGGCCCAATATTAGCTCCTTAGATCTTCCTCCACTAAGTTCAAATTTCTTCTTGCTACTCAAGACTACTTCTTCCTTTCCTTGCTGAGCAGTCACTGCCTGCTCCTCTCTCCATATCTACATCATGTAATGGAAAAGAAATCCCTGAGGCAGCCCCCTCTCAGATGGTGCATTCGCCCAACAGCTGTAAAGGGAGAAAAGCAATTAAGGACACATGAATGTTAGGTATTTTCAGAACTTTGCCTGACCTGGATATGGTTGCTTCCAATGTCCTCGCTAATGGCTTTCACAGTATCATCTGATTTTTTTTCCCCAGGGCCACAGAGCCAACAGCAGCTGGTAGAATCCATGTAAATGAGAGTCGCTTCTAATTAAATTCTCAGAAAGGATGTTTCTCAGACAAGACAACTTAGGCCAAAACTGGGTCTACATTTATTACAGACAGCTTAAGACTCTCTGAGAAAAAGACTGATTCTCACTTGAATTGTTAAAGGAAGAAGGGCACTGTGAAGCTCTGACAGCACAGCTGATGTGCTAGGAATGGGCAGGACCCAATGGGACAAGAAGGAACATCACCACTGATGATGAGAATGGCTGGAGAAGGGGGTAAGAACACGCAGATGCCAGACATAGCCTTACAAAACAGTGGACCATGGCAGCCCTGGGCAGTTCTGTTTTGGTTCTGACCCTTTCCCACACCAGCCACGATGCCCATGACCTGCCTGTTGCCAGCCCAGGGAGACCACAGCTCAGAAGCTGCTCTGGCCAAAAATAAACCACCCTGGCTGGGCTGGTTTCAATCAACTTGTGTCCTCGAACAGACTCTCTGGGAGACCTCGCAAATGCTCAAAGGGATCCATTGGGAGAGGCAGGGAGATGTCTGCGGGGGGCAGGGGGGAAGGCAGGCTTGCAGCCGCCTGCATTGGACCAGCTGAAACCGCAGCCAGCCCTTCCTCACAAACAGGTCCTGGGAAAGCCTCCTGCCCAATTCTTCCAGGAGAACACAACAGCAGCACTGCAGGCAAGTGAAAGGACTATTAGCATAACAATGCTGCCCCTCCAAACCCAGAACAAGCTCTTACTCAGCACTTGCCAATTACTCTCCTCAGGTGGCAAGAGTGTCTAGTGCCCATTGCATTCACAGAGAACTGTTTGTTTTCAGCTCCCTTTAGGTTTTGTTGCAGTAACAGGTTGTTGTTTGTGTTTTTTCCCACGAATATTGCTCACAGCACTTTCCACTGTCACTCTCCAAACAGAATTCACCCTCTTCCATACGCTGTGTACCTGTTCACTCTTTCTGCCTCTGATGCTACGCTGGATATAGTGGCCACAAGCCTTGGCAACTTACTTCTTTCCTTAGACAGACCTCTTCATCCCCCTATCACACCCTCTTCCCCATTTCTGTACATCCACCTCTGCAAGTACAAAGCCCAGTTTCAGTCAAAATAAATTTGGGGGGTTAGGTTATGTCACTTACTCTGGGTTTTTAAAATACCTTACACAAAAGTGCCTTGGCCTGGATTAAGCCTCAACTTCTGACTTTGGTTTAAATTGCAATTATTATTAATGAATAAGAATAATTACAATTGAAAATAAGTCTAGGTTTCATTGTTTCTTTCACAAAACCCCAAAATTCATATATGCTTTGCAGAGTAAACACCTTCAAACATAAGACTTGCTTAGTCCCAGGCTCTGATCAACTTGCGTAAATCTAGAGAAATTAAATAGGGAGACAGATGAGAACATCCTGGGAGAGCAGAATCAGGACCTTCCTTCCACAAAGGAGTCAAAAATTCATTACCAACCCCATGTACTATAATGTTAAATTGCTCCAAAGGAGGATATTTGCCCTTAATGCCAGTCCACGTTGTCTAACAACCAGCTCACAGCACCCACCACTGAGCCTCACCAAGAGCTGTACCTCCCAGAAACTAATAAACCCAGTAAGGGCAAACCAGTGTGCTACATCAGAAAACCTCCCTACCCCAGCGCCAGTGGGCTCTACCATCGGGGATGGGCTTTAGCAGCTCTGAGTTTTGTTTGCGGAGCACCAGCCACCGAGCACTGCAGCTTCTTCTTTTCTGCTCGCAGCCTGCGCTGACTACGACGAAGAGATCAAACGGGAAACTGCCGCCTAAGCCCGGTGCCACCGTGTGGTCCCAAAGCATGAGTGGCAGCATGTTTACATGGAAGGACAAGGTATAAAGCCATGGGCGAGCTCACACACTCCGTCTAGTGAACACAAAACCTGCCAGAGACCCAAGGGGGTTGCCAGAAGCACGGGGCTGCTTTCCCGTCTGGCAAAAAGGCTTATGCCTATAAATACCAATTTTGTCACAAGTACCAACTGGCCACGAGTCTTAAAGCTGTTGTTTTGACATCTCCTTTGATATCACTGGTTTTCAGCTGGTTTTGATTCACCTTCAAACGTTTCCCTCTAGTGATGCGTACGTGCCTGTTGTGGATTTAGGTCTATCGGCAAAGCAGTTGTGTTCCCCGGTACTTCTTGCAGGCGGGGCGCGAGCCAGACTCAGGGACCTACCTTCAGTGTAAGATTTCCACAAAGACTTAGACCCCGCTAGTCAGTAAGAAAACATTTCACAAGTTTTGCTTTATACCCTGAGGTACATATATAAATATATGTAACAGGGCTGGATCTGTCCCATTGCTTTCAGCAGGATTTTGCATGACTGTCACAGGGCTGATACTGCCACAGTCTGCACGGGCAGTGAAGTTGGGGACTGGCATTTCAGTTCCTGTTTTTTTAAGGACTAAAAGTGTGGTGTGTGCCTCAAAGCCCATAGTGTTAATTGGACTTGAACCCTCAGCCCCTTCCTTCCCTTCAAGTCAATCCACCCCTGTTTATAAGGAACCAAAATTGTGGATCAGACCCTACAAAAGCATACTATTACTGCTAATAATTCATACGTACTCATTGCCAATTTGTTTAATCACAAAGAATGTAGATCCTGCTGAACAGCTGCAACCTCTATTTCAAGATCTAAGTTAAATCCAAGGGCTGCAAACCCGACGGAAGTCCTTAAGCTAATTTTGCAGCTCCAGTAGAGAGCAGTTACTGGTTTAGCCCAAGAGTCACATCCTGGCCTGCCCTATAGTTATTGTATTTAGCCAGCTATGCTACCCTGAAACCACACCCATCCTTACAGCTGCTTAAAATGCTTAGGATGCCTATAACATTTCTTAAGAAAGTAAAAAAAAAAACACAAACCACCATGCTGTAATTGCCATCATCTGTCATATTCCATTACTCACTACAGTCACTAAAAGAAATAGAAAGTGGAAGGAAATAAATGGCAGCTTCACAAAAGGGGCTGTAGCTTCAAGGTTCGAGGGAGCCGGTCAGTGGGATGAGGCCAGCCGGCAGCAGAGGCACTGGTGGCACTTGACTGCTGTTTTGGATGACATGCCATGCACCAGTGGAAGTGTTGGCACTGTCAGAGACCAGCTCTTCTGGAGCAGTTTTGCATTCGGGAATAAAACGGGCTCCTTGCCCTGATCCATAAACTCTGCTGTTGCAAGTGCTGGGGCTGGCTCAATGCATGAGGGAGGGAGCCACGGGGCTGGCTTAATGTAGCCAGCTTCGGCAATGCAAAGCTGGAATTAAGTGCTTGGCTTCAATATTTAACAGGGTCCCATTTAGCCACTAGGCTTTTTGCATACTCCATGCCGAGAGCTAGATACTTTCAAAAAGTAAGCTAAACCCAGCCTATGCACTAAGTGAGGAGCTACTCAGACCTACAAGTTGGAAAACTTCAAACCAGGGATGTCAGAGGGAGGATGCCTCAATAGTAAACTACCCAGAGTAACTCTTGTCCATCCCAGACTGCCTTCCCTGTCACTCTTGCTGCGGGTATAAAGCGTGATCATATTTTAGTGACACTTAGCACTTGAAAGATGATCTTGTCCATCTGGAGTGGAGCTTGTGATTGAAAATAATTGCATATAGCAGGTTCTGCATATGGTGGATGCTGCTGAGCAGGAGGGCGGCAGGGAAGGGGCAGTAATTACATTAGTGGCTTGGCACAGATCTAGGTTTCATCTTTGAAGTGATAAAGACATGATTTGTGACATGCAGCAATCAGCTTACTCCAAGAGGTAAAATATTAACCGCTATTAATATCTCCAAGAATAGCTTGAATATAGGCAAGTCTCAAACAATAAATACAGAAGGATTAACAAACCAAGAGACATTAACCAGATTTTTACCGTGGGTAAAATGACTGCACTCAGGAAGACCAAGATCAATTGGCAAAAGTCAATGCACAAAACCAGAAGCTTGCAAATCCCTGTGCTGGGTGGTCCTTAGACTGCTGCTGTGGCTCTAATGGGAGCCTCCACCCAAAGATCTGAGGTGCTTTAAGTACATCACACCATAAATTAATTGTCTGTAACTGTCCGGACAGATCATAGCTAGCAAGTCCTGTTTTACTCAGACTCAGTTCTTCCTCTCCCTTGTTGAAGTCACAGTGTGCCCGATTGCTACATGGCTCACCCTTGTTTTGTTGTCAGCTCATTTGATCATTGTAGCCTCAAAAGCCTGTTAAAGAGAGCCAAACCATCCCCAGTGTCCTTCCTTCTCCCTTGCATAGGGTAAACCTAAACACATGATTCAGATAAATCCAATGGGGAAAACCATCAGTTTGATCAATAAAGAGAGGTAGTGATGGTAGTAAATGAGTGTCCTGACCTAAACCATGACAATGAGACACACAGCCTCAGAGTTTTGCCACTAGAAATTGCATTTTCAAATGGGAACTAAACCAATGGTGGCTTTCCTTAATTACAGGCTTTTTAAGAGTCTTCTCGATGGGCACTGGAAATTATATTCATTTTTTTATATATTCTCAGCTCCAGTCACAGTTATACCCTATGAATGCAGTGAAACGGACTGCCTGGGCACCATAAAGGGCCTTCTTGTCCAGCAGTTAGAGAGGGTCTGCACTGCTGTACCCGGGGGGAGCTTGGGAAGCCTCTCAAGCAGGAAGGAGCCCAGTGTCATTGTGAAAATCCAATTTGTATTTCCACCTAGAAAAATAAAAGGAATGTGTCACGCTTGATATATGTACGGCAGAGAGAAAATAAAACCAGAACCCAATGCTGCCTTTTGTACAGTCACATTTAGTGAGAAAAATCTTCTTCAAAATATCTGCCTCCTTTCTTTCCCTCTGTCTTCTACTTTTTAGCCTTTCATTTTCAGACCTGACCAAAAAGAAACCTTGCCTTTTTTTTTTTTTTTTTTGCTAGGCATTTCTAACGAATACTGCTCATCTGACAGATATTCAGGCCATCTGGAGAAGCTGACAGACAATAATTTGGAAGTCATCCCTTTCAAGACCATTTTAATGATGATTTTTCCTTTCACAATTTTTCTCTATTAGCCCGTCTGAATCTTCAAGGATGATAGAAAGTTTTCACATTCCCATCTGTCACTTGAAGGTACAGTAATCTCTACAAGCAAAACAAAACCAATTTTTAGATGCAGCACGGACTTTGACTCGCCGATTCTTATGATTTAAAAACTCTCCTTGCTGTAATGGTTTGAAAGAATCTACCCACTGTAAAAGTGAGCCTGCAGCACAAAAGTAAAATTGAGCTGGCACATGAAGATTATCCGCTGCTTTGCGATGTACCTTAGCCAACAAACAATGGAGTTAAAGAAGAATTGGTTAAAAACCATGATGTCAAATACTTCAGCAGACAAAGCTTCTGAAGTCTGTGTTCAAGGAAGTCTTCAGGAGCTGTAACCAAGCAGCAACTGCAGAGTGATAGAAGTGGGTCAGAGCAGGTTCAGACAAACTCCAGAGCCAGGGACAAGCAGCAGGACCTGCTGGAGAAAAAAGGGGAGCAGGGGGCTGTGCCAGCAGTAGGCAGCCTGGCTCCCATCCTTGCCAGAGTCCAGCCTCAATTCAGTCAGCGAGGGACGATGTCTTTATGCTGGCAGCTCCCAGCTTTTCAGCCAGAAGCTTCCCATCTTTACAGTCACACTCCTACTGCTTCTCTTGACATCATTGCTCTGTCTTTTGGTTTCTCTGCTGTTCTTCCATTAGAGAAATGTTATCACATTGGTCCCTTCCATTCCTGTTAGTACCTGTCCCCAAGGAAAATCAGGCATGCACCTGACCTGGGCTTTTATTAGGCTTAAACATGAGATCAACACTTCAGGCAACAGTCCTCAGTCAAGTTAGTAGTCACTGAGCATGGGGCATGTGACTGGTTCCTTTTTGTGGCTGAACTGAAAGTGCATCTTTGAGAGAGGGTACACTTGCCTACCATGTGATTGAAGACAATAAGGGCCTCCCTTGTTTGAGTGTCCAGGCAGGGGTTCCTGGGGGCACACAGATAGAGAAATCACATATATGCTGCACCAAATTTCCTCCCACTCCTCCTCACAAGGGTCACGGCATGGGAGACAGCAAGTCAGTTCAGAGCTTCACTCAAGGTCAAGGTGTTTCTGCTACAGACTTTGCGATAGCAGGATGTTAGAGGGACTCTAGACACAAACAAAATGAAATATGAGAACAACAACAAAAACCAGAAAGAATAAAATGCTACAACCTTCAGCTTTGCAGATCCTGCCTCCAGTAACACTGCTTCATCTTGAGTGTGATGGAAATAGTACTCATGGGTTTTCAGGCAAGGGCAAAACCCCAACACCCTTTCCCATCTGGTTCTGATCACCAGGTTTTAATTCAACGCATTTGGCTTTGCTTAGCTCTCCTCCTGCTTGTCGAACCCTGTCCTTCAAATGAGACTTTTTCTGTTATTTTGGGTTACTCCACACCATGAGCACTCGCTGCCTGGCAGCTGCTCGGCTCCAAACCTCATCGAACAGCCACAGCAAAGAGCTGCCACCTGCCTGCTGCCACTTCCCAGAGCTCTCCGAAAGCCGAGTCAGTGGCAGAGGAAGCCTAAAAAAGGCATTACAAATTCCTGCCAGCATCCAGCATGGCAAAGTGCTGTGTCATCGAAGAATCACCAGCTCTCGCTTTCTCCTTGACTTCAAACCCGGGACGGTGGAGGGTGCAGATGGGAGTTTTCCAGCAGATGAATCATCACTTTGCTTTGATTTTCATTTGATCAAAGGCGATGTGCTCATTACTACAGACGTGCTTCAGGCACAGAGGGGGAGGTGTCCCCACCCAGAGATCCTCCACTGCTACCCAAAAGCTAATGGCCTGCTCTATTTGGCCCTGGGCGTTTTTAACACAATACTGAAGGCTTCAGAAAATGGGGATGGGGGCTGGGAGGAACCCAAAAGAAACAGTGAAGTAGGAAGAGGGGAGAAATCAAACACAGAGTTGCTATTAAATGGAAGTGAATTAGTAAAAGCCATTTGGTAAAAGGACAAGTGACAGGGCCATGGCAGCTGCTGCCACGGAAAGGAAAGATCCACCACCAATTTCAAAGCCCTGCAAAAGGGGTGCTGGTGCAGGGGGTTCCAGGAGGCTGCAACTCCCACCAGTTCCAGTCACCAAAAGTCACCCCGGCAGTACCTCTTGTAACTAGATTTTATATAGAAGCAGTAACCAGGCTTGGCACTAGATATTAAGAAATTCAAAATTTTAATCCTATTTCATGTATGCAGTAGGAGAAGTAATATGATCTTTGAGAACTAGTTGAATTACAGTGTGTAGCTGGATATTTCATTGAAAACTCCTTTATTACCATTTATTATACAGCACCATTCACATGCAGGGGGGATTTAGAGAAATCCAAGGAAACAGGTACCTGCCCATACATCTTACATCTTATTCGTTACAGATAACTGGGGCTAAGGCTGGCCACAGAGCCAAGGTGGAAGGTAGCTGGAGGACATACCAATTGATTAAAGAATGAATATTCACTGAAGCAGAGACTCCAGGCTGATTCCGTTACCACCAGATAACACAGTCCCTCTTACATTTTCTTACATTTACATTTTCATCCTCTCAGCCAATGACAATACAAGTATTTGGTACCAAATAGAATGCATGTCCTTCAGATAGAGGCTCCACACATTCCAGGGGATGAGAGACCAAGGTTCAAGTCAGGAAAAAAAAAAAAAAAGAAGGCTTTGTCCGTGCCTATTTCTCCCAACCACGAGTGTTCAGTGTGGACAACTGGATTTGAAAGACTGAGCATCACCAGATTTTCTCCTTTGGGCTTCCTGCAGTAGGTACTGGTTATGTGCCCATGGGTGAGGTAAGCGGGGGAGTATCAAGACTGTGAATCCTCCGGTGTTTAGACACAAGACACAACACTTAGCAGTCTGGATAAGCCCAGACCTGGCTGTTTTTGTTTGTCTAAGGGGATACTTGGAGGCATGAAAGTTATCATAGTCATGATTCAGGATTGGTCCTGCTTTAAGCAGAAGGTTGGACCATATGACCTCTCAACATCCCTTCCAACAGGAAAGACTTTAGGAATCTCTTTTGCCATCATTCAGGCACCTCAGCTTAAGGCAGGTGGGGCTCAAGTCACGTGCATGCACATAGGACTGCTTGCATTTCAGCTGGGTAGCCCTCCTGGAGATCAGCTCCTGTTCCAGAACAGCATGGGTCTTCCTTTCTAGGTGCCTCAGATGGCACAGGGCATATCAAACCTATGGAGATGCCTCTGCAGCAGCAATTGAATTGAGACCCTTGTCAGTACAATAAATGGAGTCTAGAAGGTATTTTCCTCATCCTGAAGAATACATAAACACAGGTCTATGACTAGGACACATCTAATTTCACCTAACTCTAAGACATAAAAGACATCCCCATGGGACTGGTAGACATGACACAGAGCCAATAGGGAAAGCCAGATGCTCCTGGACTAGCAGCTGGAGGTGGGATAGACAAGGACATCTCGAATGGCACTAGACACTTGTAGGTCAGTGACTGAAGTGTGCTCCATTGGCAGTCTAGATTCAGAGTGGGATTTAGCCACCCAAATACGTCACCTTCTGTCAGTTTAAGTGTTGCTCAGTATATTTCTTGGCCTCTATCTGCCTCTCCAGAGTAGTTCAAGTTTCCCCTAAGTCCTCTGTCCCACCTTCCAGCCCACGCAGAGGTCTTGCAGACCCTAGGGTATCTCTAACAGTGCAAAGCATCTAGATTTAGGCTAATGAGTTTCCCCCTAGATATCTATTGATCTTAATGTGAGCTTGGAAACCTACCTCAAGGGAAAATATCTGTATTGTAAACACCTTTAAAAAGTGTATGAATCCGTAATTGAATCCAGCCTGAAGTTACCTACGTTTTATTTTATCTCAGATCTTCTATCCTTCTGCCCTCCTTCTGCCCTTAAGATGCAAAGGTCTCAATTTCTTTCATGAATTCTGCCTTTCTTTACAGGAAATGACCTGAATGTTAGGGAAGAAGAGAAGATTAAAGGAAAAATTGTCTTGCTCCATAGTGCAAACTTGTATGGTCTACCTTAAGAGGAAGTTATTTCTATGGAAGCAAGTTGTTGCTTCAAAATGGCCTTGATCTGCCTCAATTGCTACCACAGAGCTAGATCACTCAGGACTAGCTTTGGTGAGTGTCTACATCATTTCTCCCAGAGTTTGTCACACAACAAAATGATTGACACCTCTTGTTCTGAAAAAGAGATTACATGGTCCAGTTAAAGACAGAGTGAATCTGCCGAGTGGAACTGAAATGCTTGAAGAACTCCAGAAAACACACTGGGGTTTGACTGTCGGCTCATTTTTGTTTGGCAAGTCATGATCACTGCTTGTACATTATAAGCTTTATGGGAGGAAAAAATCTGAAAAAGCCTGAGTGTTATCACATGCCATCAGACTTCTCTATGTGACAACCCATCTGCGTGCTCACCCCATCGTTTTGTGGCTCAGAATCAAATGTTTGACAGTTCAAAGAGTCTAGAGCAGCATATGGCATATGACATAGTGTATTTAAATAGAAATCACTCCATTAGAAACACAAGGGTGCCTACTGTAATTAATAAAAGGTAGTTTAATAACTAACTTCCCAAAATACATAGCTCTCCATGTAGTCATAGAGATAAGGCATATCCATTTCATTAATATGAATTTCAATAGCAACTGGAGAGGGGACAAAACCGGCCAGAGCTTTTGCAGAAGCTCCATGCTGGAAGGATTTCCCAGTACGCAAACTGATCTCATGAAGGACCATTAGGAGGGAATGAAGGAAATACATCCCATGTCAGTGAAGATGCCTAAGCAGAAAAATGGGTAAATGGACAGGCATTGTCATATATTTTCAGTAAGAACCGGGCAGGCTAAAGTTTTTATAAGCACTAAGGAAAAGTCTGCAGCAGCCTGACTTCTGAGCATCACTCCAGTGATTTTGCCTCTAGATTGTTCCAGCCATTGGAAATATTCAGACATGGATTAAATACCAAAGAATTGCTTTTCCACATCTATTAGTTCACTGATCTGTGAAAAACAATACTGTGTAGATGCTGGATAAAGCAACAAAGATGCTCAGCCAATTCCTTCACTTCAGTGGCATATTCCCAAAGTGAGAGGGGAACTGGAACTGATGCAAAGCATACATCCAGTGAGGGAATACTGCATACCAGGATTTTGCCTGGTTTTTTTTAGCTTGTTTTATTTCAGTTGAGCAGTCCAAGGATCACTGGAAGGTCAACCACTGTACATCTTAGTAAAACTTCAGTCATACTCAAGACCTCAAAGTAGTACTTTCAGTACATGGTCTGCAGATCCTCTTGCAAACCAAGGAGCACTTCCAAGCACACACTATTAGGACATCTATACCTGGAAAAAAGATTTAATGGATCCACATTTCAACTTGAGAGTCTGTAAGACTCCTCAAATCAAATGAGTTTGGAACCCACAGAATGAATCACAGAATGATATGGGGTTGGAAAGGACCTCTGGAGATCATCTAGTCCAACCCCCTGCCAAAGCAGGTCCTCCTAGAGCAGCTTACACAGGAACTTGTCCAGGTGGCTTTTAAACATCTCCAGAAATGGAGACTCCACCACCATCCAGCCTGATCCAGTGCTCTGCCACCCTCAAAATAAAGAAGTTCTTCCTCATGTTCAGATGGAACTTCCCATGTACAAGTTTGTGCCCATTTCCTCTTGTCCTGTCACTGGGCACCACTGAAAAAACACTGGCCCCTTCCTCTTGACACCCACCCTTTAAGTATTTATAGGTGTTGATCAGATCGCCCCTCAGTCTTCTCTTCTCTAGACTAAAAAGACCCAAGTCCCTCAGCCTTTCCTCATAAGAGAGATGCTCCAGGCCCCTAATCATCTTTGTGGTCCTCTGTTGTACCCTCTCCAGCAGTTCCCTGTCCTTCTTGAACCGGGGAGCCCAGAAACTGGGAACACACTTCTCTATATAGGAAATACAGTAAGATAAACTGCTATAATGCTGTAAAAGTCAGTGGCAGTCACCAAACACAGCTGAGAATCACTTGTTCCTTTATACTGTTCTAACTGGTCTTTCACAGGTTTCACAGCTTCTAACTGTGCAAAAATTTACACACCAGCTTAGTTGATACACAGGCCTCAGCCATCAAACGCATCTCTCTTCGTACAGTATAGAGCTCTCAGATGGTTAAGTCATAGAGTGCTAAGTGTTGTGAAATCCATGGGTACTGGTGAAAGAGAGGTCGGTTTGATGCATTGTTTGCTGCTGTAGCTGCAGCACTTTTCAGCAGCTTTTTAAACACCCTCCGCATCCACAAGGCTACTTGCAGAGCATGCAGCCAAGCACATGGGTCAATCCACGCATGAACAAAGGTATACTCTGTGCAGTTTGCCTTTGTGCTGAATTACAGAGTAAGATCAAAAGAAATGGAGTCAAATCTAAGCAATAATAGACTCCATGTGAAACTGATAATCATATAGCTTCCTCAATTAAACTAAAAACAACTATTACCCCATTTTTGGCTACTTTTTTTTCAATAAGAGCGATTATAAGGTTCAGCATAGCTCCAATGAGAACTATGTGACACTCAGAATACTGTTTCCATACTGTCAGATTGTCTGTTTCTTGTTTTGCATGATTCTTATATGCTCTAAAGTTTGCTTCATGTGACATACCCAAAGAAAGGATATTTTTTATTTTTAAAAACAAATGGAAAATATGGAATTTTCTGTGCTTTCTATCTGAAGGCATTCAAACTCAGTAACTGACCCAATTTGCAGAGGAAAAAATACTCTATCAAGTCATTTTCCCTCAAATAGGTCCCATTTTTCAGTTTGCCACAAAATGTGATAAATCATAATTTTGGATAGGAGCTGCAGTTTGTTACAAATATATTGCACATCTGCAGCTCAGAAAAATTTGGCGCTGCTGCTTATCCTCTCCAGAGAGAATCCATATGGACAACCTTACCAACATCTCAAACATTGTTAACTATTTCTGGTAATGAAGACCGGTGTGTGAGAGGGAAGAACTGAGTAGAAGGGTATGCTTCTCCCATGATGAGCTCTTGAGAACACCTTTGACTTATTTTGAAACCTTCTTCTCCCTGCCCCGCTGTGAGTTATCCCAAGGCAATGAGTAACGCCTCAGGGCTCTTCAGCTCTTTCTGTTGAGAGTCTTCTGCTTCCTGTCTTCCTCCTGTATCATTTAGAAATTCTTTTATGCAGAGAGCATACTTAAAACACACAAAAAAAAAAAGTCTTGGAAACTTGATTTGGGAGGGACATCAAGAAGTCGTCCAATCCATCCTTCAGCCTCAAAGCCAGGTTAAGCTCTACTTGTGCCTTCCAAGAGAAATATTTGTTTAATCTGTTTCTAAAAAGCCTCTCACAATGGATATCCCATCACCTTCTGAAACTATCTGCTCTGGTGGCTCTGTGTGTGCAACAGAAGCTTTTCATGTTGTCTAACCTATATCTTCCTTGTGGTAATTTAAGTTCACTCCTTAAACCATAGACTTTGCTAAACCCCTACCGGGGGTCTGAGAGAGCACTTTATTTTCTTCCCCCTTTGCAGCACCTTTAATCCAATGGATTAAGCAGTCCCAATTTATTCAGTTTTTCCTGCTAGAATTGGCCATTCCATACAGCCTTCTCAATCCAGAGGTTTTCTGTGGCTGCTGGCTTTGATAATCTGCTGGAATTTTTCCTTCAAAAAACAAAAAGCAATGCCAGAATACTATCAGAGCAGCCGAATAATGAATCAAACTTGTTGCTTTCAACTGAGAGAAACCAAAAGGAGAGTTAAATCAAGTTAAATGAGGACCTTGAAGGTGATGGCAACACTAGCTAGCAAAACCCTAAAATGAACTGTGTGACACTTGGAGCTCATTACTGTTCTCTCTTCCTAAAAACTTTTCAGAAATGATGCTTTATGAGCAGCGGAAGACTCGGCAAGTACATCTTTGCTATAAAGGCTGTCCTTGATAAAAGCCTATCAGTGCCTTGATGCCATCCCCAGCACTTAATATTTCTGCTCCAATTTACAAGATCATTGGCTTAATGGATTAATACTTGGTGACTGGAGCATGCAATTGCTAGATACAAGACTGCATTCTTATTCAGACCCAAGAGCAGTGAGTGCTAAAGAGCAATAGTAGCATTGGTTGGACCTCCTACAAGGACTGAGAGAAAATGTAAGAAAAAAATTGGAAACAAACAGAAAATGAACAATCTGGGAGACGAGCGTTAGATGGCTGCAGAAGCAACTAACAATGGCACTTAGACTATGTATGAAATCTTCAAGGAGGAAGAGAAGTCCTTCATTTTCAAATCTCCTCGTATACTAACCAGTATTTGCATTCTTCATTCAGAACCAGCTGACTCCTGTGAGACATCGATGAGTGACCTATGTTTGCTGTGATGCAAATAGAACCACCGAGCCAAAGTTGTTTGATGGAGTTATTTATTCAGCAGATACCCCAGGGCTGGAGCTGGGGTTTCTGGTGTGCAAGCTCACCTGAGCTACTCACAGAGGCTGCAGTCCCTACACTGCTCTTCGTCCCTGGTGGTGGCTCCTGCTTTCTATAGTTTTCACACAACTCTGTCCATACAAAATGCTGTTTTACTAATGTACTACAAAACATGAGTTCACTTTACAGCTTGGACAGGGACTGGTGCAACAATGGCCCCATAAGGGATACGGGATATATTTTTAGGCTTGTAGAAAGTATTACTCTTAACATAAAAAAGTACACGCAACCTTGCCCAGTCTTGCAACTTTAACCATTCAAGTACATCTAATGGGGGATAACTGGCCCCTGCGAAATCAGTTTTGCCACTGCTTTCAGTGAAGCCGGAGCTTTAGCCACAGTCTTTAGCTCACTATTTCTACAGGTAATTTCCACTGCTGGAAATTGTTCAAAACCACGTATATTGTACCATGAAAGAAACTCTGTCCTTCCTTAGCTTTCAATTTAAAACTAGAATAATATCCAGTAACCGCTTTTAGGGAAGGGATATTCCCTCCCTCCCGGATCTGACAAGACATTTTCTTTTCTAACTTAGGTACTCCAGTGGCACCTACACTGTAACACAAAATATATCCAGAAGCATCAGAAGAGCCCTATAACTAAGTCAGAAACATGGAGATCCCTTTTGGCCAGGCTTTTCTGAAATGTAAATGTTCATTTTAAAATGATACCATCACAGCTTCCAGGACCAGCTGTTCATTGTTTTTTTCTTTTTCTTTTACTGCCACTGAATCCTTGTTCTGAATTATCAGAACAATAATTAGATTTGGGAAAGGGGGGACAGGCATTCATATTCCCCTGAGAAGAAGAGATAAAAGTTTCATTTCTGAAAGCTGATGTGCCAACAGTGGATAGCAGGGAACTGGGATTCTTTCTTAACTGCATGGGAGAGTTCAGTAAAGTTTATTAATAAAGCAATTTAGATAAACTCTATTTATGCATTATTTGTAGAATTATCTTGGCAACTGCTTATTTAGCATCTTGAACACATCAGGAATTTTAAAGAGGAGGACTAAAATCTTGCCTCAAACTGTAAAAGCTTTGACAGAAGTGGGTCTGGGAAGTAGTGAGGGATTTTTCTTGTTCTGCTTCTCCTTCTTTTTCTTCCTCCAACTAAAAACAATTTTCTAATATCCTTGGCATAACTACTATAATGAAGCATAATTTATTTGATCCTTACACAGCCCCCTTAGGATTACTTCTTGCAGATAGCCAATTATAAACTCTTACATACTTTATAGCCCTCATTATGTGTGACAGAGGCGCACTAATAAATAATGCAAAACCCTTTTTATACCCAGTCTACCTTGTGAGAATACAGGGGTCTGGTATGGAGGGAAAAAGCACATTGTAATGCATTCTTACTTCCAAATGGACTGAAAAACTTTCTAGCCTCAGCTTGCTTCCTTGGGACACTTTCTTTTTTTTTCCCAGACTGGACTCCTGTGGCTTGATTCATTACTAGATAAAAATCAAGTTCAAATAGAAGTGGACCATGACACACAAACTGTCACTGCCCTGTCACTTCCTCGTGACATCCTGTCAGCTGCAGACAAGAAAGGAGGTATGGAAGCAGAACAGCCAGGTTGAATACAAATGAATTGATATTCAATTGTAGGCTTTTCACAGTAATGAAGCAGAAACGGCCAAGGCCCAAAGAGCACATTTCACCCTGTCTGCTCCGCCTTTCTCCTGCAACTTCCAGACACTGCTAGCACTCAGGTCAAGGCTCTGGAGGAAAGCAAAGCACCTCTGACAGTTCCTCAGCTGGTAGGATCCAAAGAGCAGAGTAAGCAACTCAGGAAAGACATGGGGTTGAATATACACATACAACGTCCTGGTGGATTGCTTTGTTTTTGTCTTTAATCAACATGATGCTGCTTTTTGAGGCAAAAAAGCTGCAACTATAATGACTGAGAAATGTTACCAAGATCACTACAGAGACCTGGGGAGTCATGAAGGCTACAGCCAACTTCTGTCCCCACCAGGGAATTCTGTGCAAGCATTACATTATTCATATTGTCCCTTGAAGTCTTCTTTTCCCTACAAGAAAAGGGTATAATAGTTCCAAAATACACAGGGATTTCTTGCCTCAATGTGGTGCTTGGAGACCTTGAGGCAGGTGTTCACACAAGGTTTGAACTATTGCAATCCAGAACAAAAGTAAAACAAACAATTGGGTGAATCACGTAATTTTATTAGCAGATTTAGGCTGGACTTAAACTCATTCAACTTTCTTTCCTTCTATCCTCCTATTTAACAGGGCAGGGGAACACTTAAAAACAATCAAACCAACAATCAAATAAACAAGCCCAACTTTTCCCAGGGCAGAACCCACCACAGCCCTTGCTCCAGGAGGAATGGGCACAGCTACATTCACAGCCTGTGATATGGGCTGCCAGAGCCTGAACATACAACTCTTGGCACCAAAACCAACCATTAGTCAATAAATGATACATCTCTCCAGCTAGTGTCTAGATGGCCACAGCTAATTACACCGTCTGAGATTCCAGCAGACATCTGGGTCTACAGCATCTTCCAATATCCCCATGTGGCTTAACAGAGATGTGGAATGAGTGCATAGAAAGGAGGCAGAATAAAGAGTGGCTGTATAACACAAATACCTTAGATACGGTTAAGTTAAAGCCCTGCCGCTGAGTCCTGCTAGATTATGCAATTAAATCAGCAGCCCTTCATAGCTGGCTGTGGGGATGGCAACGAACATAAGAAACAGAAACATTTGCCTTTGTGTGCAGCTACAAAGAAATTATCTGCCATTTTAACTACAGGGTTTGACTAATGTGCACTGAAGCACTCACCTTCAATTAGCCATTTAACCTAGAAGATCAAGCTGTGATCTGAAGAGGCTGAGATATGCAGAAACCATAGGGAGTGGCCAGAGGATGCGATAAGCAGGTATAATCCAATGCACTGACAAATCCTGCATTTCCAGGAATTAACAAAATCCACAGTATATTTTCATTTTGTACACTCCTCCACTTATGATAATCTCAACAGCTTCCTACCTCAGTAGGGAACGACACATCCCTGGGAAACAATGCAAAAATGTCAGTTAAAGATATGATACTCTACCTCACAGTGTATGAATCCATCTTTTGTTTGCTTTTAAATAAGCGAAATAAACATAAATTAAATATGAGGTGCTTTTTGCAGTTTGTAAGTGGCAACAACAACAAAACTTGATAGTGTAAACGTCTGCTATTTTGGGTTTAAACATCCCTGGAAATCAGCTTTTACATAAAAACTAATCACGACAAGTTTTTGGTGTCTACAATCTGGGTTTGAATTTGCCCCCTGAAAAACGTGTTGGCAATATCAGGGTAACTTCCACAAGATCAGCAACAGGAACCATAATTAGGCCATCTTCCCACCGGGCTGTGACTGAGGATGGCTTGAAAGGCTTCCTTCTCCCTCTCTGCACCCTTCTGCTCATAGCTCTCCCATCATCACTTCTTCCTCAACTGCTCCCACAGGATATTGCCACAAGCATTTATGTGACTGCTTGGGAACTAATAAGGTAGAAAATAAACATTTTTTTCTTCCTGAGGACAAGGTGCCACACAGAGACAGGAATGAGAGGTTGGCAAGTGATAAATGCTTAAACCAGCTTAATCTATCAAAAAATAAAAAAATTGTGCCACTGTACCCTGCATCAGATCACTGTGTTCCAGGTCTCTGAATCTAACAGATCCAGTGGAGCTGCACAAAGAGGAGATGGAAAAGGACAATTTGCATCCAGTCCCCACCACACAAGGTGCAGTTCATTCCCTGAGGTAGTCTGTTGTGCTTTGCTCCCTGAAGCACATTTCTTTCATCTGTGCTGAACACCACAGTGTGTCCAGTCCAATTTCAAAGGTCTCCAAGCAATAAAGGTTTATGGCTTTCCTGGGGCAACTGTTCCACAGCCAAATGGATTGCTCTGGTTTGACTTCAAGGGAACAGTTAAGAGGAGGCTTATATTTGTGTCTCACCGGGAAAACACATCTGCACTTAAGAGCTCTCCTAGAACAATTTTATATATACACATGGCGACAACGTCACTTCCAAATGCTACATGACAATCTTCTGTGCCATCACATTAATCTTTCATGCCCACTCAGGCAACAAAGACTCAGCTTGTCCCCATCCTCATATTCACCAAACACCACACAGTGAGGAGTAGCAACACAAAACAACACTGAGAGCATCCCCAGCCTCCACTGCCTTCGGAAAATGTTCAGTGCCACTGAGAGATGAGCAATGAGGCTTCTTTTTCCTTCAGGTTGATTTCCAGGAGCTCCAGCTCACCACACGCAGTGCATGACCAGCTGCACTGACAGGCAGAGGTGGCAATATGAAGGGCATCCAATGGGACTGCTCCTCCCCAAAGCAGCCTGCTCTTATGTTGGTTAACGGGTCACAAAATATGACTTTGGCGTGAGTTTCATGTCACAACTGAGCAGACCTAAAGTTGTGCCATCACTTAAATGCGTAGTCAAACACTATACATTCCCAGCTATGTCTTTTTGCCCTCTTCTTGCTCCTTCCCTCATGCAATTTCAGGCTAACATGAACCAGTTCAGCTAGCTACACTGGCAAAAAAAAAAAAAAGAAAATCACTGCTTTTATAGGGTTATTATTCTGCTGGCATTAACTCTCCAGGCTGGTGTACTGACAGGTAACATAAGTGCTGTGCCAAGGGCACAGCAGAGGGCAGAGGGCCACCTCCTCCCAGGTAGCCCGTAAATCGACTTGGGCACATTATCAAACCCTAGCCCAGGTCAGCTCATTTTGAGACCCAAAGCAACCCAAACAGGACAGGAGTCCAGTCTAGATACATCAAGGGAACGAGGGGCATCCAAACAGTGGTCTGGCACCTGACCAAGTCCTGGAGGTGTGGGCAGAGCCGAGGGGACCTGCAGTGCTGCCCATGTCAGAGACTGGCTGTGGAGCAATGCAGTAAGTGGGGCTGAGGAAAAAGCCTTTGGAGAGAACTGCACAGAAATGAGACCAAGAGGGAACCGAGCACTGGAAATGTGACATTGAGGGACATTCAGAGACATATGAAATAGGAGCAGGATGAAAGCTGAAAGCTGAAGGAGCACAAACTTTCAAGAAGACAGGAATAGCTTCTATATTAAAGGCAGTTAAAAGGCCAAGGAGGAAAAGATTGTGATAGGAGCCATAAACTTAGATTACTTGCATCAATAAGAGAGAATAAACTGTTGTGTAATACGAAGGGGCCCTGCAGTCAAAAGGCAATTGGTGTTGGAAAGAGGTTTCTTAAGAGATAATCCCTTCTCAGTTCTCTGATATACAGCCTTGCTACTGTATTCCTCGTGTTCGTTCGTTACAATGATCTGCCTAACTGCCTAATAAGCATCATTCCGTCTGTCATCAGAAAAGGAGTTCATGACTGCAATAAAAAGCTTGGATGCAATTCAGCAATCCAAAACGCCACGGCTCTAATTTATTCATTCATTTAGTTTTCAGTGGTGCAATGACACTGGCCACAATAGTATTACATGAGGCTGGTTTAAGTATCCAGGAGAGCTCAGGGAGCGGAAAATTCAATTCCCATTGCCATGGTGAGCGATGTATACCACCAAAGAGAGCTTAACTCTCAGGGCAAGAAGGGTGGTCTCCCTGCAATATTCCTTTTGAGCGCAGGCACTGTACTCACAAAGAGCATTATCAAAAGTCAGAACTCATTACTCCAACCGGGGATGAAGATCCCTCCAAATCTCATTTTGGGTGGAAGCTCCTCCCAGAGAGCGGCAGGGAGGAAAATATGCTGCTGACAATCATCAAATAGATTTACTGTATCACGCATTAAAGAAGTC
>KZ506279.1:147665-158089 GCA_002844005.1 Limosa lapponica baueri | reverse complement strand
TTTTCTAATTCCTTATGAACTGTCTGTCACAAGACGGGCCTTCTGAGGACTCCCCTGTCATTACCCTGCCGCTCAGCTGACACTAATTTGGCTGATTTTGGATATTTCCCAAAGCAGAATGGCACAGGAACACAAACAACTTACTTCATTGACCCTTCACACCATAAAAAGGGGTCGGGTGGACATTTGTAACTTAAAGTCCCTGTGGTGGGTACAGCTTGTCTTTCCTCTGCGGAGCTGTGGCAAAAGGTGTCTTTGCCACAGCATCTTCTGGTGCTTGCCCTGACGTGATGTCTCAAAGCAGGGGTGCATGGAGTACCACATGCTGGCACTCGCTGCATGCCTAGAGGCTGCCGTGCAGTGAATCAGGGGGGAGCTGCTTTGTACCCAGCTTTACGTAGCTCCTGACAGGCCTATGAGCACAAGTCAAGACAATTTTATTCATATAATCGTAAAAACAACAGCGGCTTGCAAATGTTTACACGTTCAATTATATATAAGCCTTCCCCAGTGAGTACATCTGTCTCATTTTGCTTTTCTCTGTCAGTCAAAATGCCTCTTGAATGCAGAAGGTGAAAGCTGCAAATGAATGATGAAGATGAATGCCAGTAAAATTCTCCTGTCAGTAAAATTCTCCTGTCAGCAGGGTCCAGGAAAAGCGGGAAGAGAGAAATTGGGATTTGTATTCTCTTCTGAAGTGTTCTCCAGGCTGGAATTGCCTCAGTTTGCAGCTTGCCCTTTTTAAGAAGCCCTATTGCTTTGGTGAATGCTATGCAACAATTGTTATTTTTTTTTTCCTCCAGCATTTGAAAACAGGGACACCCCTTGCTCTGTTATCACTACCTAGAGCAAATTCCCCAGCCAGACCTCCTTCCTCAGACAGGCGATGCTTTTACAGACAGAGCCATAATGATGATGCTTTCTGATGGGAGTGGAAAGAGAGAAAGGAGGCATGGTATTTTACTAAAATATCAGTTTGACTCAGAAGGTAGGAGTGAGCTGCCTGCAGGAACAATCTGCCTCATACCAGTGGGAGAAACAACAAGAGAAGGTCAAGGTAAGTCAAACTGTTTTGCATTTGTGGCAGGCAAAGTTCTCGCCATGGGGCTACCGCAGCTCAGTTGATATGTGGCAACTAAAGCCCTGCATATTTAATGGGCGATGTGAATCCTGCACTTTCATAGAGAGGGGCTGCCTACATGCAGATCCTGTGGAAGACAAGAGCGACTTCTATGTCCCCCTTGTACCTGCTCAGTTTTCACTCATCCTCCCCAGCTATTAAAGGGGAGATGGGAAACTGGATGATCTCTTTAACGGCACTTTCCAGATGAAAATTCAAGGTGGAAATGTCCAGAAACAGGTTGACTCAGTCCTTGCTTGGCGGGGGGTTGTAACGGGCACTAGTGGCTGCTACTTGTCAGCAAGAAATGAAAGACATTTGCTTAGCAGACAGTCATGAAAAAGTCCAATTTTGCCCACAGTAGAAGAAAAAGAAAATCATTGCAAGGTTTCTTGCCTTAACCTGCCATTTTTATTTTAGTAAGACTAGTTTTTCTGGAGTTTCAGTACAGGAAAATCTTAGCTGACACATTTTAGGTCAGCCAGTGCGACTGATTTAATACAGATGGAAGAAGCTAGGGGTGAAGAGTAGAAAAAATAAGACATTAATATACAGTAAATCCTATTTCAGCTCCTGGGAAGAATACTGCTTTCTCCAGGGAGTGAATGAAATGCTTATGTCAGAAAAAAAAGATCTCCAAAGAGTTTATTTGTGGGTCTCCTTCCTCACCTCAACAGCAAAAAAAGAGTTAATGCTGCTGCTTGACATCAACTTTATAGTCAAGGAGATTATCGTGATCCTCTTATGGATGTGGCGCACAGCAGCACTTTTCCTAAAAGGCAGTGGTCTGTGGGCAGTGCCAGGGATGGGATGGTTTGGTGATGGTGAGCAGAGCAGCCGTGCTCTCTGCCTTGTGGAACCGTGGGGAGGCATCGGACGGACAGGGCTAAATTAGGTCAAATCACTGCATCCGAGCCAGGCAAGAAAACACCAGGGCAGACGGGGAGCAATAGCTGTGTGCCCAGGTTTAGCGGATGTTGCGGTGTGTGCGGGGGTTGGGTTATATTTTTGCCTAATCTCTCGGGAGAAATGCATTGTTTATTGGCATTATTTTGCCAACTATTTTAATGCAATATTTATTAGTGCATTATACAATAAGCCTAAGATCTTTGTAAAGGAAGAGGAAGATGTTTGCTTGGTCTCAAGCAGAATACCCAAGCGCAGCCAGGTCCCGCTTGTCCTCCCCCAGAAGTTCATTAGTGAATGAATTGCTCCAAACAGCTCTGTCTCTCTTTCTTCCCTGCCCTCCCCCTTTCCCGTCTTGAACTTCCAGCAGAGAATCGAGTCTTTGTTATCACTCAGGCAGTTGGTGAACTATAACCCTCTCCATCAGCCTCATGTGCCCCCATGGACCATGTTCCAGTCTGGCAGTGGGTGAAAACAGTCCCCCTCCATCCCCCCAGCAGGATGAGCACCCAGGGCTGTCCCGTCCCTGTGTCTGGGTATGTTTCAGGGCTCTTCAGCCCAGAAACCGGGGATTTGCAGCCATTGAGGTGGTACCATCAGAGGATTTCAAGCATTACTAGGAGGGAGAATGGGTTTAATGGATGCTCATTCATTTCTAGGCTCTGTCTCCATCATATGCAGCCCAGCCTAAGTGATACATTGGCAACAAAAATGTGGGAAGAGGCAGAATAAGCCTTGGTTCTGTGACACTGAAGTGTCCCATTAATGGAGTTTATTTTTTCCCTCTGATCTTCTTAAGGACATTAAAAAATTGCCTTGGATCCTAATTTCCTTTTCTAGACGTGAAAAATGCTGTGAGGGGTACCAGCTATAGAACCCAATTACACTACTAATGCATCTGTGAAGTCTAATTTGCAGGCACATTTTCAGATACAAGTCAGAAGCATCAAAGTGCAGTTTGTTAAGGCTGTAAGGGGAACATATTATGGGGCCAGTTTTTATGCTGCAGTAGCTTCAAGGGGTCAGTGGCAATGAGCTGGACTACAAGGATGGAGAAGCTTTTGTCAAATTTCAACGTGCTTTGGATCATGCCTGTGGTAAGAAAGAGATCACAGTGGTTCTCATCAATGGTTGTGGAAACCAGATGCCACTGTTTGGTTATTGAGGTTTTATTTCCAGGAAGCATGTAAATCCGCTATTTTATCAATGCATCTCCTTTTTGTAATATGAGTGACAGATGGAGTAAGTGGAAATTGCATAATAAAATGAGCAGAAGCTGATATCAGTTTGAATTTGTTCAGACACTGATGATTATCTCGTGCTTTGAATAACAGACATCTGCATGCCTCTCATTAAAGCAGGAGTCTTGGAGCTACCATGTCACAGCTGCGAGTTTTCCTAAGTTTTCCAAATAAAATAACTGGTTTAACCACCTAAACGTCAGTGTTGTGGTATCTCAATAAAATTCAACAGCCTTGACTTTCCAGGACTCACTGGCTTCTTTGCATTAACATCAAAGTCCCACAAAGGCAAAACCCACTGTGGCATTTATAGCATGTAAACAGTCAAATTAATCCGGAGCTCGGTGAGAGATTAACACAAAAGAGCAGAAAGGTGCAAAGCACATTTTAATTAGATCATCATATTCCACAATGACCAGCACATGGATTATGAAGATTCAGCTTTATTAAAGTCCTGGACTATGCTTATTTTGGTAGAGAGCTGATATTCCCATGTAATATCAAGTTTGCTGAGTAGTAATAATAACAATTAATATTATTTAGCCCAGATCCAGTGTGATTACCTTACGCAGGGACAAACCCATGGTTTAGATTTCCAGCACTCAAAAGTCCTGAGCAGAAATAATTTAGCTGAAGTAAGAGCTAGTGTTTCAAGACAGTGGAGAGAGAGAAACACACCTGAACATCACCAGAAGGTGACCCAATCCTAAATCAGATCTGCTTACACTAGATCTGGGCCCCAGTTATCATTATCCATGAAGTCCAGCTGAGGCTGTGATCAGTGACTGGTAGGCAGTGAGCTTAATCTTGCTTTCTCCATCTTTTGAAGATCGCAAGGCTGCTGGGACGGATCACGGGCCAGCCCATGAGCTAGGCTGGCTTGCTGGGCAATTTTAAGAAGAAAAGTGTTCTTCCGAATAGGCTTAACCAAATGGATCAAAGTCACAAAAACCAGACACAGCTTGAGAAGGAGTGATGGGAACAAAAGCCAAAGGGATGGCCAAAACAGGAATGCTTGTAAACTAGGAAATGCGACTTTTGTGAGCTGAATAGCAGAGAGATGGGAGACAACTGGCATGACCTAGCGAGGACGTGGAGTGTTGGGGAGGAAAGTTCAGATGGGAGGAGAAATCATATGGGAACTGGAAGTGAGTATGTGTGAATCTATTCAGTAGATTAATGAAGAGCCAAGAAAGTAAAAAGCAAAGGACTTTTTTTTTTGCTCAGAGGGATAAGTAAAATGCATTTGTCCCATAGGCATATTCACAGATTTATCTGTGCTGCTTAATAAACCCCACGCCAAGATGCTGGGGCACTGAGTGGTGAGTGTCTGCACTGTCAACCACTCTGAAGCTGTAAACCTTTTCACCTGGGCCACGTTGCTCTCCTTAGCACCAACTCTGCACAGCCCTGGGGGAACCATTGATTCAGAGGCCTGCCCAACAACTTCTCACAACTCTGCCGGTGTACTTCTAACTGATCATAGAGGCCATTTATGCCTAACTCGCTGCTCCTTAACTCCATCAAAATGGAGAAAAACATTTCTAATGCATGTAAAATTCAAGTCCTGAGCTTCTTCAAAGACCCCAACAGCTTAGTTACTATGAATCATTCTGTTATGAGTCATTATGAAATCTGTAAGGCTGCTTCTTGTTTATCTAAGAACAATCAAAACCTTCATCACAGGACTCCCTTTGTGCAAGATCAGTTGGTGTATTGAACAGTTGCGTACTGTGACACGAAATAACTTTTTTTGAGAATGCATTTTTCTTGTAATGGAGCATTAACTGCATTTGTACAATACAGAAGTACATTATTTTCTGCATGTTTTTGTTTCCAGCCACATTACCAGGCAGAAAAATTACTTATCATTCACAAATGTCAGTTCTGAAAAATATTTCTAAGGCACAATAAATCATACAACAAAAGTGCTCTAAGAAAGCCCCTTACTGCTTCATTCAGACCCTGGAGCTTGCTAATCATTACATATAAAACACATGCTTATTCTAATAAAACGCATTAAGATTTTATGGCACAGTGTCTTGAAATCACTCAGAAACAACCTAGAAATGTCATTAGTGGGTGACTGTGCCACATGAATTATAGCTTTTGCTCAGTATATTATTTCATACTCTGAGAAATTTGATCTACTCAAACCGTAATTATTTTCGTTTTCATCTGAATATTAACCCTGCTTGCTCTATGGGTGAGTGACTAACCTGGCTCCAAGTTCATTCCCCTCGGAGAGCAGGGCACACGCCAGCACATTAGGAAAACAAAGAGCCAGTCTCTGTTTCGTGTTAAGCTGAAAACATCTGGTAAAATAGTTCTTGTTATATTTGGTAGACCCTGAACGGCTACTTTGAGATAGCAGGGCAAGCACCAGTATTTCAGAGGAAAAAGGGTAATAATCAGTTATTTTCTCACTTGGCAAAGAAGATGCTAAATAAATCATGCGAATTATTCAGTGCTGAGGGACACGTTATATTTTCTATTTCTGCTCTCTGCTCAGTCTGACATGACTTTAGTACATCCAGAGGTGAGAGAAAAAGGCCTTTCTTAATCTCTGAAGTATGGCTTCCTCAATACTGATTCTAAATTGGTTTTTTTCTAGGTGAACGGTCAGAATCTGGGGCAGCTGGAGTGGCTGCGAGGAACGACAGCGCAAGGTTAAATCAACATCTCCATAATCCTAAAGCTTCCTCTACAACTGGGCAGGTCTTCCCCATTTTTCTCCTTTTCCTTTCTGCATCTTTCCAAATGGTGTGCTGAGCCAAAGCCTTGTGTTGGCAAATTTCTCCGTATCCTTATGTCACCCCAGAAGTCCCAGCGGGGAGGATGCTTGCAGTTGCTATGCTTACGTGCAGCCCAATCCCACTGGAGAGAGCATGGGGAGCGGATCCGCGAGCAGCCTTCCCTGGGATATTTATGCCTTCCTGCTCAGAGCTCAGGTCTGACAAAAGTTATGATACCTGAAAGTACTCTATCAGAATAGCAATAAACATTCACTAACGCAACAGAGTGCCCGACTTTCATGAAGCCCTTCTTCACAGGCACTTTAAACAGAGCATTACAGTCCCCTTGACGTAGCATAAATCCTGGGTGACGTGTTGGATGCCATGAATCAAATCCACACTCCAAGAGCTGCCGCCAGACAGCGGCTGGCTCCTGAAGGCAGGGGGAGAGGAGCGCAGGAGGAATGCCCCTTCCCTGCCTCACTGAGCTTGTTCAGCATGAGAGCTACGAGGCCATCAAGCTAATCAGCATTGGAAAAAACATGATTTCAATGTCTCTAACATGTCACGTCAATCTCTGCTACACTGCCCTGATAATTTGTCTCTGCTGTCTTCTTCAGCCTTCCACACTATGAGGGATACTAGCATTTTGAGTAAATTAAAACTCCTGGGATGCCTGCCTTTTGTCCTGGGACACATGTCCATCACCAGCTGAACCATTCCAGCGACTCCATTCACATCTGTCCACTTTGACCATGGGACTGCGAGAACCTTCCAGCTTTCCCCTCCTCTGCTGTGTCCTGACTCCATCCTGGGATGAGGACATGTATGCATATCCCCTGGCTTTGTAGAATCATTGAATGCTTTGGGTTGGAAGGGACCTTAAAGATCATCTAGTTCCAGCTCCCCTGCCGTGGCCAGGGACACCTCCCACTAGACCAGGTTGCTCAACCAGCTAAGCCAGCAACCTGGCTTAACCCAGGGACAGAAGTGGGGAAGGTAACCATGGGACCAGGACCTCACAGTGCATTGGAAACACCACCACTCTGCCCATGAGAGAGACTAATCCCAAAGAGCTGGGGGGCACTGGATGGGAAAGGGGGGATTTTTATTGTTTCACTGGCCTTTATTGTTTTCTCAACTGTACCCAACTGCATTCATAAGCACACACAGGTTTGCATTCGGGGAAGGGGAAAAGACTCAACTTCCTTCTCAAAGGTAAGCATTTTTTCTTATATGCAGTACACACTTTGAAATGGAGGTTGTTTTGAATTGCAAAGGTGTAAACTTGGACCAGGGATTGCAACTTCAGCTGAGAAGCACACACTATTCAGGTGTTCTCACTACTCCTGACTAGGCTAGCTGCATACTGCTTCTTGGCAGCGACTGCAAAGCAGATTTTTTTTTTTTTTAAATAGATAAATGGGAATAATTCCATGTAACACAAATACAAATTGATCAAGTATAAATAGATCAGATATGGACAGATGTAAGAATTACGGCAGACTGCATTTTGAGAAAGACTGCTTGTCTTTCTAAGAGGCTGGTTACACTATCAGTCAGATTAATATTTCTTCCTTGAATTCTGATTGTCAGAGAATTGAACAATGGCTCAAAATACAGCTATATGTTATACTCGCATTGTTTCTCTATAAATGATGACCTTAAAAGTTTCAGACATCACATAAGTACCCTATACTTCTGGTGTGAAACCAGACAGCTTGTTTAGTCCTTGTGAATGTTTGCAAAGCATTAATTCTCATATTTCAAAGGCATACATCCTTCCTATATGACATGTAACCTATATGATATTACCAAGCTATATAAAATCCCCAAGTCTCTTGTAAACTAAAAAGAAAGGAAAGATTCTAAGGCAAAATGTAAATGGAGGAAATTACTCAGATATGGAAGGAAATAAGCAATCTAAGCAGCTGTAGTATCACAAATGCAAAAAACAATTTCAGACATAAGAGAAACATGATCCCCAGTGATAGCTATACAACTGTGTAGATATAAAGATGTAGAAATACAGAATTCATATTATAATGTCTTTTCCACTTGGAAAGGTGCAATCAACGTCATATATCTTTCTTTAGAATAATGTAAGTAAAAACCCCCAAAATATGTCTTTAAGGCAGTACTTAAATATTATCATCCTGGGTGAAAAGTAAATAATGAAAAGGTTGGAAAAGTGATGGGGAAGGACAGAAAAGATGCTAGAAGAGCAGACTGAGTTTAGTTCAACAGTAACAGAAGATTCCTATTGATCTGGAAATAAGAAATCCGTCATCCAGTTCTTTTGTGGTGATGGTACTCCTGCTTCTACAAATACCTTGGGGCAGCCAAGATGTGGAACTCAGTTATAGATGGTGGAATAGACTAGACTGAATGAAACAGTTTTATTCTGGAATCTGTCATTTGTCAAAGAAGAAATTTTTTTTACCCTTCAATTCTAAAAAGTTTCTTAGGCTGAAGATGGAATCACTGGCCTAAAATGAGGGTGAAAGGCCTTTCTCTCATGATCAAAGATCATGTCCAATAGTAAATTTATAGCTCCTGTGAACTCCAGGATCTCATAAGAAAAGTTAAAATTTTCTTCCCCAGGAATGAGTGTCCCATCAGTCTGATTAGGGACTCTTATTAATGTGATTCCTTCTTTGTAGCATTGTTTGATCTTTCTGATGTACAACATAAAAGTCTCACACCACCACCCAATGCTCACAGCTCGCCCACTTTTTGTTTAACTCACGGTCTTTTTGGTTTTGCAAAATCTTGAAAAAATCTCATCATTCAAAGTATGAGAATTATTTTTAATTCTCAGAAATGGAAATGAGGAAACCATGCTGCAAAACAGGATGCTTTTTACCCTAAACTCTTCCACACAGCAACATGTAAGAGTAAATCCCTACAGACTGAAGTCAATTTAAACATCTTCTACATTTTTTATTAGACATTTCTTTCTGGGCTTTCTAAAGAAGATACTGCTTAATGCGCCTAGTTTTTCCTTTCATGCTGACATAGGGGCTAATGTCCTAAAATTCTTGTGGATTCCTCACTACTAGGTAGAAAAGGCTCATTTTTCTCTTTATTGAATTAACTACATAAAAGGCAGAAGAAAACCTTTTACACTTAACAATCTACAGTCAAATGCAGTGAGATAGTTGCAATTTTATAGAGCACCCTTCACTAAATGAAATCCTAACAAATGAAAGTTCAGCACAGAGAAATACGCATCTGTTCAAACTGTCATGTAAAATCTTTTGCCTTTAACTTCTGTTATATCAAAGTTTCCACTTATATCTAGGGCTACAAAGTCAGATTGATTGCCTATGTTAGAAATGGATGATTCCTTTAAGAGCTTTCTCCTTTAAAATCATTTTATGCAGTCTTCAAAGCAGTAACATCAGAGATATTAACAGCCCCAGAGGCTTTATTTTAAAGACCGCATAGAAAAAAGGAAATATTTTAATATTAAAAAGTCTTTTATATAACCCCCCTAGTCAGGGAGCGGGGGGAGAATCTCTGCTAAACCTTTTCAAAGCATGTGAGCCAGCTTTTGCTGTAGATCCTGGATCAGGCTGGGTGTCAAATTGTATTAGCTCCCCTTCCATTGCTCCATCCATGAGGAGGGAAGCTGAAGGTGTTACTGCTGATGGCATATGGACTGTGACAGCATCGGTATAGGAAGGTGTATCTTGGCAAGTGCAGCAGTCAATATGCAAAATATAAATTGATTACATTTCTTTGTAGCTTTAATAGCTGTTGCCCGCCAGACTAAAGCTGTTCAGACTTGGTTATACGCTCCTGATAGCACTTGGATGATGCAGTAGGACTTGCTTTCAATAGGCATTACTTATCTTCTGTCAAATCCTTCTTAACCTGTCTGTGAAGCTATTCACACAGCTTCACTTCCAGCAGCCACGAGCCTTTGTGAGGAAGCACACTACCTTGTTGCAGGCTCACTTCCAACCAGAAATACTTCTCCATGACCAGTTATGTAGTACCCAGTTATGCTGGTGGACAACAGGATGACCATGAGCCAGCAATGTGCCCTTGTGGCCAAGAAGGCAAATGGCATCCTGGAGTGCATCAAGAAGAGCATGGCCAGCAGGTCGAGGGAGGTTATCCTCCCCCTCTGCTCTGCCCTGGTGAGACCCCACCTGGAGTACTGTGTCCAGTTCTGGGCTCCACAGTTCAAGAAGGACATGGTCCTTCTGGAGAGGATACCTGCTGGAGAGGGTACAGCAGAGGGCTACAAAGATGAATAGGGGCCTAGAACATCTCTCTTATGAGGAAAGGCTGAGGGACTTGAGTCCTTTTAGTTTGGAGAAGAGAAGACCAGGGGGATCTGATCAACACCTATAAATACTTAAAGGGTAGGTGTCAAGAGGAAGGGGCCAGTGTTTTTTCAGTGGTGCCCAG
>KZ506279.1:105787-132463 GCA_002844005.1 Limosa lapponica baueri | reverse complement strand
GGGGGAGGGAACCACTGCTGTCCCCGTGCAAGTGCCACCCCACCTGCCTTCCCAACTGCCCCGCAGTGCCTGCCCCATGTGGGGTTGTTTAAATGGCTTCAGCCCTTCTAGCTGGAGCCTTCCTCATGCTGCAGCGCCGGGATGTGATGTGGTGTATCATCCTCGTGAGTGACTGTATCCTCAACCGGGGAAATATAATGATAGAAAACATATACAAGCCAGTGGTGAACTGTCTCTCTTTAGCATTCCCTCTCCCCTGCTTTTCCCAATCCATACTATTTCCTCCTCTTGCCTTTGATCTCCTCCCCTACCAGCCGCAGATGATGTCCTA
Source organism: Limosa lapponica baueri (assembly GCA_002844005.1). Lineage (NCBI taxonomy): Eukaryota > Metazoa > Chordata > Aves > Charadriiformes > Scolopacidae > Limosa > Limosa lapponica. The sequence continues at coordinate 132,132 of KZ506279.1, read as the reverse complement.
GCCACCACGTGCCGCCGTACCATCACAAAATAATGTGTCTGTGTTTCCCCCTCCCCTCTTCCCACCTCCCCGGCTGCGTGGCGCTTGCCCAAGGTTTATGATGGAGGAATGTTAATAGGAAAACCCGACTGAACCAGGCAGACATTGAGCAGATTTTCCACTCTGCGCTGCTGGCAGGGCTGACCATGGAGCTGCCGGAGCGTGGGCTGTCGATTGGGGCTCATCGATCACCGGGCAGCTTACACGCAGTGTGTTTTATCCTCTTGCCCGGGTGCACGGAGGCAGATAGCCCTCACTGCCACCCGGCCACTGCTCTCAGGTGCTGTATGTGTGCCCCAGGGGCTTTTGACAAGCCCCGTGTTGTGCACTCTGCATCCCGTGGCCGTGAAAGTGCTGTAACGAGTTTAAACAGAGTTTTACAAAGTTTTGTGTACTTTCTTGCAGCCTGAGTGATTTTCTTCAGTCTTTTTCTTCAAATACATTTGGTCACTATAACTGTTAACCTGCAGATCACTGAGTTTCATAAAGAGCCTCAGGTTGTCATTTAATTCATTTTACTTAATTTCATATTCCAGAGGCCTTCCCTCAGCCAAAATTTGGACTGAGTTCACTGAGTGCATCACCTCAGGGCTGAATCCCACCTGCAAACCTGGCAAATCCCATCTGGGCCCAGTGTCTCTTCTGTGGTGGCCTCAGAGCAGATGGGCATTCAAAGCCACCGCACCTGGGCAGGTGCTTACAGAAACGGGGAATAAAGTCTAGCTCACACAGAATCATACAATCATAGAACGGTTTGGGCTGGAAGGGACCTTCAAAGGTCATCTAGTCCAACCCCCCTGCAATGAGCAGGGACATCTTCAACTAGATCAGGTTGCTCAGAGTCCTGTCCAACCTGACCTCTCATGTGGCTTTCTCTGACTCATCTCTATGAAGCCAGTATGGGTTGAGGGCTATCTCACTGTCACCTTACCCCTCTCCTAAGCTTGGGCCAAACCAGATGCTTTCCACAGGGCCCAAGTGGGAACACCGAGGAACAACTGGGAGTCACTTCTTACGGTGAACTGGGAGAGAAGGAAAATGTTATGACAGGGGAGAATGATGGCAGGTTATATCTTTGGCCTGGGCTCCAACTTTAGGGGACAAGTGATTTTTAAACTAAAAAATAAATAAAATTATTTATTTATTAAAATTTATATTTTCTTTTTGGCAGTTTTCTTCCCCTCTGGTTCTTGTTAAAAATATTATTTATTACCAAGGATCACCTGATCATTTTTACTTCGCAAACATTGCCTTCTCAAGAAGTCAGTCCCAGGAGGGAGTAATACCCTGTTGTTACCAAGTGTTTAAAAGAGCCTCTGGTTTGATGAAGGAAATACCAATGCCACAAGCCTGCTTTTGTCTAATGCATTGCCTTCTTCCCACTAGCAAAACCGGCTCATGCATATTATCCTTCACTCCATAACTCCCTGACATGATTCAGTAACCCTAAGCAAGGGCAACATGTTATAATCCATTACTAGCCCTTTTCTATCAATGCCAAATTGTTCTAATTTATCACTCACCCCAGGCAGTTCAAGTTTATTCCATTTGATATGCAGACTGACATACACAGTCCTGGGATATTTGATGGTTTTTTCCTGAGCTTCCCATTTTCAGAATATGTTTGGGCTATATATTCAGCTGACAAATACAGTAATAATATTAAGACAAAAGTCATCTTATGCAGTTTGGGCACAGGCCAGTTTATACAGCAGAATCTGATGTGCCTAAGCCTTGATTGATGCTCACCACATAAATTCCCCTAGTAATTAACCTGGAGTAATAACTCCCAGCCATGCTTAGGAGACCACCCTCTTGCCCTCCCCAGCTACAGACTCATCATTTAAAGTCAAAAGCCTTAGTGGTTGTTCCTGGCAGGTCAGGGAGGAATTGAAAGCATAAACATGCCTGACAGTGAGAAGAAAGATGGGAAGGAGGGAAATCACACAACAGTGGCTTCCCAGTTGATATTTTGTATTTTCGGAAGGATGCATTGTGTTGTTCATTTTGCTGATGTGAAGTAGGGAAGTGGATGTGGGATGCAGAGGGTGAGCTGAGGAGGATGATGGAGGAATTCCGAGAGACAGAGACAAAAGAGGTCTGGAAATGTCCGGACTGATATTCAATTTGCCTGCACCAGTCTAGCAGGCTTGATTCTCCATTATGCTAGGAATTTCATCCTACTATGACAAACTAAAGTGAGCTTAGCTCACCAGCAAGATGCTGCATTTTCATAAATAGGAAAATCCAAGGAGAAAGAAAATTCCCAAAGGTATTTAAAATCAGAAGAAACGACCTTCTGCTACCTAGGCAGGACTCCCCTTCCTTCCTCCTTCTCTCCTTTTTGCCGTGCCTCCTCAAGGAGCAGGCAGAATAAAGGCTGTCACGCTTATGGTCCTCAGGATAAGGAGTGTATCAAGGGCATAATTGGAGTATGCTGTTCTCCTGTTACTTGTTTCCCAAAGTCTATAGAAAGATAAACATAAATTAGAGCGGCTCTGAAGTAGCTATCTTGATATCAGGAGCTGGCAGGCCTTGCAATACACCCTGGAAAACACAGGACCCAAGAATTCCCCACGGTAGCTTATGCTATCTTTACCTTTCCATGTCTTTGGCTAGCACAGAAACAGACAATTAAGCCCAGTGCACTTAGCTCATCAGTGTATGGCTGCGGTTTTATGATTGCGACAAAAAAGAGAATAAAGAAAAAACACACTTTAAAAAGCACTCCAAACATACTTTAAAAGAGTAGGCACAGGATTGTGTTCCTCTCTGCAGGGCAGTCTTTCAGGCCACAGCAGCAGTAACATGCATCCATATGGTTAAACCAGCAAGCGGCAGGCAGTGTGCATGTGGAAGAACAAGAGCATCTTTAAAAATGTTTCAAGCTGACCCTCCTACAGATGGGTCTTTGGAACAGATGCCGAGGGACAGAAACTCTTCCTGAAATTTAAGACCACAATTATGGATTTACTGGGTCAGATCAAAGATCCTTCTAGTTCCCTGTCTGGCCATCTGAAGAAGAGCAGAGCAAGCATGTACAGACACTTCTCCAAATCGTTCCTCCAGACTTGTAGACTTTGGAGCTCAAGGACTTTCCCAGACAGAGGCAATGTCCTTATACTCAACAGCCCTTCTGGAATTTTTCTGCCATGAATTACTTTAAAAAGAGAGGCAGTTCAGCAGTTTCAGCAATTGGTATGGACGTTGCTCACTACCTGTGTGAAGAAACACCTCCTTTTGTTTGTTTTGAACTCACTGCCTGCTAGTATACTTTGATGCCCTTTAGTTTTTATAGTGAATAGGAGAGTCTGCTATTCACTTTTTCTTATAAATCACTATTTTATAAGTCTTTCACATAACCTTTTCAGTAACCTTTTTTCCAGGCTGAATAGTCTTACCTACTTAGCCCTTATGTAGAAGCTATTCTGTAACTTTTAGCAAGGGTTACCATTTTTATTACACTCTATTTTTGTTCTCCTTCTATTACATCTTTTTAGGGAAGGAGAGGAAAGAGAACCAGTATTAAACACAATATCCACAACCTGTGGAAATCCCAGTGTAAGTGAGGTTCTGGTACGCCCTGGAGTTTTGCCCCTAGAAAAACTCTGGATAGGGCCAACCCAGCCCCTGCATTGTAACTATGCTTCCGGGACCTCAAGAGTCAATGGTTCTTAATGAAAAAGAATATACCCATCTCTTGCAGAGGTTTAATCCATCTTCCTGTTGGCTTCAAACAAGTTTCTGGTACCCTTTCCCCACAGGTCTTTGGTTCTTCCACTGGTTGTGGTCTCCTTCCCAGCAAAGCTCTGAATGGCTCCCCAGGAAGCCTTCATACTTCTCCAGTCTGGGTTACCTCTATGGTGTAGTCGAACTGTCTCTCCCCCAGACACCAACCACCCAGCTCATGTCTCCTCCATATGTGTCTACCATCCAGGCAGATTTGTAGTGCTTAAGGAGCGAGCAGCATGAAACAGAACGAAGGAGCCATGTCTTTTGACTTCCAGGTCAAGTTATCAGTGAGCATGAAGAGGAAGCCAGACTTCCTGATAAACATAGAATTAAAAGTGAAAAGGGACAATTGCCCCCAAGGATTGGTTCCCGTGTCTCTGCACCAGAACGTAACACCAGAGCTGTCACGAGCACCTCACTTCCCATAAACATCACCCGGGGAAGCTGCTGGAGCGTGCCCAGAAGCAGCCCAGACCCTCTGAGCAGAGGCAAACACACCTGGCACTGCAGAATGACTATGAGCTGATCCAAAGGATCTGGGTCCCCTCAATTTGCAAACACTTAAAAAATAATTAAATTATATATATTATTATATTATATTATATCAATATTACATTTCAGGTTGTTTCACAACCAAGCAACAACATGATAGGTTCCATGAAATCTTTTCTCTCTGCCCAAAAAATCTACTCAGTTCTAAAGAGATTCCCATTGCTGCCCACACATTGTCCCTCTCTTGCCTCCAGTCCATTTAGGTGGAATCACTGAGGCAATCTGCCTTATGAATGTGTCTGCTGAAGCTGTTCCACAGCATTATGGAGAATCAGTGATCAATGAAAATAAAAAGTGCAATAAAACAATATAGACAGCATATGAAAAGGGAATATTGATTATGCAGCCCAGGTTAAAATATTTTAAAACTGTGTTCTTCCTATGCTTGGAATTGCCCACCACCTATTTTTGAATAAAGCTTTTGTTGAATATCTCACTTCAATTTTCTTTTTGCTGTTTGTGATCAGCTATTTATGCTTGTGTTTGCCGTAGTGCTGGCTTTCAACAACAGGGATAAAAGCCAGTCAGAGCATTAAGTATTATTAGTTACTGCTGTGGCTATATAAAGAGATTTGGGGGCCCTGGATTTGTTAGGGTTTTTACATTTAATTGTGTTCACCTTGAGGAGGAGAGTTACACAACCACTCCACTTTGATGCAGATGGGATTTCTTTCTAGTGAGCAGGAACTAGCGCTTTTGGGGGCTGCATTTGCATAAAGGCTAATTAATAAAAGCAAAATCATTTTATCAGAAAACTGACATTCTAATGAAAGCAAATTCAACTCTTGTAAGTGATGTGGATTCCACCTTGATAAATCACCCACCTCCGTTCTCGTTGATTTAGCACTGTAACAAAAGACCATGGGCTGGGTGGTGGTGTTGGTTTTTTTTTTCTCCCACTGGGTTGTAGTGATTTACAACTGCTTTCTTATTTCCTTTCACGTAATGCCCTGGAGCTGCCTCCAACCTTTTCGCCATAAGCACTAAAAATTCGTATCCTTTGTTCCAGAGGAATAAATGCAATATTCATCGTCCAGTGGCGTGCTGACTGGTAAGAGGCCGCTGCCTTCCCTCCTCACTTTGAAGATGAGTTTCCTCGCCTGTGTCACTGGCAGTTTGCGCTGTAGGAACAAAATCATCCCTTTCTCAAAGGGACTGCTCTCTCCTTCTTTCACAGAGGTGCTGGGAATTGCCCTGGGAGCACAAATAACTTACTGTCCTGTTACTAATTCATTTGCAGGAACTGGGAACCCATAGTGGATGGGCACAGGCATCCAGGTGCTGGAAGCCCTCTTCTTTGCAGCAGTTGAGGGAAAGGCAGCATAGTCCCCGTGGGGCTCTTTGGAAATCTGAGCCTAAAAGTAACCTCCTGCTGCCATGGATTCACAGCGGTGTGGCTGGTAAGGGAACATGGATCAAACCCACCAATGTCTTTGGAGCCTGACTTCTGGAGGAGCTCCAACTGGAATTTCGGTGGCAAGTTCTGACTCAAACACCTAAAGATAGTACTGAAGCTCTTCTCCTCCTTTTCACATGTACCTGTCCATGCCTCCCTTTGAAGAAGTCTCAATGGAATCTCTTTAAGCACTGAACAAAGCAAGGCCTCCATCATGGCACCATACCAGACAGGGCAGAATAAATGATCACCTTCATTAGTCCTTCATCCCATCTCTCCATCCTGCCAAGTCAATAAGCCTATCACCGTTAAAAGCCAAAGGGTTAACAACATCATACTCTTAAATCCGTATTTGACACCCAAATGAACAGACTTGACTTTGCAGTAAGGACAAGAATCGGAGGGGGTTAAGCAGACTCCACAGCTCTAAATGTCAAACGGGGTTTGAGGCAATGTCAGATTTTGGATTAAAGGTGCCCGAGTCCATAAACACTGCAGATGAAATATTCTCACTGGCAAACAAAATAGATCCAATGGAAGAGAGCATGCGTCTACTTGCAGAGTGAAAAGAACTTGCCTTCCTCTATGTTTAAAGCCTGATACACCATTACAGCAGTAAATAGTAACTGTAAAATCTCAAAAGCATACTGCTCAAGATAGGAAAACCCCACACTTTTAAAGGAGGGAAAACCGTATTCAGCTCTCAAATGACTGAGTATGGAATTGTTCCGTAACATTGAATTTGCAATGTTGAAAACAAGTTAATCTCACGAACAAAAGACAAGGCTACAGGAAAGCAACTCATCCCTGTGCTGTTACTAATGATAAATGTGTGTGCTCTCAGCCTTGGCAATACAATGCACTCTCCCCAGATGAGTAATATGCTCAAACAACCAGCCTCGGAGACAGGAAATGGGACAATTTATTTCATCTTTATTTAATGGTCAGCGAACAACGCATTATAATTAAAGCAGGTCCCGTCTTCCATGGCATGCCCAAGGATTTTAATCACATGGGCCTTCCATGGACACACTGTAAAGCAAGAGGGAAATATCTGAGAAAGTTCATTAGTAAAAATGACTTTTTACAAATGAATTAAAATGTATGTGCACAGGCTGAGACTACAGCTTGGACCACACACTCTTGCAAGGGAATAAGAAACTCCTCCAATCCTTATTTCCCTCCTGTGGCTTATGTAGGCATAGAATAAAACATATCCCCTCCCTTAACAGGGCTGGTAGACAGCCAAGAATGGGAACAGGTGAAGCCTCCAAGCCTACTGGCCAGTAACATGAGATGCTTTACTGCTAGTTCTGGGCAGCAGCAAATTGCTTCCCAGGTGCACAAATGGAATAATTGCACTTTCTAGGGGATGCTGCTGGGGGACAAGGACGGATGCTCACAACCCCACAGATTATGTCCGTACCAAGATAACAAAGAGAAGAGAGGTGCAAGCCCATGAGTCCTCCTCAGCACTGACTTTTGGAGTCTATGCCTCCCTTGGAAATTGTTGCTTTTTTTCCTTGCGCAGTCACTAAAAAAGTAACAATTCAAGGATAATTTAAGCTATTTTCCCTTTTTTACAGGCACTAGAACAGAAAATAGGGATGGGTTATCAGTTACCCCTGGTTGCATCGGTTTCACATTTGTTTCTTGGATTCTGCTCTCCCTCACTCCCTAGGAGACACATGCAATAAGCCTTCCTGTGCACTGCTCCAGACTAGGTGATAAAGGCTGGGAGAGGAGGTCCACATGTGTGGTCTTTGCATGTACACAGTGACAAGAGATCTTCACACACTTAGTTAACTGAAGCTAGCTGTAAATGTCTAAAGTTGAACTTTTAGAGCAATCCAGTGCCCAAACATACACATTTAGTGCCATTTTAGACATCTTTGCAGAGACAAGGTATCTGCACAGGCCTGGCAGCTACGGCACAGGACTTACCCTCCAGAGTGTCAACCAGAGTCCAAGAATACCCTAAAGCACACGATGGATAGTTGGGCACCTGCATTTTGGTACCTGAATGGCTTCCTTCATCTAAGTTAGTTGGTTAGCCTGTATGTATGGTCAACAGAAAGAGACAGGCACCTCTGGAAGGTGATTCATCCCATGCTGGGAGATACGTGTCTTAAACATCAGTTAATAGTTTTGGCACTGGCAGCACACATATTCCCATCCCCTCTCTTTTCTTCCCAGACTCTACTGCTCCTCAGAGATGTTGGCCCAGCATTTGAAGAGGACATTCTATGAACCAGATGACAGAACTAGTCCAGCTGAAAAGCAATGGGGAAAAAATAAAGAAATATGAGGGTTGTTCTGTGTGGTTGTTTCCCCCCACCCTCAAATTAGGTTAATGCATTTCAGTGCATAGCCACATCAAGAGTAGTATTGACCCATCAAAAGGAGAAACATGGGAGCAGGAATGAGCAGCCAGAGCAGGAACTGCTTTAAAGTGGCACTGCTGCCAAGAGAAATATTCAAGGAACCACAGCTTTAGGGTAGGTGTCTTACTCTCAGGGAGCTGAAGTCCCCTGAGACAAAGCCTGTCCCTCTTGTCAGGGAGCCTAGCTCATCCTGACGCTTTGGACCGTGTAACCATTGCTTTGCCACTCACAGTGAGGGCTTTTCTGTTAAAGAAAAGGACATGTAGAAAGCATAGCTTTTCCTGCAGCAGCAATGGGAGCTGAAGCTTTCCAAGCCTTTTGGGTGGTTGTTCTGGACAGGTGGGTTTCTAGTGTCACTTGTCACTTGAGCACTGACTGCAGCACTTGGGCTATATTGCTATTTATCAATGAAAACATGAGCTTCCCCTCTGTAATTCCTCAGAAATCCCAATTCCTTCAGCTCCTAAGAGGCAAAATCAGCCTGACCATGTCATCTTGGAGTCCACCTACTTTGCTTCCTAACAGCATACACATCCCCCTCCCTAAAAGGCCACTGAAAATGTGCATAAGCAGGGTGTTCCAGGACCCAATGTTTTATCGTAACTTAACAAAATTACAACTTGGAACTTTTTTGAGAACACTTCATTAGTCTTTGATAAAATGCAAATGATTTTGTTAAACTGCCATACCACAGTCCACAGTGCTTATGGTCATTTTCCTACATAAGTTAATGATGGGAGAAGAAAATGAGATTTCTCACAATAGCATTTTTCAAAGAAAGTTTCCACACAACAAAACTATAGGCACAATATGACCATCACAGGTGGAGATGAAACCTTGGTTCCATTTATATAAATGGGAGCACTGCCAGTGACTTTAGCAGAAAAAAAGATGATAGGAAAATTCCACTAAACTACTCTTTCCTGCAGAATTTGCTGATTCATCATTTTAAAAATGTTTCATATAGGCAAAGCTCCACAAATATCCAAGGAACCCTGCACAGGAGTCTGAGATTGTGGATTTTTTTGGTCACCAGCTCCTCTGCGGTCTGCCATGGGAAAAGTCAGGAGATAAGGACTCTCTGGGCTTCCAGCATCAACAGTAAAAATATATGGAGAGTAGTTAATATATTCTTTTGTTTGTTATGGATGGCTGAAGGCAGAAAGCTTTGCCTGAAAATATCCAGGGTTTGTGAAAGTACAGAAGACCAGTATTAAAAAAAACCCACAACAGTTATTTGATTTTGTTTTTTTCTGCCAATGGAAACCAGATACTTTCTGAGCTTGATTGTTTTTGATATCACTATGTATTAAGACAAACTGCAACATTTCCAGCACTGGTGCAGAACAACTGGTCCTTCAAAATCCCACAGAAACTAAAAAGCTACCTTGAGCTTATCTCCTCTGATTTTCTGTTTATTACAAGTTTTCAGTTTTACTCAGATACTAGTGCAGAATAACAGCAAAGACTGTGCACAAAATAAATATGGTGATATTTACAGCAGAAAAGAATCCAAAAGAAAAGTTCAAATCTCCTCTATAGATTAAGCATAGGTCTTTAGTGGTGGACCACAATCAATTTTACAGTGAAAGTAGACCTCATCACACTAATGAAGGTTTTCATTTAGTTCTTTTATACAAAACTCAACAGGAAAAAAAAATAATTGTGTTTGATATCACAAACACCTATCTCAGCCCAGTGGAGTAGATGCCTACATTTTTGGTGTCTCCATCTCTCCAAGCCAGTCAGATATAATCTGGAAGCTATGAAGTTCTATTAGTCTGGCACAGTGCTTGAACTAATTCTCTGAAGAGCCATGGCAGTTTTGCAGTTTCCAAGCACAGATGGAGAATCTTCAGTTGGCTCAAGGCTGCGCCTACTAACCTTTCTGCACATAGGTAAGAGACTTCGAAAAAGGGGAAAGTGTCACAACATATATGAACAGCAGACAGGAATATGAGTTTGAATGGGTCCACATTGTGCAGAAACTTAAAGGCAAATATCTCACCTGGCAACGGGTTTGCATTTTTCAGTGAAATGCTCATAGGAACAACAGACTGGACCTAATTTCCAGGAGTCTAAAGAACAGGCCAGGAATTTTATATTTGTCTTGGTGCTTTTAAGCCAGTAAAGTCTCCTCCTTTATGTTCTTCCTCCAGCCACACACTGATTTTCTCATTTCCTGAAAGCCAGCTGAATTCAAGTTTTTATTAGGTTTGCTGGGTTGCAGAAGTCCGATTTCTGTGGAAGAGACTAACTTTCCCCCCCCCATACACAGAAAGGTAGACTACACACACGTATGTATGCTGTGGTTGGCATACACTAAGAGAGGACTCATCTCATCTCCATGTGGATATCCTCATCTGATCTGCTCACCTAGTCAGCTGAGAGAATCTTCTGTGCCAAAGCAAGATGATTAAAATTGACGAGCTGAATCACAGCCTAGAAGTGCCCCCTTCTTCCCCTTAAGTATAAAGGGCATCTAGACAACTATTTCAAACATAAACATTATGCTGTGAGCATTCAAAGCTGGGATGATGAGTCCCAACCTTAATATTTTAGCACTATATGTTTCTAACTTACACTGTTTCTAGGTCCATTAGTTATCAGTTTGACTCCACTTCATAAATACATGATACATTCCATCTCTCTCTCATATTAGATATGCTGACCATAAGAAAGGAAACCTGTGAGCAGGTTTATGTCATTAGACAGCAATGTTTGGGCCAAATTCCAATACGTATCTGGTTTGGCAAAAGAGCAAGAGAAATTGTAACTAAGAGAGAGAAGGGAAGGTTACCTCTTCTTGGATCGTCATTGACTGTGATTCACTGCATTTGCAGTCTCTCTAAGGAGATCCTGCTTTGTGGAAATACCCTGAAGATGAGCAAAACACGAAGGTGGAGAAGCTAGGCTCTAGGTCCTGTTCTTTCCCATACAGTGATCTAGGGATACAGTTCATCCCTAAAGACATAATTAAAGGTAGATTAGATAGAAGGTAGATTAGCTACCTTCTGGCCTCCCTCACTCAAGAATTAGGTACAACATCTTGGCATCTTAGGATGGAGAGGGATTTATGTCGCTTTTTGGTGCCATCTGAAAATGGCCATCCATGCAACTTAGAAAGAGCTTCCAAAGCAAGCCTTTCAAAGCTGTCAAAGCTTGGAAACTTTTCCTTTTGAAAGACCTTTTGAAACAATCTTTAGAAAGTGTCTTGCACAGATGTTAATTTCTTGATCACATGATATGCCTATTTGCAATAGCATCTACCACAGTGCCTTCTTAAGTGCTATCAATAAATAATGGATGACTCACCCATTGCCTTCATTCTTTTTAAATAAATGAAGAGGCTCTGAGCGTACCAAATTACCACATCATTTGTGATGTCCTAATGGAGTCCCCACTTAAATCAGTTAGAGACAGGAAATCAGGGAAGTGCAGTGATTGGCTGAGGTTTCCAAGCATAACATTAACATCAAAAAAACAGGCCCAGGAGTGAAATGATTTTACCGTATTGTGAAAGGCTTTCCCTGAGCCCTCTGAGTCTACATTAGCCAACCCTTCACAATGGCTGCATTCTGGGCCTCAAGTAGCACTGATGTGTAGCAGCTTACAGTGACACTCCTTTTGCCAAACTTTAGTCAGCTGAAAGTTAGCCATTTAATCTCAGCTACTCATCGAAGATCCCCCTACAATCAGTGAAATTAAATAGGTCCCTGGAGTGAACAAAATTACCCCAAACTATTTAAAAATTGCTCAAGAAGATGCTGACTGCAGCAGGAAAAATGGTTTATAAAATGTCCATTCCCTACCACCCTCATTCAAGTGTTCACACTCTTGTGGTCCAGTTTGCCACCTTCTAAATTGTACCATTACAACTATTTATGGGACCAGGCTGCAAAGCCTACCACTGATCTGATGAGCATAAAAAGGCTTTGTGGACTACAGTCCCTAATCATGGAATCACAGTACTTTTGAAATTGGAAGGGACCTCTTGAGATCATTTAGTTCAAATGCCCTGTTCAATCAGGGTCAGCTAGACAACATTGCCCAGAACTGTGTCCAGTCAGGTTTTAAATATCTGGACACAGTCTTGGGCAACCTGCTTTAAAGCACGACATAACTTTACCTCTTGCCCAGTGACTATGTAGTGTCTGGTTTCGTGAGTCATTTTGCATTTATGGGAATACATACTACTACGAAGTGGTCTGGCCCAACCTCCTCCACACTCTTTTCCCTCACCACCAGTGCTACCATTCTGGTAGGTGCAACAACAGCAAAATCAAGGACATAACGTAGCTAAAAAAATTATTATGCTTGGTAGTGCCCATTTTCTGTTTGATGATTTCCCTGACAAGTTCATTATGCAAGTACAGGAGCCCCATGCTGACAGAGAGAGGATGGAAACACACGGCTGGGCATATAAGGGAGGACCACACCACCCTGTCAGAGAGGAGGAAGGTAGATGACCCAGACCTTCACCTTTTGGTGTTAATTAGCCATTAAATCAGCTCAGCTGCTTGAGAAACCATATCCTTAATTTCCATAAGAGTCTCTTGTGAGGTTAAAAATAAGCCAAATCTATCCAGTTTCCTTCTTCTAGCATGGTCCCAGCAACAGCTGTACCAGTACATCCAAAGGGAGGTGAATTGCAAATTCAGGAGCAGAAGCTACTTAAGCCAGCTTTGCCATTGAAGTCGGCATCTCAGCAAATGAAACCTTTAAACATACCTTTTTAGGATTAAATGAATTGCCCTTTGGAGGTACTTCTTTCCCTCTACAGTGACTAAAGACATAGCCTAGATAACTAACTTGGATTAGGCAGCTGGTGTGTAGACAGTTACAGGCAGCTGAGATGAATCCCCCTCCTGTGGTCGTAACTTGCCGGTAAGAAAGCTTGGCCTTCAAATACTCTTGCATTTCACACATTTCACATGGATAGTTGAAATACCCTGTCCCTTAGCAACCACCAGAGGCCATTTATTTAAACTTGCAAAAGCTTTTGACCAAGTACCTCACTAGAGACTGTTATGAAAAATGAGTAGTCATGGGATGAGAGGTAACATTTCGTCATGCATTGGAAAGCAGCTGAGAGACTGAGATCAAAGAACGAAAATAGTCAGCTTGCTTTTACTGTGGCAAAAGATTAGCAGCAGGATGCCCACAAATTCTACGCTAGATCTTTTGGTTATTGCATTTATTAATGAGACAGAGGCAAGAGCAACAGTTAGCATTGGCAAAATTATTTATGCTTAACATTTCAGCAGGAACCAGGCTATGGGGGGAAGGAAAAGCATAAGGGATTTTGTATCACATACATGTTTCCAACTGATAAAGTTTTGAAAGCAATTTTCCCATTAACACCAATATAGAGCATCCAGAACTGTTTTCAGATGCACTGACCATTACTGGTGAGAGGCTAATAGATTAAATTCACTGATGGCATCATTACAGGCAGTTGTTTGCTTCTGTGTAATGTTGAAGTGGGCCAGTAGATAAAGACATAAGACTTTGTCATGGCGAGGGTACCAAGAAACACCCCATAGGCTCTCATTCTAGTATTCATTATTTTATGGAGTAATGTTAAATTAAATAACATTGAAAAGTCTCCCAGCTGCTCTGCCTGGCTGGTTTGCCATGTAATCCAGGTGACTGTCATCCAAGTCATTCACTACAGCCAGCATCTTCTTTTCCTTTTAGTGTCTCATAAGGTTTATCTATCTGCTCTGGGAGAAATAATTAAGTGTGGCATGTGGTGGTGTTCATAGGCTGAGCGAGTCTCTAAAGCTCATAATACACCTAGGACCCCAAGAATGCAATTTTTACAGATGAAATAGCCCATCACAAGGAAAAATCCACATGCAATTCCTGAAGCTGCAGAACCATCACTACATAGCAATGACCAGTGTATTGCTGAAAAATGGCAAAGTAATAATGTAGAGAATGTTTTCCCCCCTCAATGTCGTTGGACAACTCTAAAGCATTCCTTTCAGAGGCAAAAACAAAAGCCACAGAGTTGCCTATAGGGTATAATTAATTCTACATCATATTAAACCACAGGTGTAACAAAGTTGTCCCAGAACAAAAAAATTCCAGGCTTTTTAAAATACAGTCTGCAGGTGGCTACATGAAACCTTTGCACTAAAATGATAGGGCTTTGCCATCTGAAATGCATAAGCCTATACAAAATCTAACTACCTGCTGTAAATTGAAGCACTATAAAAATAAAATTGAACAATTACCTTTTGTGGGCAGTGTAGATTGAGCTATATATCAGCTTTAACATGACTCCAAAGCAGTGAAGTCCCACTAAATGCAGCTGAAAGGGCTCCAGCCAATGCCCTATTTAAACTTTAGGCTGGGGGTACAGATGGCATTCAGGAGATGATAGAATTATCAGAGGGATCGTGGCAGTGGCAGGGGGTGGGGAAAGCCATTGTGTCACCACATCTATTCAAAAGCTTGAAATGACTGGAGGAGTTCAAAATGAAAAGAAAAAAAATGACAGAGAAGCCACAAACTATGAGACCCCGTTCTGCTGTCAGATGCAGGCACAAGACTCCTACAGGTTTCAGTGTTCTTGATGAAGGGAAATGAAGGTGTTCGTGTTCATAATAGCTCTCCTTTCTTTCACTCCTTCCTTTGATCTCTCCTTAAGGGAAAACCGGACTGAACAAAATCATTCTTCTAGGAACAATGACAGGACTTTAGAGATAGTTCTCTATTGTTAGCCAGCTCTCCACTAATTCAGAAGGTGCCTCAGTCTGTTCTTTATCTTGTTTTGTAAACTCTACTGATGATCCTGCTTGGGTAGAGACGGGAGTGGTGGAGTTTTAGGGGGGACAGGACTTCTGCTTTTGGGCTCTGGGAGATTCTCTGTGGGATCTCACCTAGCTGAGTAAGAGTATTTTGTCACCGCAGGAGCACACATCTTCCCAGACAGTGATGTTGTTGCAAGCGCGTCCAACCTTGCAACAGAGATGTTTAGTGCATATCTAACAGACAGGTAGGCATACCCCTGAGCTCCACTACTTGTGTTAGGAGCTGAGCAGACTTCTATCTGCTCTGATCTGCAAGCTCTTACAGCCACATGACTCAAGTAATGTGCTTAAGCTCAATCTTCTTGCAGGCCTTTGAGTTAATGTGATATGAAACAAGGCATGTTAAACTCAAACACAACCTGGCACTCAATCAGCTTTACAGATCCTGAAAGCCATCCAAACCAGAGTGAAGGGACAAGATCTCATCTCACCCTGCTCTCACGTACATGGCAATGTTCTTCCTATCCACTGAAATATGAGAGACAATTAGCCCAAGGAAGACTTACTCGTAGGAGTAAAGCTTGGCAGAAATAGGCCTTGTGAAGCTGAGATGGCAGCATCTCTATAGCATGCCAGTGTGGATTAATTCCCACTTTGGCCCTGACAGTCTACCTCCAGCTGGGAAAGCCCCTGATCCCCAAAGGACTTTGTCTAAGACAACTACCACAAAATAAACACAAGCTACCACCCATAGTCAGCTGCAGGCAACTTCAGCTTCTGCCCACATTTATGGAAATATTTCCACGCCAAAGTATGCAGTAGACTTTTTTTGTTCTATCTCTTGGCCAAAGATAATCAAAGAGAAGGAAAATAAAGTCAATGTGTGCATGTTATCATTTACCATCACTTACATCCCTCACGGCACCTAAAATTCCTATCCCTCCCCAGGTGTTTTGCTGGTCAGGATTAGGTTGATCTGGAAACATGTTTTCCCATCCTCAAAAATTCCTGGAATTTCAAAAATGTTTCCTGTTCTCCTTTAGAATTATCTCAATATTGTTTCCTGAAAAATCATGAAATGCCAACACCAAACCCCTCAACATTCTTTCCCTAGAGTCCCTTGATCAGAAGATTGCAGCTGATGTCCCAAAAGCAACTGATTCAGATTAAAGACCTGAGCCAGAGCTTCTCATGTCTGATTCTGATGAAAAAAATGTGTATTTCCTCAGAAAGCCCCCAACCACCTCTGTTTACTATGCCTTTCATGTCATGACAGAGGCAAGTGTTTTTACATATGCTTTATGAGTGAATCAGCCAAGATCAAGATTCAAGGTTTAACTTCTCTAGGGTCATCTTGGAAGATAATAATAAGGAGCTTTCTCAGCTAGAAAGATGCTAAACATGACTTTGTGACCCTTTCAGAGAAAAATGCTGTTGGTGAGCATTGTGTGACAGTGACCTCCAGCTGACCTGCCAGGAAGCACAGTTTGACTAGGTCTCCACGACTGCAGAAGCTCTGTTGAAGGCCATTTTAGTAAGCGCAGACCTGGGAATTTATGTTCTGACACGGCCAATGAAAACTGTGCCATCATTGAAGGGCTTCACCCTGAGGCTGGGGTTAGACAACCTGTAGCAATGTTATTTAACCCAATGGGCAGCTTCTCTCTCCACTTCCAGTGTCTTGTGTTTGTCAAACAGAGAGCAAATGCAGGGAATCCAATGACCTTTATTTTTTTCCATCCTCCCCTGTTATTTTTTTCATCCTGACCAGTTCCCTGGCTCAGTTTGCTGTACGGTTTCAAAAACACCAGCACCAGCACAAGCTGAGGCCACCAAAAGAGGTGGATGGGAATTGCTCGATGCCAGTGAAAAAGACCTTTGTGAAACAGTTTGAGCTGGAGGGCACTTAGCACAAGAAGGGGATGTTCAAGCCCGATGGGGAACAACTTTCTATGGCTTATATTTTCAAATGTGTTTGAGGCACTTAGAAAAACAAAATTTATTATTTTTGAATAGCAGGGTAGAATCTAGTATACAATAGACTCTGACATCATGTTTGGCTTTGGGAGTGAGCTTGGAGTTTTTTGCCAGTACAATCTGTCCAAAGCCATTAAATCTAGTAAATGGTGGTAGAGTCTATGACCTGACCCTCAAAGAATGGGTACTTAATAAAGGTTGTCTGAGGTGCTATCTTGCTTGTTAATGGGTTTAGGTAGCAACACAGAGACCTATAATAAACACATTCTGGTGATTCAGTGATTGCACCCTATCACAGTTTCCTTTGAAGATACTTTTACAAGAATTAGTAGGTTCCAGTATTATCACGACTATTTAAGATTGTGTTTAAATGCCTCAAGGTCAGGTCTGAACTTTTTCTCCCATGTAGGAATGTAAGACCTCAATCACAACCCAGTGAGAGAATGCACCTATTTTCCCCCCTACTTAAAAATCCATAATGCCATTAAAAATGAATACGTTGTTGTTAAATAAATGTATGAAGCTCAGATTAAAACTGTTTGTATTTCCTGCCCTCTGTCAATTATTAATATTGCCCATAGTAGAGAGATTAATACCTACACAGTAGGGGATAAACATCCAGAAAACAATATAAGCTTTCTCTTTGGAAAGAGAATTATTTGCTCAGGTTTCACACCCAACAGGAAGCAATTCTCCAGCAAGGAGCCTACTTTTGCACCACTCAGCACATGACTGAGCAGAAGGAGTTGCTGCCGAAAGTCTGGTCACAGAGAACTGGCAAGGGCATGGCCCATCGGTGAATAAAACCCATGCATTTACATCCACAAAGTCAATATGGGAGGAGAAATGTATTTCTGAGGACAAGAACTGGAGTCAGAAGCTAAGCAATTAACATTGCTTTCATGCCCTTCTGTAATTAACACAGATCAAAGAGGGCCTGAAACCATCGATTTCACCAGAAACAGGAGACAGCAGAGTAAGCACCAGCACTAGCAACTCCACAGCAGGAACAAAAGCACCTCTTGCAGCCACAGGCATGAGGCTGGAACACCAACACAAAGCACCCAGAAAAAATTTTGAAATGAAAGAACAGAATTTTAACACACTGAGGTCTGTCAACATATGGACAGTGTATTAGAAAAGCTGTTGTTTTACAAACAAAGCTAGCAAGTAGGGTTTATGCTAATACAACTTGTATTTATTATTCAAAGATGTGGCGGGGGAGAAAACAACATGAGATGCTCATTCTATGGGCAAAGATATTAAATACAAAATGTACATATTCACAGACAGAAGGAGGAAGAAAAGGAAAATGCATCATAGTTCTTTGGACTGCATGTTTTCAAGCTGATTTTCTTAATTTGCATGCCTCAGCTGTATCGGTAGCAGGACTTTGTTTCTGCAAAGAGCGTTTAAATTCAGGAGTGATGAGTTTTGTGCTTGGCACCACCAGGTGAATGTGTTTTGACTTTCCATTTGTTTGCCTATGAGAAACCAACAAATACAGGGTGCTTTGCAATTAAGAAGCAAAAAAACCCTCAGAAATTATCTGGAAAACAAAGTAGAAGGCATTGCATAGAATGCGACTTACAAACAAGAAAGACTAACTCAAAACCATGAAAGCAACATGCAATGGCCATACTTCTTCAAAGACGAGAATAAGAAGCAGCAAGCTCTTGTCCACTGCACTATTCCATTTCCACAACCGTGTTTGTTTGAAAAGTGATGTCTGTGTGAGCTACACTCATGGATGATGTTAAGGATAATAGAAGTGCCACAACCACAAATCAGCAAATCAGTATAATATGCGTGAAACACAGGACAGGAGGGAATTACAGAGCAGGAAAAATTCCCACCAGGAGATAAAGGACAATAAAACAGAAACCGTTTTTGCTTCTATCTCGTGTTCTTCTGTTGACACCATTTCCTGGTGTCACTTTATCTTTCTGCCCTTTTTGTCCTTTTTGCAAGGTGAAATTCTCATCTGCCTCATGATGCTTTTCCACTGACTCCAGAGAATCATAAAACATTGGGTTGGAAGGAACCAAAGACACGATCCAGCACCGGTTCTGAGGCAGGATCAAACATATTTTATAGTTTGTGCTAATTCCAGGAAACTTTGAATTGGCAAGTAAATTCTGGACTGAAGTTTGGTTCCATCCTTATATGTATGGCAGCTCCAATACGTGCTCTTTTGTTTAAATGCAAAGAGTCATAATGGATGTCAGTCCTTATTGGGATCATTTCATTTCAAGGATTGTTATTAGGGTCTACTATTATGGAGCTGCATTGGCTGCTGTATACTTCATGTTGGATCAAACAGTGGGCTTATACTGTTTCCTGAAGATCAGCTCATTGGCTGTACACCCCAGGAGACTAATAATGGGTTTTATATTCAGTAAATAATATGTTGTTTGGCATATCCATGGACTTCCATGTACAATAAAAAAAACATCATAGCAGTAAAATGATAAATCAGTCAGATTAATCCTGTGCTTTGCTTGAGCATCTTGCCACAGATACTAATAAACAAGACAAGAAATAAAAAGATGTTTAAAGCCTTTAAAATAATTCCCATTCATTGGGATTTAAAAAGGACTGTGATCATTTAGAAACAGAATCTTTTATATTCAGATGCCAATAGTGGTTTCCTTTTGATCAGTCTGCCTACAAATGAATTCAGACCCACTGAGAGGCTTTAGTGGTAAAGCTCCTGAAATTTCCATTAAATGGTGCTACTGAATGTTTGCATGTATCTGATCAAAAATCACCATGAAATATTTCTGATAAGTGTTTATAAAAGCTGGAGCATGGTAAATTGCTAAGTGTACTTGCTTAAAGCAGTTTAAGCAGAATGTGGCTTCTTGTCACAGTGATATATGCAAGCAGCTATTCCAGATGAAGAGACCTGTATAATCAGAGAGCTTCAGAATCCAGAGAACAACCAGTTGTGTCACTTAACCTCTGCGCTCCAGTCTGAGCCTGGGCTAAAGACAAATGCAGAGCATTAAGTGTGCGCCTGTCCATGCCAATGGCTGGCGCTTTAACTATCAAGTGCTCAGCCACTACTTTCCCCATTAAACTGCATTTCTCTTTTACTCAGAACAATGCTGCCTACTTTTATGAAAAGCTTGAAAGAGGCTTCATCAGATAAAGCACAGTGAAAGTGCAGCTGGTTCATTCTTGTCTCCTGTGAAGGAAGGCTACCAAAAGAGGCAATTTTAAGGCTGCAGTAAAGAGACACTTTAACCTGTCGTAAATCCAGGCTGCTCAGAAGAGGTCTTCTGGAACTCCTCTGGCTCTTTTTTCCAGCTGTGTCGAGGTTCTAACTCTAGTGTTTGTATAGCTGCATGGTGGGGTTCATCTCATCAAGTCAGATAAATTTTTTTTTTCTTTTTTTTTCCTGGCCAGGTTAGCTTCCAGTTGCATCACCTACCCAGTACGTCTAGCAATGCAAGTCAATGAAAGCTTATGCTGCTCAAGGGAGGTGGAATGAGCCACCTGAGACAGAGAAGAAGGTGGATCCACCACTCTCAGAGACAGCACTGATGTCTCTGGGGTGAGAGAGCCTGTATAATCACAGCTTAGTGCTCAAAAGGCAAAATCCCATAATGAATGTAGCATTTTCAGTGATGCACTTTCCTAATTTAAGCAGGCAATCGACTACCTCAAAAGAAAATATCTACCTTTAAGGTACGAGTGGTGTATGATGTGATCATCTGCAGTAAGAGGAGACTAAACTCAGTGACAAAGGAGTTTCCTTTCAGTTTTACAATCTTACCATTGCTGATTAATAATACACCATGACTGACTTCAGGATCGGTGCTTCATCCTAGCAAGGACTGTAAAGTCACATAAAGACCAATTACAACTGCAACCCACTAAACTAAAGAGGGGTAGGAACTGAGCTGAAGCTCTGAGCCACTGTTTGACCCTTAAATGCTAAAGTTAACATACCTCACAGCTCCATTTTTGCCAGCTCCATCCAGCTTTCTCCAAAATAAACCTACCCTAGAAGTCCTAAGTACTACAGATGCACTCAACACTCTTTAGGCTGAGGGCCAGGGATTTAGCAGACACAGACCCAGAAAATCCCCGCCTGAAGAAACTACGATCTGGGGTTTCCGTTACCTGAGAGCCACGCCAGTGGGTAGAAGTCCTGGGAGCCCTATGGGGGTACCATGAGGTGTGGGGTATGAACCGAAACTGCGAACTAGGAACTCAGGGCAAGCCAGGAAACAAATGGCCTTTGGGGATCAACAGGCTTGTTCACAGGGAAGATTTGAAGGAAAAAAGAATTAAGAAGTATGGGAGAGAAAGGAAGAGGGAAAAGTGCCAAGAAGCAAAAAATGAAGAGGCAGGGAGATAAGGTGTAAGATACAGAAATGAAAAAAGAAAAGGCTTAGGGCAAATAAAAAGAAGGCTTTGGGCCAAAACGTTTGTCAAGCACTCTGAGGAGAAGCAAGACTTGACAGTAGTTTGTAAGAGCATAATGCAGCAGCGTGGCAGGGTAGATCTGAGAGCAGCAATGAGATCCCAAAGAGGGTAAGCATCTGTCAGAGTCAGTCTCTGTCCAATTTCACGCTCCAGAGAGAGTGGGGAAGCTCAGGCCACCTCATTTTCCACCCAACCAAGTCAGGCTGCGGCATGAGGCTTTCCATGTTGTAGGCATTTATTCTTTGAGCTTGTCACCCCATAATGAACAAGGACCACAGCTAGTCATCTGCTTATTCGAGGGAGCGCCGGGATCCTGACAGCCTGTTAAACAAGCGGCAAAGCTAGGGAGGGATGGAAAAGGTGTGGAAAGAAATGTGAGAGATCTCACAGATAATGTGGAGCGGAGGCAGCGATGTAATTATAACTCTAGTTTTATTTTCACTTGACGGCACGAAAAAGGAAGGTGAGGAGAAGTTTTAAATGAAACATGACATTCCCTTATTAAAGTCTGATTTAGACTTCAGCAGTCTTGCTGCTCTGTGTACGTTCCAGTGCTCCCACACCATGGGTAGCCGAACAGTAGAAGTTTAATAAAATAAAATAAATTTAAATGGTAATTTCCTGAACAATGAGGGCTTGTTTTCTGAGCAAACAGTCCTTTTGGTGTTGTTATCAAAGATGACAGAGCTAGCCATGTTGTAAATATGAGGAGGAGAGATATGGTCTCATTTATAGACTTAAAAGTCCTGTTATGCATCTGTTTCCTGAGCAAACAAATCTCTTGTGGGGACTGCATAGAAAAATCTCATTATCCAGTTACGTGTGGGTTGCCCTTGTTGGAAACGACTGCATTGATGCCTGTTTGTCAAAAGCATCATTGTCCAGCATGGTCCGCTGTGGCCCTGACAAGGTCCCAGTATCCATCATTGCTGTCTGATCTAAGCAGCTTCCACTCATGTGAAAGTGGAGCACAGTCAGCAGTCCCTGCCGCATCTTGGTGGCAAATCTGCTGCATTTCTGGCCTGTGAACCTGGGAGTCACAGGGTTTGTTTGGGTGTAGAGACAGCAGTAAGTAATCTCTTTCAATCATTCACAGTAGTCTCTCTTATGCACCATGAAGGACATCCCAAGCAGAGCATTTGTATTAAATAGGACATATGGCAGGTGGCCTTACATTTTAGAAAAACTAGGAAATAACTGAACAACCCTCAGGAACATTATTAATAACACTTTCAGAGGAGGAAGTGTGCGTTTCTCTATCTCATCAGCCACTGCAGCCATGGTTTGCCATAATAGGATTCAAAGCTCCTCCCGAGATTGTATCTGCCCTCAAGGGTAAATAAAGTCAGAGCTGGAACTTTCTGACACAACTTTGTCACTGGCTTATTAATATTGGCAGGCAGTGACCAAAGAACAGGCAACACCGGCGGCATAGCAATTTTAAGGAAACATTTCCTATAATGAAAGCAGCAGCAGCCGCAGCCAACAATTCCACAAATGCTGTTGGGAGGCTTTTCCTCAGTTACTTTTCTGTGGAGCCCACTTTTCTCAATAATGCGCAGTGGGAGAACTTCTTTGTTGTTGCTGAGTTTGGTGGAAATTGCAAAGTTGCCACATAATTTGATATTATATGCATTTAGGGCCTGATCCAAAGCCAACCTACATCAATGGCACAACTGCTATTGTAACTAGTGAGGACTGTGGTTTGGGCTCTCCTGGAGAGGTGTTCCCAAGCATAAAGCCTTGCAGAAGATTATCAGCTAATTAACTACAGCACTGGAAGGATGCTGTTTGGAAGGCAACATTAAGCTTTCAAAATTGCTCACTTTAAAAACCAGGGTATGGTTCGGGTTTGCAAGTTGGCCTCTACCTAAGGAGTGCTATGAGCATTCTTTAATCCTTATAATCCCTTCCAACTCACACGCATTTCTAAGGATGCTATTCTGGTCTCTCCTCAGGGAGATTTTTGGGCCGTCTCCCAAAACTGCAACGTAGTAAGCGCACCACTTTGAAAAAAACTCTCAGAGGTCATGAGTTTATGCTTAGGTATTTTTAAACGCTTTTGTTATTCAGTGCTGCAGTAAAACACGTCTGATGGTTGCCAAATGGAGAACATAGCTCAGGGTTTATAATGGTTACCCGGGGTGTGTATTAAAGAACAAGCTACTGTAGGTCCCAAGCCACCTGTCCCATTGTAGCTGTTCATGGCAATGCCGTGAGGTGCACCAGAGTATCTTGGTCCTCAGGGAATAGAACAAGGTAGCTCAATGTCACGGTCAGGTACAGAAGTAAACACAAGTCCACCAGCACAAGTCTGGGACTAAGGCCAGCTCTTCTTTCTGGCTGACCAGCCATGGAGACGAGAAGACAGGAGGGTAGTGTTGCAAAAGTGACTCTGCCATTGCCCTGGCTCCTGCTCCAAAGAGCTTGATCTTTCAAAGCTAGCAGCCTGTTCAGATATGCAATTCTCTTCACAACTGCGTAACAAGATGTATGCTGTGAGAGGCAAAAGCTAAATCATCCCAGCGTCATCCAAAAGCTCATCAAAGGTCTTTCAATAGTTGGTACCTTTTGCTTCTTAGTTAAGGAAGAAGCAAGTCCCCTCTTCCAGTGGGATTAGACCACAATGTCTTCCACCCACTCCACTGGAACAAAAGAAACCCTTTTCAGAGCAAATGCTTTGAAAACCAGGAAAGTAAAGAATTCAGTATGCTGAGATATGGCAGCTTTTGTACAAGCATCCTGATAAGAAAATGATTTAATATAGATACGCAGTTACATCCTTTGAATTCCCATACGCTCCAAAGGCAACTCATGTCACATAGAAGCCAGCTTGAAGCCTAAATGCACTTAAGATCTTGAATGATGTCTATTTGGGTCTTGGCCATGTGTTGGGAATTAAATGCTAGGTGCAAGCATGGGACTTCGAGGATACACAGGTTTTGTGCTGGCTTGAATGCTGAATTACTCCCAGTGAGGAACAATTTTTGAACATCTAAATATCAACATTTAGCTTTTGAAAGAAACCAAAGATCTCCTGGATGACTTCTTTACTAATGTAGACACCTTCAGTGTATAATGGCGTCATTAAAAAGGTTTCATTTTGTGACCTTTGTCACAAAACCCTCTGTGCAATGCAGTTCATAAATGGTTGCGCAGGCACTTTGCAGGAGATGCCCCGCAAGCTGCATCCTCCTGAACTGCTGCATCCGTTTTGGAAGAGACCGGGAGGTTTCTGCTTCCCCAGAGATACAGAGAAAGGAGCTATATGCTCCGCACTGAATGACCTAATGCAATTTGGGGACAAAGGAGCTATTAATCACTTTTATTGATAAACAGTAGTTTTATTAATAGAAAAACTGCCAGCAGTGTAAATTATTCATACACATACGTATGCATATTCTATACAAAGAATGGAAAACAGACTTCCCTCTTTTATCAGCACGGTAATTGGTAGAATAACTTTTGAAATGTGAGCATAGGTTTTAATGGTTTTAAAATATTGGTTTATATCACTCTCATGCCCTAATTTATCTCTGCCAGGCAACAAGGCAGGCTCAGAGCAATCTGAATGCTGTGATTAACTGTCTTGCTGATTATCTGTGTATTAACATCAGATCAGTGATAGTTTCCCATTGCCATGCTACATACAGAAGCCGAGAAAAAATGAGTTGATCATAGGTTATTAAGGGCAAAATTCAATAACAGATGGATTGCATATCTGATGGCAAGAACAAGCTCTTGCCCCACACCTCCCTTGCACATAGATTGCAGCAGTTGGTGTGATTCAGCAGTTTAAACCTTTTTCCTCTTCCAGCTGTAAGAAGTTACTGTGCTCCAGGGCTTTGCCCCAGACTCCTTCACTACCTGGCAGGGTAAATGGTTTGGAGGGGGCAGCAGGGATGCATCTCAGTCCAGGTGAGCAGCCATCCTGCCCCAGCAAGCCCTCTGCACCCCAGGTCCTTTTCCCTCCTGTGCCATGCTGAGGAACCAGTACTGCCAATGAATGCTACAGGGATGTTAAGAGAACAGGTTCCCTTGGTGCTGGTGTCATCACACCATATGGCTGCTTGTGATATCAGAGGGCTGGATTTGATGATCCAGCTCCCCTTTTGTTCTTGTATAAGAGAGGAATGGCATTTAGGTGTGGAAGAGGTTCAAGAGCAAAGCCTTCTCCTTGATGAGTGTTGAATGTTGTCACTGACTGAGAAGCCCATTTCCCCTGGTTAAACCCTTGGTTTCAAAATACATAAATAAATCTAAGAAGTTCTACAATGCAGGGGTTCCTGAGGAACTAATTACAAGCTCTTCTTTGTTCACGGTAGGTATTTTTCCATTAAAGTCTCACCAAGTTTTCCCTGTGTTAACTTACATGCCCCAAAAGCCCAAATTCTGTGGAGGCTTAATTACAGCTTCACGCTGCCAAATCCCTTTGGTTCATCTTCTTGTAAGTCGCTCTTAACATATGTTATCAGCAAACTTAAGGCCCTGCAGCAACAACAACAACAATAACAACAACAACAAGGACTCTGAAGAGCTATTGCGCACATCTAGGAGCCTCCAGGAAAGGAATACAAAACATTTCCAGCCAGCTTCCATACCATCCAAATGATGTAATTTATTTACAAGCCACCTTGCATTCCTTGGCTCCTGCCGCAGATACCAGGCTGCAGACAAGGAGGTATCAGCCCAGCAACATGCTTCATGCAAGGACTCCACCTCACCAGCACGAGGTTACACGTCCCTTGGCTATAGATCTGTCATGTTATGAGCCACATGACTTGTAAATGTTTCTCAACTTTGGATAAAACAAAGCACAAAGCTACAACATGTAGAGACAGAGTTTTTCTACAGGCGACCCTGCCTTCTCAGCACAGAGAGGGCAGCTCAGGTGTTCTTTCACAGACTGAAGCATCCATAACGCCCCTACACCCACTGGGACCAGAGATCTCATCAAAGATGACACATTAGGTCCCCATGTGCTCTTTGGCAAAGTCATCTGCCATCCTTAAAGCTTAGTAAACCAAGCCAAAAAATGAGCTGAAAGAAGGTCCTTTATAAAAAATA
>KZ506279.1:23504-105668 GCA_002844005.1 Limosa lapponica baueri | reverse complement strand
AATAACGTAGCTGGGTGGAAAAACACCTAGACTAAACAGGGGACACCTTTTTGAGCTGTCCATCCCTTCAGAAGAGACCTGAAAGATCAATGTGGTGCTACACGACCCTTCATTTTTGTTATCAAGTTGAAGAGGAGAAAAATGTGATGGCTACATAGATAATCAATTCAAAAGTTCCTTTGTCACAGCTGAAGGTAGATCCTGACAGCTGGAGCACTAGTCTTATCCCATATGACCATACCTACATCCTAATATCATTTTTGACTAATGTTGTTAACTTGAATACCTGTCTTAAGTTTCATACAGCATCCATCATGGGGATATCAAAGCAGTATAGCTCAAGGGGAGCGAGTAATTCTGAAGTCTCAATGTGCAGCGAGAAGTAAGTTTCCTTCTAGAAAGTTAATTTCAGAAATCCTACAGTGAGGTTAACGGGATTAGTTTTCCACTTGCCACTGACTTTGCAAGAATAATACCAGATGAAGACTGGAGGGAGAGAAGGAGGGGGAAAGGGAACTGTGACTCTCCAAAATGCTGGTTAATTGCAAAGAATCTGCTACTGCTTAAGATGTGACTTGCTGACAGGGAGAAAAATATATCAAAGCACATAGGAGATACATCAAAATATCAAAATTCAGCAGAATGAATCTCAAGGGATGACAGAGGATCCATCGCTTAGAACTCATCTAGAAGGATTTCTCATCCTGCTTGCATTAAGCAGTCTTTTCTTTTCTTTTTTTTTTGGTGCAGTTGAGGAGCTGAGTCCTATTCCAACGAAGTGTGAAGAGGTTTTTTTCAAGACCTGTCAGGAATTTTTCTGTACAGACCAGGAGCTGAAACTTGAAGCTAACAGTTGGTGCAGATAAAATATCCATGAAAATAAGGTTAGGGAGTTGCATATCCAGTAGGGATGGGACGTGGCTGATTGCCTATTTTTGGAGATGCACTACATTATCCATGGTAAATGTTACTCCGAAGGCCAATGAACTTCAGCAATCCAGAAGTAGTTGCTTTAAAAATATGAATATGTCATGTTGTTTCATTTCCTGATGTGAGGGATGATCCCCTCATTTGAATTCCCCGCCTGAGGCTAGGGTGAGGCAGCAGTCTCATGAACACCTGCTTTGGAGACCAAGGGAAAGAGAGGGTGAGACGTTTTCCCTAGGGAACTGCCTTTGCTAAAGAAGCGCACAGAAAATCACTAGCTAGGAAATTTCCAGCAGCCCGAGTGACACTTCCAATAGCCTGAATCAGCTCAATTTCTCCACGCAAAGTTACAGTTCAACCTACTTATTAGCAA
Organism: Limosa lapponica baueri; assembly: GCA_002844005.1. Taxonomy (NCBI): domain Eukaryota; kingdom Metazoa; phylum Chordata; class Aves; order Charadriiformes; family Scolopacidae; genus Limosa; species Limosa lapponica. The sequence continues at coordinate 104,368 of KZ506279.1, read as the reverse complement.
TCAGCAGGAATCAATACTCTGCATTGGCAACTGACATCCTCTATCTAGAGGACAAACTGTCATCACCGTGGTGGCTCAGTGGCATCTGAGGTGACAGCAGCAGAGAAGCTGAAGGCAGAAAGAAAAATGCATGCATATAGAAATGCTGCCAAAAAGTATCTTCTTAAATAAAGGCAGGGGAGTGCTGGGGTTAGGCTTGCTGTAGAAGGGCATTTGCTATAATGTGCTATATGCTCCCCATCCCACTTACCCCCATGCCCAGGTAAGAATCTGCACAAAACCCATATTGCCCACAGGAGGAAGCCATACAGAAAAAGCCATGAGGGAAGAGTAATTTCTGGCACTGTAGTTTATCGGAGGGGCTTGTTTAAATCCCCACAGCCTCGCCCACTTCCTGGGGGGCAGAAAACCCCATGTCCCCTAGAGCTCCTATCTGTACATCACTCTGGGGGCTTCTGCATAGTCTGTATCCATGTGGTACTTCTCCTTCTAAATTTCTCTACTGGAGAACACCTGGGGAGGACAGTTTGTCACCGTCACCTTAGGCTTCCAGCAGTCAGTCCAGGCGACAATTCAGAGACACAGCAGAGCATTCAGATATACACTCAAAGACCCAGAGTGAGCCACCTGGTGCAATTAATAAAAAATGATGGAACAAGCATAGGCCATTTGGTTCATCAAAGTTCACTTAGCTTTTCTATTTAACGCTCTATTTCCTCCAAGAAGGCAGCTTATGATTTACCAAATAACACCAGTGTCTTTCTACCTCGATGGCTTTAGCTTGGAAAGCCAACTGAAAATATATTTTATTCAGTTTTCACGTGCACAGATACCTAGTTTTGTGGTGAAGAGACCCACTACACACCACCTCTCCTTCCATTCTCTACCTGTCCCTGTCCCTGTTGGGGGCTACCACCCATTTAGGTAATACAGATTCTTACTTTTACCACCCTTGCCACTCCTCTGGCCCAACACTACATCCCACTCCAGAAATCCTTTGGCACCAGACTACAGGAGAGGAATACGCAGGTGCGTTCCCCACACAGCCTCCTCATTTCTGCTGAAACTTGGCGTGCAGTGTCCCACCCACTTGGAAGAAGTGTCCTGAGGTTACTCCTGAACTTAAATGCCATGATCTGGAAATAAGAAGCAGAAAAAAAGCTTTCACAATTTTCCAGTTAAAATAAATTTCCCCCGTTTTCCATTCTTACTTTCCTCTGTCAAATCCCAAAGAGTTTCTTGACCTGCAGCTGCCTATTTATATTAGGGTGTGCATACAGCATCCCCAAGCCTCCCACAGCAGACCAGGGAAATCTGCCTGCTTAAAATCTGCCTGTTTCCTCCTCCCGGTCCCCTGGAGCAGCCAACAGCTTTTAACAAGGAGCTCTTTGTTCGATCAAGCACTACGCTGCATATCACCAGAACTTTAAAAACGGATGTTTTAAAATTCCCCACGGACTTTGTAACGGGGTTTCTCCCAAGGCCTCCCAGGGTCCTTTCCCCTTCTCCTAACGGACACAAGCTTCCGCAGCTCTCCCCAGAAGAAGGACTAAATTCAGTTTTCCTCACACCTTCAGAAGACTGGTCGCAACAGCTGAAAATGAGGAAATCCGAGGAAATAGGAGCAGGTGCCACATCCTGCTTCTCCGCTCCCTGACCATAGCCCGTCTGATGAAAACAATGCTCCTGAGGCGAAGAGCCCACTGCTGTGGTCAGGTACCATAGCAGTTTCTCAAGTTTTGATTTATTTCCTGGAAACTGATTTCTCAAATGTTCAGTCCTTTTAGTAAACCAGGCAACTGCTATTCCAAAGGCTTGCTTTGTGAGCTGTTCTCATTAGCTTCATTTATTTCATGTTTTTACCTACCTTTTTCTTTATATTTTCACATTAAATTCCATTTGCTGTGCAGTGACCCAGTTTCACAGCACATCTGACATCCCTTTGATTTCCTTTTGCTGCCTGCTCTGCACTTACAGGTAAGAGCAAACGTAAGAAGTCTGCAGCTGGTTTCTTTGTGCGGGTCATTTAGACAGATTAGAAACACTGAAGGAAGCACTAACTCCTCTTCTGGCTTCCATCAATACTTCCTCCGAGTTTGACACAAGTCCTCTCTATTTTTAAGCCATCCTTTGCGATGTGATACGCTGACTGCCTGATCCCTTCAGGTTGAATAGGAACCTGGCAAGTGGCACTTCAGTAGGTTGCTGCAGAACCCAAATAGCACGTCATGCCAAGTCCCATCATTACCCAGCCTTCTTTTTTATGTATGTGTGTATGTGCTTGTTATGACAGAGGCACTAGAAAGGAGAATAAAGCTAACAGAAGGGAGAGGACGTGTCAGCCTTAACCGCGCTTTCCCTGACTGTAACAACTGAACAGCTTCCAGCAAAAACAGTTAGTTACGTTGACTGTGTGCAGGATTCAGCGCCTTGCAGTCTCCACGCTTTTGCTAAAGTCACCCCAGTAAGTGGATGCATCTGCAGATTTACTCATGTCAGCTGAAACGTTCGGGAGTCCCAAGCGTTACTGATGAGCCTGAGGATGCTAAAGCCACCTCCTTCCTTTCCTTTCCACAGCCTGGGGAGAGGTAGGAGCCTCGGAGAGAGCAGTGGTGGCACCCAACCCCCCTCAAACCAGCCCTGTGACAGGGGAAGACCAGAGGCTCAGCCATCTCAGGGCAAAGATGCAGCTGGTCCAAGGCGACCAACACTGGATTCTCACAAGCCTGGTAACCTCTCCACTCTGCTTCCCTTGATGTGCAAGTCCCGGCTTGGAGGTTACCGCTCTCGCCCACCATGTAGCTGCAGATCTGTCATCTCCTGGGGCTGCCTCGGCCAGACAGGCTGTCCACCATGGCTGCCACGCTGCCAGCCCAAACCCCCTCCACGTTCAGCTCTGCACCCTGGCACGGGCAGCACATGTGCAGATGACATGGTTGCCTTGGGTGTCCCTCGTCTTTGTCCCTGTTGCTTTCTCTCAGATAAAAGCTGTGTCCGTAAGAGTGCTTTAAATTCTCCCCCACCTCCATATGTTTCCAACCACCACCACCACCACCACCCCCCCATGAGTCGTCCATCTCTTCAGGTCCCCTTTGATCCCCTGGGTTTCTGGAGAGACTCCTCGTGTGCTTTGGGACCAGCATTTGCCAGGACAGGGATCCTACTGCCAGGATAACACCACACAGCAGTGGAAGACAGCTCTGCCCTTCTGAGCATCTCCTCCAGGGCTTTCCTCTCCCTGCTTTCAAGATCTCATCTCCTAAAAACCCATGGCTGCTTTTTTCATTTCTAGCTCTATACTCTCCCCACTTTTAATGTAAGAGTGAGTCAAAATCTGTTCTTTGTCATTCCATCTCTAGACTCAGAGTCACAGAAGAGATCAACAAAGTTACGCTGGATTTACACCGGGATAATGAGAGCAAAAAATTGGCCCTTTGTCTTCACATTTTAACTTCTTCCCATCATATTTTTTATTTGTGACAGTGTTATTGTTAGATTTACTTTGATGTGTCTGTTTGAAATTCATTAATCTACAGCACGCTCCAGGAAAGCTCTTTATATTTGTTCTCTACTTAGAATATAAAATTACTTCGCTTTACAAAGTATGTTATAATATTCTAAATTTATGACATTACTATTATCTGAGGAATCTCCAGCTATTCATGCATATTCTCTCTTTGTTTCAGGCCCTTCAAAGTTAGTACAGCTAATTCTACATTTTCTTCTCTTGGCATCAATTGCACATTATACTAAATGCTATTAAATTACAGATCCTCACTGCTTTTCCTGGAAACTTGCTGGTTGGCAGAGTAAAATTAGATCTGGATATTATATGCAATGTTTTTTTAACAGCTTAGGTTTAAGATGCAGATAGTATATGAACCTTCAGTGTGATGGCATCCTTAAAAGCATTTAAAAAAATTACATTAAGCTAAATGACGTCACTTTTAATCAGAATTTTTATCCCTTTTTTTCCTGATTAATGCAGCCTGTGCAGATTTACTAAATATCTCTGCTAGCTCCAACATCTTCACCTCATGGCTTCTTGAGTCAGCATTTCTGGCAGCAAGCGCTACCAACAAGTGAAATTCTTAACGTAAATTGGCATTCAGCACTGGGACTGACAAGGTCATCAGCAGATGATTCCAAATGACTTGTGGCAATCCCATCTCCTCACCAGGCCTGCTTTAGGAAAAACCTTCATTATTCCTGGAGGAAAGGGGGAAGAACTTCCTGGTGTTCAGCTGGGCAGAAGCAAGGGCAGCAGCCTCGCTGAGCTGTGCAGGGTCGTGCCCACATCAGCACATCCCGCTGGGTATGTGAGTGTGTCTCTCCACACCCAGTGGTCCCTGTGACACAAAATCAGGACATCCTGGGGCCGTGATGGAGGTGCAGCACCTCTCACACCTGCATCCTTCACAGAAGCTGGCACTGATGCTTCCCACCCCTTCCCCAACAGGAAAAAAGTCAGATGACCCCACGTGTCCTTTGTTCTTTTCCAAATTCAGTAATACAATATGCTTAATATAAATTATAACGTATATCGTAGTGTTTCAGCTATGCAAGTGTGACCTAGCACATTTGTTAATTATTGGACTTCTGAGAATTTTCTCACTAATTTCACGCGTGCATGCCTGCGTTTGCCCGTGTCAAAGCTCTCATTTGTAACCTAACTGATAAAAGCAATAAAAACCCGTCTACAAATTTTCAGCCTACAAATTCATTCTCTCAATGTTTCCTATGTAATCTGCATGCAGTTGATTTTGTGGTTTTGTTTCCTTTGGAAGAAAATATAATTATAATTTTTTTTTATATCCAATTATATACAAATATAATTATTTAATTTTTTAAAAATACAGTCTGAAACATTTAATGTCAGAATTGAGCTCATTAGCTATTATTTGCTCTGCTGGGAAATGCCAGGTGAAGAGCAGATTGCTATTCCTTGCCAAGTCAGGATGGAAAGTAGAGGTTTGTCTAGCCCAGGACTCGGTCAGATGGGCCAAAGGAGGATGCTGACAGACTAGTATGACTTAAGAGGAGACATACAGAGGTATTTGGGCAGAAAATATCTCCTTATCCTGCAACGAGAGTTTGCAGCTCAAGGATTTCCTGAGTCAGAAAGAGTGTTAACATGAATGTTTATGATTACTTTTTGCAGCGTCGCCTTTCCCCCACCCCTTGCCCAGGCGTTGTAGCCTCCGGGCACCCCCATGCTGCCAGTAGCTGCCTGGAGAAGCAGGTAAGATCAGACCCTGTGTGTCAGAGCAGGCAAGAGGGAAGATAAACGGGATTTCTCCCGGGATAAACTAAGGCAGATCAGGGCTCCCTGCACCCCTACCAGAGGAGATTCTCCTGGGGTGATCTAAAATAAAAATAGTCTTCTCTGCCAGCAGCTATTTCTCTGTGGTGCCTCCACCGAAGAGCCAGCAGTAAGTTCCCAAAGGCAGCAGCGGTGGTATCAGTGAGGAGAGAAGGCTGCTGGCTCCCCTCCCGCGCCGAGCATCTGCACATCTCACCGCTGCCACCTGCACGGGAGCTGCTCTCGGCTGGGCTTCTTGTTCACGAGGGTGGGAACGAACGCAGATTTAGTTTCAGAGGCTTCACCCATGGCCCTCGTTTGAAGCCCGTGCCAGCAGCGGGGGTGGAAGCCGTGCAGGAGACAGGCAGTAATTAAGGCTGGATTTTGAAGAAGAGGGATTCCTCCTCTCACCCTCCCCTCCAGCCTAAGCCCCGGGTCTGTGTTCCCAGAGCAGAGATAAAAGGGCAGGCTCCCTTCCCTGAGTTTATTAAACAAAGCGCAAAGGTGGTAGGACAGGACTGGTGGCGTTGCTGAGCTGCCAGCTCTCACGGGCTGGATACAGGGCTCCCCTACGTACTGTCCATCTGGGCTCCTCCACAAGCAGGACCAGGTCTCCCACGTGTGTGTAGCATGGACCCTAAGCGTCTGTCCCTCCCAAGAGACTTCAGAAGGACTTGCCACCCAGCTACCCACGTGGCAGGCAGGACTGTATACCCTCTAGCACTACCCGCTACCCTACAGTCAGGACACGGGACCCAAAAGATTGTCAGAGCCCAAATTAAACGCAGAAATTGTATGGAACGACGCAAAATGAATCTGTGGCTTTGAAGGACTGTGACAATTTCAGGCAGATGGCAAGATAGGAATTAGCACTTCTTGCAGCACCCAGCCAGAACAGATGCAGCCCATAATGAGGGTCAAACAGCAATGCACAGCGCAATTCCCTTTGCTCTCCCAGCAAACACAGAAACACTAAGTCACTGTGTCACTACAGATTTTGTTGCTGGAAACACGACGAGTGTCAATTGTCAAGGTAAATTAGTAATGCTGCATAAGCGGAGGCTGGAGGTAGAAAGTGAACCGTGAAAGAGGCAGCTCTAGCAACACAACACTTCCTAAAGTCGCTTCTCTAAACTCTTTCTTCTTCCATATGCATATTGCTGTTTGTGAGGGGTCCACAAAGTCAGTAACTCCCTTTGAAACAGTTGTTTGCTTTGCTGATAGGAAAACTGCTGATAGGAATATATTGTTAATTAAAAATTGTTATAAGAGTAGTGATTCATGAGGCATCCGACTAGAGAAGAATAATGCACCTACTTGGCTACCTGTCTTGTTGGTCTATTTCTTTGTGAATTACAGTATTTTAGCTCATGAAATAGTAAAACATCAGAGCAAAGCAATGGAAAGTTACTCTGTGCTTAACTGTCCAAGAATTATATTTAGGACAAAAAAAGTATAGGCATAATTTGTCAGCAGGTATAAAAATAGATCTTCTTGAGGCATTACCTGAACTTGGGAAAAATGTTTAATTGGCTGCCTGGGGCTTTCCAGTATTTTCATTTTTCTAAATGAATTATCGTATATTCATTATACAATAGGTGGCTACAAGTATGGGAGTGTTTCTCTGCATTCATTCAGCGGTTCATTCACAATTTGAAAAACAAAGCGGACCAGGTGTAATGAGGAATCCCTGTTTAGATGGTTACGTTTCTTCTTTGTTCTGCCTTTTCACTGGCAGTATTCAAAACCCAAATTTGCATGAGAGGAAAATCTTGCTCGGGAAAGCTAACTCGCACTTCGGGGTTCTGCTGCCATGCCAAATAATCCAAGCCTCTTAAATGGATTTGCAAGGTGGATGCTCAAATGCAGATTAAAATGTGAATCCACTTCCCAGAAAATCATCTAATTTATAAATGAGGAATCTTCAGACCTTGAGGTAGCCGAAGTGACTTGGCTTTTAAAGGAGATTACTTACAAAAGGCTCTGGCTACCAATCTGCTGGAGACTGGCGGTGCAACTCTTAAAACCCCAGAACAAAAGATCAAAGACTGCCTCAGTCAAGCAAAATATTCCACTGCTGGGTAAATAACTTCTGTTCTGCAAATAGAATTTTCCCAAATGCCATATCACGATTCAGATCTTCTTACAGGTGCAAACACAGGCTGGAAAAGTGTGAGAAAATGTGTCCCATGACCTACCGACTTGTGAGAATGAATCGGTGATCTGAGAGCACTCAGCACCTTTGGAAACTGAGGTACAGGGACCCTAATGTTCATGAGGGCGCAGGCATAACCTTAATGCGAGGCATCGTTAGTTAACAGCAGCACTTTGAAGGCAGGAGCCTTCAAGATGGAGCTTTCAGTTGTCCAACCACCATCCAACCCTAAAGGGGCAGCTCAGCAGACCTGTCCCCCAACCATGCTCCTGAAAACTGCAGCTCCGTCTTCTCACCGAGTCCCACATTGCTACATTGGAGGTTGTGTCCCTGAACAGAGGGGACAGACAAGGCCAGGAAATGCTTACCCAAGAGATCTCTCCGGTGGGCATGGCCTCTGGCAGGGGCAACCTCACCCTCTGAGAGATGCAACGAGTACCCAAAGATCTCACTGTCTGCAGGGGCATTGTATTTTCCTGCATTACCCCATGAGCATACAGACCTCAGGGGCCAGATTCCCACCATGCTGTCTGTGGTGTGGTCAATTTTTGGTGTGTAAAATGAGTGCTGGGGGAGGGGAGCTTAAAATGCCAGTGAGGTTGTAAATAGCCCAGAAAGTCAAAAGGGAGACTACAACATCTGGCCACTCATCTTCTTCCATCTCTATCAGGTGCCAGTTATAATTATGAGGACAGGTAATAAATAGACAGGAGTAATATGACAAGAAGGCAAATCTCATGAAACCTGAACATGAAACCACAGCACCTTCATCCTTCAGAGGCACAGGCTGTCCAGTAAAAAAACAGCCACATCCAAGGGGCTTTGAATCTATCTCTTGTGACACGTGCTATCACCTTAGCATGGAGCCACAACGCTTAACATGGAAAATAATAATTTTCCCAGCAATCACCACCAAATCATTGTGGAAGAGAACCGGAAAATTTCGACCAAAGAACATTAACTGGAGAGCTAAATCATAAACCCTGCAGTGTTGACACAGTCTTCTTGCAACGCCCGAAAAGCATATTTTGCATTCCAGCTGACTCAAGGCACGTCCTGGGCAGTGGGTAAGAGCACTCAGCGTGCCACGGAGAAGCCTGGCTTCGAAACAGCAAGATCCGATACTCACTGGAGAACTAACACGTGTCTCCAGAAGAACGAGCACAATGAGACCCTTCTGCACAGGGCTGCTGTTTTCCTCCTGTCCACTAGTGCCCACAGCAGCAGTGGGGGAGGGAAGGGAAGGGAAGAAGAAACCAATGAAATAAATGGCTGTCAGCCCTGCAGTGACAAGATTCTGCGTAATTCTCACATCTTACTACAAAACCATGAGATGTGGCTCAGAGAAAAGCCATTTGGCCCGCTGCGCCTACTGCCTTTTGGCTTGGTCTGTATCCTTAAGGAGAAAACAGAGAGCAAGAGTACTTCAAAGCAGCATGGCTTGCAGTCGGGTGTACAGGAATGGGTTAAATCATAGTGTAACATAGTGCAGTGGTTGCACATTATAATTATTTTTTCATGTTTTTCTGCTGTAATTCGCAGTGCCTTCCCCAGGGAAATAATTTCATCACCTGTGTGATGGTGGGATGAATGAAGACTGACCCCTGCCTAGGAAGCCAGATTTATATATGTTAGATGACTGCATCCATAAAATAAAAGCCATCTTTTGCCAGATTTCCTGCATGTCATATTTTTATTCCCTCTTATTACTTATATATTTTTCTCTGTCACTACCCTAGTAAATTACTCTGTATTTTACCTTTAATTTTATGGTAGGTTTTTATATAAATCTAACTCTCTAATTTTCAGGCTGCATCTCCTATATCTCTGTGGATGCCAAAATTTTACCTTTATAATAAGTAACCTCTTGCCATTATAGGCCGAAAGTGTCTCTTCAGTTACTCCTACGCAAATCCAAAATAATCCACCAGTAAACCAAATACGGCCCCTAGACTAAGCAAGTCTGAAAATGCTTTGGTGTGAAATAGTTTTCCTAGATGCAGTGTAGAAGTAACTACTTTGTCGAGAAGGTAATAGTCATTTCTCTTACACCTGGCTAGCAAAAAGTTTTGCCTTTGTAGCCCCCCTGTGTAGGGAAGAAGGTATGTATCATCACAGGGCAATTATCTCCCCTCTCCTATCTTGAAGGTACCCATATCTCCTTGTTGGCTGTCAAGGGAGTCTATACCAGCCAGCTTAAGCAAGATACGTACTATTATATGTGCAATACTTCCCACCAGTAAAGAGCCTCTGTGGAGAGTTAGTACAGAGAAGCAAGAGCACTGTAAATTTGTGCCTGAGCCTTATCTTACCTGGGCAGATAAAAGCTTCTATTATAATCTCCATTCCACAGGTAAGTCTTGCCTATAAATATTAGTCACACGGCACAGAAGAATCAATTCTTATGATGATGAAAAACCAAAGCTCAAAATTGAGCATTTATATGCAGGTTGCCTTCGGGCCATTTGATGATTCACCAATTAGTCCTGACCCTCCTGGATCTAACTTTAAATATTTCGCTTCAAATACTTCTACTGTTTCAAGTGCCCTTTAACATAGCTGGAATTTGATCTGCTTACGACTAGGAAATTATTTAATGTAGCCTCTGAGTACAGAAAAATAGATGTTTTCAAGAACAGATTCTTTTAGTTCCTGTGTTCAGGGGAGAAAGATTGGTTTTATTTAGTTTCATGTTGTAGGGCCAGATTTCTTCACTTCTATTCAGACTGAGTAGTCCTTTATTTTCCAAATAGCTCAGTTAAAATCAAACAAAGGTTGTTTGTCCTTGCTCTGGCTTAAACAGAAGCACGCTGCATAAACTGAATTATTTTAGTTTCACATACAGCTGTTCTTCTAATGGCATAATCTGATTCTTCCCATTGTACTAAACCACTTCACTTAGATCCATTTCTGTTATATTGGAGCTCAAGATTTATCATCTCACGTGTTACTTGAGATGTTCCAGCTCTTTGCTAGATACAAGATCTGTTACCCTGACTCAGTTTTAGGATGTTCTGAGTGGATCTCTGGCAGGTATGAAGCCTTTCTGAAAACAGTAGCAGCTTCTCTGAGTTTCACAGTTTGGCAAGAAACAGGCACAGATAGGATGTTTGTCTTTCTTTTAGTGGGATGTGATCTCTTTTCTTTCTCTTTCCTCCACGAAGCTGGGCAAGTGCAAAGAGATTTTTAAAGCATGCTTGGGAAGAAAAGGTTATGAAGGAATATTTTGTTTGTATTTTTCACTAAAAGCTTTGTTTTCAAGGATACAGACATTTAGGCTACATCTGAAAGCTTCTTCCTGCTTGCTCTTGTTAGATATGATAATTTTCAACCTTTGGTTCATGAAATCATTCCCTAATCAGGGCTACAGCACATGTCAAGATGTTCACTTTGAATGAAAAGCTTTTCCAGACTGAAAACTCAATTTACCCCTGCTAGTGCCATTAAGATAAGCAGTCCCTCAAGGGGTCCCAGTTCTTATCTGATACACTGTGCTCTGCACAGGCTCTGGCAGAAATTAAGTGGAGTTTCATGTACACACATTTGGGACATGTGTACCCTATTGAACAGGACTTTTCATTTGCACATCAAATGGAGCTTTCCAGTGGCTCACTTGAGCCCCATTCACTTGCTGATTATCACCCCTGTTACAAGAGCCTACGATAATGGCATGCCTATATATCATAGAGACAAAAGACTATTGCACCGCAGGAGGTGGCTATCAATCCATTGCCTACCATCCTGTGTAATGAGTTCCCTATAACAAAGTGATACTTTTTATATCTTTTTTGACAAATGAGTTATCCCCTAGGAAAGCTTCATTAGATGTCCTTCATAGCCTCCCAGCACAATGCTGAGATTAATTATTTATGTTAGTAGCACCTAGGAATTTGAGGTAGGATGCTGTGCAAACCCAGACCATGCATGTATGCACACTATGCACATGCTGCTGTATACTTCACTGGTGTGTGCCTCCTGCTAGTTCCTTCCTCTCCGGCTATTTAACCTGATACAGTTCTTCTTTTACCTTCATGCTATGAAGATGCATACCACTAAGTCTGAACAAGGCTTTGTGCAGACTTTTTCTGGAATCAAGTGCAGGCAATTAGAATCATAGAATCATAGAATGGTTAGAGTTGGTAGGAACCTTAAAGATCCTTAAAGTTCCAACCCCCTGCCATGGGCAGGGACACCTCCCACTAGACCAGGTTGCTCAAACCCCCATCCAGTCCGGCCTTGAACACTTCCAGAGAAGGGGCATCTACAACTTCTCTGGGAAATCTGTTCCAGTGCCTCACTACCTTCAGAGTAAAGAATTTCTTCCTAATATCTAATCTAAATCTACTCTCTAAATCTACCCCCTTTCAGTTCAAAACCATTATCCCTCATCCTATTGCTACACTCCCTGGTAAAAAGTCTCTCCACATGATGGCAAGATTTCTACTCACAGGAAGCAATTAAGTACATTAATACAAATATCAGAAACTGATCATTGAAATTGAAGTTGTTAAACTTAATTAAATATATATGTAGGAGCTGCCCTTTAGGTTGGAAATGTCCTTCTTTCCACTTAAAGGAGAATTCGTTGTAAAGGCTACCTACCACCAGCACACTAAGGGAACCAAGAGTCCAGAGAACATTACACTTAGAAAGGTTTTAAAGGATTAAACAGGTAATTTCCACTTAGAAAAAAAATCCACTGGGGACCTGGTCTAATGAAACCTACGCAGTGTTACTCCGACTCACCTCCTAAACATACTACCAGAAATATCTACAAAATGTAATAGAAAACAACATTTTCCTAGGGATTTTTTGAATAATCTCCCTGCACTGAGATTGATGCAAGTCTCATGGCATGATACAAAATGGTTCAAATTGATTTTAAAAAGGTTATTTCCATTCCCTAAAATAGCCTGCCAATTTTAGAATCATTTTTGTAGATCCCTATTAGACAGCCTGTGAGTGTTAGCTTCATCCCTACAGAAAGTTATATACGTCTCCATAAGGAGGCAAGGCCAAATGCTGTGTGGAAATAGAGCTTGGCTCTACATTAATAGAGTGACTATTCCTGACAGTGGTGGGGGTCAGTGTCCTTTTTGATAGAAGAACTGATTGCTCTAGGACTAGATAATTTGCATTCACTTGGCCATGGGAAATCTTGGGCCTGCTCTCTAGGTGATTTGTCACCTGGAGCTCAGGATGTGCACTATAGATCATGACAGCTCTTGTTGGAAGAATTTCTGAGTAATGGAAGGAACACAATAGGTTTCCTAGGTAATCAGGAGGAGACAGAAGTACTAAAGGATTGAACCACAGTAGAAGCAACAGAGAAAATGAAATTCATACTCAAGATGGGCAAGGACTTCACTAGATCAATGTCAGATTATTATATATGCTAGATCAAGCTTTATGACAACTGTGATGGGGATCAGTAAAAATCGTATCTCAGAGTATTTCAGTGTTTATCTTCTGGTTTTACTTACAATCAGATGCTGTGATTCACTTCTCAGAATAACAGAATGCAGTATTTTCTTGCTAGAGGAGAAGATCATGCATCCACAACACTATCCTGAAGCTGGGAAAGTACATATAGGATATACTTCTTCCACGAAATATCCCAGTACAGTTAACACACTGACACTTCAGGGTATGAGAGATGACAAATCCTCCCCAAAATCAAATGATCACACAGTCTTTTCCATAACCTGTCAAAACTCCTGAGAAGAGATGTCAGTATCATGACCTCCAGCTATGGAAAGAGAAGCTGAGGTACACAGTTGTGAAAAGATTTGATAGGGGACATCCAGGAACTGATCAGAAAAGCAACAAATCCTGTTCTCCAGGCAATCCTTTTCCCAATTCTTGGGCTTCTATCCCAAGCACTTGGCAATATAGGGAAAGGGAAGGGAAGGGAAGGGAAGGGAAGGGAAGGGAAGGGAAGGGAAGGGAAGGGAAGGGAAGGGAAGGGAAATCCACAGTGTGGTTTTGACAATCTCACTTGAGCCTGTGTTCTTGCCCTCCTTTGAGCTCACATCTAATTCAATGAAAGGATCCAAGAGACGCCTGAAGTGCTCTTATTATCTAAATGTGTTAGCCTATGGCGACAGAAATCAGTTACTCTTCCTCCATATAAGAACTAAAGGCTATATTCAGACTGCCTATAACAAACTTCAGATTTCCCTCATCTCAGTTTACCCACCCAGAATCTGGGAGTTCAGTTAGAGCTTGAGTCAGTTACCTAAACATAAGCATCTGGTGCCATCTGAGATTCCCTTGCGTATCTCAGATGTCTGCACAGACCTGGCATGTACAATATAAGATCTATGGGAAACCCATGCAATTCTGGAATGGCATCTGGAGGCCAGGTAATATTCCTTTGGGCATCTCAAATGATACTAAACACTAGTGTTAAAGCAACTGAATGGAACTTTTTTTGGCTGGAGCTAGGCAGAGTTACCTGCAGATATTGATTCAGCACATTTTAGACGAGAATTTCCCATTGCAGGTGGCCTATTTCTCATCACTGACTACAGAGGACATCTATGGCAACCAAACGCAAAAGTTCAATTTCATAGGCGCCTAAAGCCAGGAGGGATGAGGCTGGGCCATAGCCCCTACTTATCTGTTGCTTGATCCCTTCTGCACTTCTCAGGTCCTCTGCCAATTGCATGGAAAATGCTGCCATCAGGATTAGGAAGAACTTTATATTCACTTTCTAGAAGTATAATTATGCAAGGCAGGGGGGAAATCAGGCCTGTTTTCTCCCCGCCTCACAGAGATGTGAGGAAGACTAAAATAGTTGAGTTGGATTAAATTTACCATGTCTGCAAAATTTTCTATTAAAAGGTTACCTTTGATATCACGCTTCAGCCTGCAGACTTTTGCTTCCCAGCCATTAAATTCTGTTGTAATAAACTTTTACAATATGCATCATTATAGGAAACTTAAATAGGCTTAGCTCTTGAGTGAGACTCACAGAGACAGTAGAACAGAAAGAAGAAATGCAAGGTGCCTGGCTTCTTGAATATTTAAGAAAAGGTTCTTCTTTATTAAATAATGCATATGAAGAGAGGGATTTGGAATTCTAAATTTTCAAGGTCAGGGTGGAAGGAGGTCTGCCTGAAGAGCCATGAATTCCTGATCTCAGCTCCTGCCTCTGCCTTTGCCATATGGCCTTGTGCAAATCAGAGGACTAGCCAACTGAACCTCTTACCTCCAAATGGGATTGAGCCCCTGGGGCAGATGGGCTGCTATTGCTCAACGCCTCAAAGAAGAGTCATGACAATTGCTCTTTTTATTCTTCACAGTATTGTTCTCATACCTACATGGAAAGGCTTAGAAAATATAAATGGCTTGACATTATAGCAAAATGGTTGCTGATGGTTTAAAAGGAAAATTCAGGGTTGCTCTTCTGCTTATAATGAGCATTGCAATGCAGAATGGGCAGCTGCAGAGAACCCAATTGGGAAAAAAGGAGGATCAGTTTCCTTGTTATTACGATGGTTTATGGAGACATTTGGCCTCAGGTATATTCTCCTTCCTATTCTGCTGGTAATTCATTTATTAGAAGTGTAATATAATTGTCCACAGAGATCACACTACACTCCCTCCTAAAGCTCTAAGCATGTTGGCTATTTAACAGACCTTCTGTCACACATGGGTGAAATGAAAATTCCTTTCCTATAGAAGATTTACAGTACTTTGTACATTTGTTTATGAAGAAGGGGGGGGGGGGATTTATATCCTGTTTTGTTCTTCTTGTTCTTTTGGAACATCAGCTATCAGCCTTAGGATAGCCAAGAAGCATACATCAGCTAATGTTGCATTTCATGGCCTGGTATAAACACAGAGAATGATAGCTGATCCTCACCATGTATAATGTGGAGTTAGACATGGGCTCAATTTTGTCCATCCTCTTAAAATAACAAATTCTTCATCCTGTCTATACAAGGAATGGAGCAGAAGCACTGCACCACCTCCAAAGTCTTCTGAGATACTGAAGGAGGGGAATGTTAAGACAGAAAAAATGCCCTGATAGACTCCCTTTGGAATTATTATTCTGATTCCTGCCCCCCCTCACATACAGAGGGTTGCCTTAAGAAGCAATGCCCTACACTCATTAAGTATTAGATTCCTCAAGATTTTCTCTGTTCCTGTTGCTCAACAAGAGATTTCAGCTATTCAGGAGTCTGTGGGCAGGCATCTGGCTTGGCTGTTTGGATCCCTGTGCATCTCTGGGGGACCTGACTCTATCTCTTCATTGAGCACAGAGAGATCCTGGAGTGGTGAGAGGTGACAGAGTAGCCTGAAACGTAGGCTCGTGATTTGCATTGCAGTGTCATTTGCAATCAACAAGAGACTCCAGTGCCCTGCATTTAAGACTCTGGCTTTCTTCCCACTAGACTCAATAAAACACTTAATTCTTACAACACCCTGACACTTTATTTTAATTCTGGCAGTGCTTATTCTAAAGGTCAAAGGCCTCACTGGCTTTCTCAATTGGCAATACTATTTTATTTAATTATTTTTAACTGCAGAAGACACACCTCTCATCTGTTCTGAGACATTTTTGCAGACACAAAGGAACTACAGTCCACAGGGCAAGCTCTGTAAATGAGTGCCAACAGGGATTCCTCAAACCAGTCCTTCAGAAAAAGCAATAGTAAATGAGCAGACCTGACGGTCAAGAAACTCAGACTGACTCAGATGCAGGAGTGACTATCAGAGCAAAGGGTCTCAAAAGTTCCCTCCCAGGAGGCAAAAATATATAACTTTCCAGTGTGAGTGATATTTATTTGGTTTGGCCCTAACTAAGGGCACTGATTAAGTTCATTAAGGACTTCACTCTGACTTTGCAACTTCACTTTAAATTCTAATCACTGCCTGTCAACAGCCAGAGAAGGAGACTCACTGAAAGGTGGACTATGCTCGGTCCTTAGATGCATGTGAATAGCTGCCACTGAAGTCAACAGAGGTCAGAGTCTGGTGTTATAAATCTTGGCAGGTCCTAAACCTACATATAATTTATTGTGAAAGGAAAGCTCCATTTTTCCCTTAGCTTTGAAAAAGGAAGGGCTGGTGGCCATTGCAGATCCTCTTGCCCCAGTGGTGAAATCCATCAGACTTTGTTCCATGCTCATCATTGCCTATACTTATTGCAGACCTCAATTTTGACGTCTTCTGACATTGATTCACCTGAGAAAGGTAATAACCCTTCAAAGAGTATGTATATTGTAATAAAAGGTAAGCCAGTGAAAACCTGACTTTACTCAGATAGGCAAATAATTTTGGCTTAGCATAATGTGTCACCTCTTGCAGCACTCCCCCCATTGTAGCTAACAGAACATTACCAAGAGCGATGGTCTAAAAACTGACACTGGGGATGAAATACCCTCAAAGCAACGTAAAATATAGGGCCCACTGTATGGGCAGGTAAGGTTTCCCCCAAGCCACTTGATGCCCCCACGTCCTCATTGCTTGGCAACTGTTTCCAGGACTTTTGCTTCAAAATGGAGTATGTTGGAGATTTATCCCTTTGGAGGTGCTGTCCCTGGCAAAGAAAGGGATGTATTTTTTCAAACACACGGGAGAAAACAGTTCCTCGTTCCCAGCCAGGTTTGCAAACCAGTTCAGTGTTTACCTTTGGCAAGGGAGGAAGGGAAGAGTGTTTGCAAGTCTCTCTTTTAGTGCATTTACCTTCCTCGCTGCTGGGAGGTGCAGACTTTGTTCTGGCTGTGGGCTGGGTAGTACGGTACAGGTTTGAAGAATGCTTTTCTTCTTGGCCGAATTCGCTGTTTGGAAGCTGGTGGCTGCTGCTGCTGCTGCTATAATTGCTGAGTTTATTGCTGCCCGAAGCAAATGAATGAGTAGGAGGAAAAGTAGGAGGAACAGAAAGTGCCATTAATCTACTCTTTGCTGAGTTTGTGGGGAAAAAAAAAACAAGCATAATTCCTGTAGGCACTCAGTATGGCGATGAGCGCAGCGAAAGCAGTTGGATATTATATACTAGCATATTGGTAGGATGAAGAAGGCAAAGGAGGTTTTATTTCTTCACATCCCAGCAAGCCTCTCACCAGGCTGTTCTGTACCAGGGGTCTCTTAGGGTGGCACTGACTCCACGTCACCTCGCTGATCCTGTGGCAGCACCCCATCCCACACTTACTCCATCATCACGTCAGGATGTGGTCCTGTGGCCCTGCAAAGTTAGAGCTCCCTTCTGCAAAGCACAGGGGGTCAGGTATAAAATATGTTTATTAAATAAAAGCAAGAAGCATGTAGGCATTGCTTATCTGTAACCATCTTTGCTCCTAGACACATTTGCTCAGAAAGTATGAGGTATATTATGATCTCAAATTATTTTCTTAGAAAAGACTATCTATCAGCATTCTGTACAAGAAGGAAGATGAAAAATGCAGAAATCTCTCTTTTACTGTAAAGGCCACTGAAAATTATTTTTCAAATAAAGCAGAGTTCATAAAAATAGGAACTCATTTCAAGATCAAAATAGTTTAAGGAAGTGCTTTTTAATAAGTCATTGATAGCCTTCCTGCTGCACTGGCCATTTCTCAACATAGTCCTGCTATAGTAGAGACCATTGAAGGACATCAGAAAAGCAAAGTATGCGGGGAAAAAACAAAATTTTTTATTAAACTAACTGATACAGTTGGTGATACAGGCAGGCTTTTGAGTATCCCAGCTTTTCTTCAAGTCATTTCCGGAGAGAAGCAAAGCGGTCAGCCCAGCAGTGGAAAAGCTACATGATAAAAAGTTAATTCATTTGAGAGTGAAAACCTGTGCTAATTAACATAGAAGAAAGCCCACAAGTCCACTATAAAGTTTTCCAGGGATGGAAATGACAAAAGACAAGGTGGGGGAGCAGGGGGGATGCCAGGGGTAATTTTTTTTCATCAAGGGAAGCAAATGGTAGGTAGAACTCCCTAATCCAGCAGGTTTCAGACTCCTATCTCTGTGTAACTTGTAATTACATGATTTATTAAGGAGTTTTTTCTTGTTTAAGTTGACAGAAGGAGATAAGCCAGGTCATTGAAACTCCACAGCCACTTCATGCTCCAGGAGCGTATCAGGAATTGTGGCACAGGAGTCCAGGCAGAGAGGAAGGAGAGCTATTTGTTTACGTTGTTGCTGATTGAATCTGCTGCTGGGATCACCATTTAAAATTTGAAGTGTATTTAAAGTGGAATTGACTCAACCAAAACATTCAGCAAATCCCCAGAGATACAGATGCAGAACAACAGTGGCAAACTTCCAGCTTGCCATAGTAAGCGTTCAAAATCCTCGGGAAATAAATGACTTCAAGGCTTTAAAAGGATAAGAAAGGACAGCCAAGCCAGACAGATCTCAGGGCTCATTCCTGAAGGCCCCAGACATGCATAACTCCAGCTGATTTCCAGTCATGTTATTTTTCCAGGACTGGCATTAAGAGACTGCTGCTTTTGTGCAAGGGAGGAACATGTTCGCCAGCGCTGTGGTTTAGATGAGGATGTATGAGTGGATGTTTTGTTTCAAACAAAGGGTCTACCTAGCCCAGTTCCAGCCTCCAGCAGTGGCCATAATGGGTTAACGTTTACAGTATTTCCCTCGCATACTATCTCAGCACTGATTTTTTCACCTGAGCAGATCTCCTAAATCTCATGTGCTTTGCCTCTTTAATAAACCCTTATAAGTATCTTCAAGTTCTTTCCCAGTCTCTCCTCAGAACTTTTGCATTCATAACATCCTTTGGCAGGGAGTTCCATGGGTTCTTTGCCTGTTACACAAAGAATTGCCTCCTTCTGTTATTTTTGACCATGTCTCCGAGGTAGGTCCATCTGATGGACGTTCATCCTTGCCTAGGATGAAACAGTGAATGTTTAGCCTTTATCTACCCTCTCCATATGAAGGATTTTCTAGTTCTTTAGCGTATCCCACCTATATTGACTTTTCAAGGCTGAAGAGTCCTAGTCTAACAGCTTCTCTCCTATTCCCTGGCCCAGAGCTAGGCAAAGCCAGTTATTTTGCCCTGGAATCTGTGAGATTCCAGGTACAGGTGGTACAGGTGAGCTTAAAGACAGAAAGAGGCCTCAACATTGGGCTACTGCATAGGAGAAGTGATCAAACCCAGCCCTGTGCTCAGAAAAGTCCTGCTAGGTGGTACACACACCAGCCACAACCCAGCTCTTGGTCATCCCTTCTCACAGGACACAGAACCAGGCATCTCCTGCCTCATGATGGAGGAGGCAAAGGCTGTGTCACTGCAGTGTGACCCAGTGTTGCCCATCTCCATGTGGCTGAAGACCTTTCAGTGACTGGGCACGAGGCAGCTCTAGAAGAGCTGGGAGCACTCTCAGATGCTGTTGAGAAGATGAATGGTGGGATGGCCCCTTGTCCCAAAACCTGCATAGTCTAAAGTGACAAATAATGATGCGTTGTGGCTTACAACTGAGTGAACGATGTTGGCTATATTTCACCTTACATGATTTACATAAGATAAGAGATATGTATGACATGAGTCATATAGATATATGTCTCATACCTTTCACGGATACATTTTGCATTCCAGACCTATTCTAAATACCTTTTCCTTAGCATAATCATCTATTTGTCCTATGCTTTGTTTTCTTTTCATAATTCTCAAGAAAATTAAATACAAAACTATTCTTATTGAACGAATCAGCATTTCACATATAAAGAAGGCATGTATTTTCTATAATATAAGTTTCCAGAATCATTCTGTCTGTCATTTGTGAAACGACTGTACTTTCATTAAACAAGACAAATTATCTGGAGCCCGAGGAAAAATTAATTTCATGGGGATGCAAAGGATTGAAGACCTATTGGTAGAGTACAATATATGCGTGGCAGATGTCCCCTGCCTAAGGCATGAAATGGCCTGACTATTATCTTGTCTACGGTTCAAAAGTAAATGTGCACATTGCACACAGAGCAACACACGCTCACAGAGCAAACACCTAGTGATGATGGATATCACTATTGATACAACTCGCATCTAAAAACTATAAGGGCTGGAAAAAATATTGTAAGTTTTAAAAGGTAGTATGAATTCATTAACTGCAAAGAACACACACGGTTGCATTCAAGGAGTAGAGCTGTGACAGTAATTGCTGAATTGAATATTTTTAAAAAGCCCTTTTGTTCTTATTGGCATCAAAGCTATTGTTGAACTATGCTGTACTGTCAGCAACGTGAATATTAGGGGTTTAGATCCATGCATGCGAAAGATCAAAAGCAGTGATGAAGGATTCTGTAATTATTAGTAATTGCTTCCCAAGTGACCATTTTTTTATAAAGATTCTTTATAGCAAAGTGTTCACTAAAGACTATGGGTTGAACTCATATTTTCATAGCAAGAACATGAGCCCATGGAAATTATTTCACACATTATCATCATAGCTGGAAACTACCACTAATAAGAAATATGAATGTTACATAAAATCTGGATATGATAATTATGATTATTACTTGTAATTTTAATGCAGATTGTAATGTTACTTTTTCAATTAGAAGAATTTAAAGACTCACAAAAAAGAAGTCAGTTAAACTAGTTTCAGGTTGAGCAAAGTCTTCGTTTCTCTAATTCTGTGTTCAGAATTGCTTTATTCAAGTGAAATATAAATGGTGCATCAGCTGTGAAAAAACCCTGGCTTGTAAAAGGTGCCTTTTAGGCTCAAGTCTCCATTCATTTAAAAGGATGTAAATCCTTACACGGACATATAGCTACAAGCACAGAAACCAACAGAATTACAAAAAGCCAAAAAAGGTTCAAAAGGTGAGTCATGCCCTCGTCTCACATACTCTCACCCATCCCATTGCTAAATGAGATCAAATGTGTAACTTCAGGGTCTTATTTCATATTTGATCCTAAGGTTTGCCTTGGAACTGCTCTTGCTTATTCCAGGACTAAATTTGTTCTAAATAAATACAAATCAAAACCATGGCACTATTAAAAATAACTCATACATGATAATAATAGTCCACTGTGTCTCATTGGAAAACATTAAAAATATTTATGAAATTGTGGTGTTCTGCTGACCAGATGTAGCATGAGGTGGCTTTCTCCTAGCCTTTGCTGAGGATCATAGAATCATAGCATGGTTTGGGTTGGAAGGGACCTTAAAGATCATCTAGTTCTATGGGCAGGGACACCTTCCACCAGACCAAGTTACCAGGATGGAGATCACCTGTCAGTACAAGACCTACACAACAACTGCATCTCAGCCAGGACAAGCACCAGGAGGAAACACTTCCACTATGATCTTGTAACTCCTGTATTTCCTAGTGGGGCATTTTGGAGTGCACAACTGCAGCTGTACAGCTCCAGGACTTCTTCCTTCCTATATGTCAAAACCCAGATGCAAAGGGTCAACAGACCATAGAGTATGCAAGATGCTGACAGGGGAAGGAAGGAGTTTGGGCTTTGCAGGGGAGATGCCACAGCTTTGCAGAAGTGGTCTCTGCCTCTCCTCTAGATCTCATTCTAGAAACAACATGTATTTAATTTTAAGTGCTTGAAATGGCCTGTTAAAATCACTGCTAGGATTAATTACACTCTTATGCTCCTCAGGGGAAAAAACCTTACTGTGTCTGTCTGCAAAGTGCCTGTTTGGATGCTGTACAAATTAATAAAGAATAATAACAGTGGTGCCTGCATGAAAAGCCAGCCCTTATGAATCGATCTCCCTTTACTGAAACCAATGGGACAACTCAGAGCTTTCCATTACGTGCAAAAAGCAATATTCAGTATGCAGTCTCTTTATGTCCTCTGAGGAAAAACACACAGAAAACCCCTTCAAGATACCCTTAATATGGCCCAGGTTTTTTTGTTTCAATTAAGTAGCTTTGTTCAATATGCTAAAGCACCCTACTGAAGTTATTGTGTGGCACTGCTATTTCTTATATTAAAATCTGTTATCCCTCACAATATAGCCTCCTTTGCCATGCCAAATGGCTCAATTCCCTTGCGGTTTCCTTTCTGTCATGGTTCAGTATCCCATCTCACTCATAAGACACATTGATACCATAGTATATATATCTGCTGCAGGATAAATACTAATTTATCATACAGGGGAAGTGTGAGTTCTGCCCTGACATACATAAGGCTGTAACAGGAGACTTTAAACAGTTAGCCCAATAGCTTCATTATTCTCCAACAACTCCCTCAATATCATCTCTCAAAATAAAGCCAATTTTTCTTCACTTTCATCAGTGCGAATCAGGAGTAACACCACTGAACTCGATGCTTACCCTCCGGTACGGAAGAGTCAGGGCTGGTGTCTCCTATTCATGAGGTAAGTGGGGAAACAAATCATGTCACTGTTTTATTTATGTTTCATCTAATTATTCAAGGCACAGCTCGCATTCATCCTCCTTAGTGACTGACTGTATTCTGCACTTCCCCACTGTAGCTTACCCATTCTTCAATATGGATTTTGATATCTGTTTAATGTACTGTGACTTGTGCCACATTTTCCCTGTAAGTTGCGTTTTCTCTGCCAGGGGGTGAGTGCAGGGGGAAACCTCAAAGGAGAAGCACTGAGAAAGCCCATCAGGATGGCATCTTAGTTGAAAAGAAGCACAGAGGCACATTCTCCTTTCGACACAAGGGAGATTTACACACACAGTTCCCAATACCATTAATGGTAGTTATGTGTATGATTTGTCCTATACTCTGTGAGAAAAACAAACTCGAGGAAGGAGAAAGAAAGGGTATTCAAGGGGAAAATATTTAATATGTAAAGCTTGTGGCTGCCAGTTTGTAATGAATGTGGTAGGCATAATAATGGTAATAATAGGAAAAGACACCTACATATCTGAGTTAGGGTTATTGTAATATGGCATACGTACAGAGAACAAAACCATCAAGGAAACCACTAAATAGCATTTTAAGGAGACAGCAAAAAAGTATACTCAAGACTAAAGAGAAAATAAGAAGGAGAGGAAAAGCAGGACGTGGAACAAGCCAGCCAAGACAGTGGAGAAGTCAGAGGTGTTTCCACCTAAGAAGACAGCAGCTCTCTGCCAGAGTACCAGGAGGACCGGGGAAGGGGCAGAAATAGAAGGGATGCCAGCAGCGTGAGACAGAAGGCACAAAGGTATTTCCACCCATCAGAAGACGAAAGCAAACACGTTCAGAAGAGACTGGAATAAATTAGTTTACAGGATGATAAGTGACTCAGACTGTTCAATACAGGAGTGTTTAGGTAATGAGATTATGGACCAGAAATAATCACAGAGGCTAAAGCTTACAAATCAGTATTGAAGGGGGACTCTCAAGTGGTGGATCGTAGTGATTCAGATACTCCGCTGGCTCAGACAGTACAAAACACAGCCAGAGGTGCTAGGATAGCACCAATGCTGCAGACAGACATACATCACACGTGAAACCATATGTCACGGTGTACTGCCTTCCACTTCTTCCTGGTGCCAAACTCACTGGCACTTACCACTCATTGTTCCTTTATACAGGAATAGCAATACAGATACGCAACACAGACGTAGCAATACAGATAAGATGCAACTGCAGCTGTGGTAGGATTTATCACAATACGAATATCATGGACTTACACAAATAATGCACTTCAAAATGGCTCTAAGACTAGAGCTCTAATTGTCAATGGGGAATCGCCACCAAAGTAGGGTGAGTTTCAGGCAAGTCCCTGATGTTCATGCAGGAGCATCATGCAGCAGGAGCACCAAATGCTGGAGCACAGACAAATGATCAAGCCTTTGTCATCTAGCACAACCATTTTAGGGTAGAAATAATAACCTCTGATCAATGAACTGCTCTCTCTTTTGACTGTAGAGAAAGCCCAAGTGGATCTTGCTTGCAAGTGGATAAATCCCACCCTGACTGACTCAGTCAGGATCACAAAGGAAGTCTGCAGTCTGAGTCGTGGTCTCAGGCATCTCTACAGCTGCCGCCTTCTGCCTCTGTACTGTTACAAGCCTCTTTCACATGAATGGGGCTACATGAATTTTAAGTAGGAACTTGGCCCATTGTATGCAAAACAGACAGGACATAAATCAGGAATAATTATTCTAGCACAGAATGGAGAGCCCATTTAAAATACTGATGAATCTTGGTTCTGTAGAAGAAATATTACCGAGTCTAAAGCCTCTAGCTGAGGAAAAGCAAAGTAAATCCAGGTTTTGGGATGTATAAATTGTGAGGAAACACTGATCAGATGTTGCTTCTATAAATAATAACAGCTCATTAATTCTCACTTCGCTAATCCACACATATTTAAAGAACTCACTAACCCCCTTACCCCTAAGGGGACTCATCCCACTTCCCAACAGAGCTTTAATTTATGTTAGTCGCAAGATCTCATGTTTCTAGGAATTCATTACTTTTAAAAAAACCTATTACAGTATGTTTATTGGCAGGCTAGAAGATATTATTATAAATAATTGAAACTCAACTACAGTTGTTCAAAGCATTAACAAACTACATTGGCAAGGCATCACACTTGAGTCTTTTTTTCAGGCATATCCTTTCATTCATGGCACAATTTCATGCCTATGGAGTGAGTCCCAAAAAAGGTCTAGTTAATCCAGAAATTGGGGGTTACATGCTGCATGGTGTCCTGAGTGGTCTGCTGTGGAGACACAAGTTTCACATTTAATTGCCAAGCTTATTTAGTGGACAAAGGATGCTGTCACTATCCATGCAAGCAAATGCACAATCTCTCATCATTTAAATATACAGACAGGGGGTCACCCAGTGAAGATACTGAAACCAAAGTAAGAAAACTAGTAATGTGAGCCCTGATGTTAAGTAAGGCACGACCTGTAGTGCCAACGTTAGCATTCATAGGGCAGAGCTCTCTTATGCAGGGATGATCTGAACTGTGAAATGCAGCCAGGTAATCAATCAGGAGAACAGGCCTTCCACATGGACAGCAGGCAACCACTTCCTTCCAGAGTTGTCCTATGGGATGTACTCAGTGCAGCAGAGCATAACAGATGATAAAGGATTATGCCGTGGTGTCATTGAACTGATTCTAAAAACGATTGTGAGGTGTTTTCATGCCCTACAAAGCCAGCTTGAAGGAGGAGAACCGCATTAATATGTGGCACGGGCATACTCATAGATCATCCCTTAGTCTTACGAGAGACTGACTGCTACCAAATATGGTTGCTTAGAGAGAGCAGGATTCATCTCAACAAACTTTAGCCACCTAATAGTGAAACATCTTACATGAGCTTATTTTCCAGACTCTATGTACTGACCAGAGAAACCTCCAGCAGACTATTTATTGTCTCTTAATATAGGTGGGATCTAACACAGGTGGGATCAGGGTCTGCTGGAGGTGCCCATCTCCCTTCACTGAACTTGGAGAACCTCCACAGCTGGCTGAAACGATACACCTGAAGAACCAATGGCTGCCAAAATTAAAACCAGGAGCAACAAACTTGTACAAGCTTTTGACAAGGACTAATAAGGTGAGACAAGTAACTGAAAACTCTCATAAGAGGAGGTAAAACGATTCAAGATCTAAAAAAAAAAATACAATGGAAGTCATCTGAGTTGAGATTGCTGTCTATATAAATGCATCAGAGAAACAGCAGAGAGAGAAAACAGCTATGTAAGTGAAGGGTCAGCACTGGCCCAAGAGCAAATAAGTATGTACTAACAATACATAAATTCATCCTGGAGATCAGAAGAAGATTTCTAGCCATCAAAGGACTGAGGGTCTGGAACAGCCTTTCAGTGTAGTGAGATCTCCTATTTTTGGAATGTCATTGCTTGTAGAGAAGCCGCTCTGCTATGTTGATGGCACGCTTGAAGACGTTATCATGAAGCATTTAAAACTGCTTGTGTAACCCTTGTTGAAGTACAGGATCCATAAATATCAGATAACAATTCTGAACCAAGAAATGACCCACTCCGATGTGAGAGACTGTGCACGTGTCAAAAACAACTCCACATTTAATCCTAAGTGTTAGGATAATTTAGCATGGAGGTTTAAAACTGGGCTCTCTCTGTTTGGCTGCCAAGTTTCAACCGCAGCTTCCCTGCATGTCAGGATCCAACTCGGCATTGTTATCACTGTCACCAAGGTCACGAGTTTCCCCTCGTGCCCCACTGGCTCCATAGAAAAAGCAAGTGATCATGGGCACCGGTTTCACAATGGGCAGCCAGGCGGTAGAAGCTAACTTCAGCAGCCCATTGCAAATTAGAGATGGGAGGGGAAAGCTAAAATAGAGCACGCTGAACTCCAGCTATAATTTTGGTACTGTGGTTTTGACGTTTATGCTCATCTTAAAATTACATAGTGACTTGGTACTGTCAGACATCAGACTGGACTTTAAGCAAGCAAATATAGCAGAACGAAGGGAGAGATGTGTAAAGAAATAACATTGTGATGCACTTTAAGCGAGAGATTTGAAATCCACTGGGTGTCTGGAAGGGGGGTCTCATGTTTGCAGACACTTGGAGAGCAGTGGTCCTAATTCGCAGTGCTTAGTAACATACACTGCATGGATTCAGTTCACTCTGGGATACCAATGCAATTCTTTGTAGCTTGGTAAGATTTCTGGAGCCTCTAACTCCTTCTGCTCCATTATTTGAAAACCAAAGACTTCCAGAGGATCAAAGTCCCTGGGAACACAGACACCGCTGCCATTCTCCCTTCTGTAAATAAAAAATCTTCAATATTGCAATCCTCAGTAAACTTGTTCTTTATGAGTCTTACAGCCACAAAGAGAAGATAGTTACATTTGGAGAACTACGTCTTAAGTTAAAAATGCAAGACAATGAGTGCAAGGCAGAGTAAGTATTGAAGCTACTAACATGACATGATGGATCAGTTTGGTGTAGTATGTAAGGAGAATGCTAACAGCATCATAAAGCAACCAAGCATAATAACAAAAACACTTCAGCTGACTCGGCTCTGAAAAATGCCTTTTTTATGAGTGTACACTTTGCAGAGAAAAAGCCTCAAATTTTCACAACCTGGTTGCAGGCATTAAGTAACAATCAGCTCTCAGAGAAAAGTGATGTGATGTATTACAGCATTAGGTCTTGCTGAGGAAGACAGACTGTATCATGATTACATGCAAAATTAAACCTGAAAAACTGCATTAGAAATATCCATGACTTTGAATTTCAAATCTATTTTCTTCCCTCTAGAAAGTACTGTTTGAATTTTAGGTACAGGAATCCCACTGACAAGCACTCCTGAGTACAAGCTTCATACCATCCTGGAGAGAAACAATACAATTGCTTCACTTGGGCTTATTAAATATACAGTGTATAAACTCTAGCTTTGGAAATCTCATCAGCAGGAGGCCTCTTTCTTTCTTATTTCCCCCCCCAACCCCCTCACCCCTTGAGGATTACTGAAATCTCTGCATTATCCACTGAATAATGACAATGTTCTGCAGCCTCGAGCTATGACTAAGGATTTGGTCATAGATGCTGCAAGGTAGGGAACCTGGAGGTTGCTGTTGCAAAAATGCATTATAATAAAAGTTATTTTCTCTCTAAACAATTAAGCACCCAACCTTGTTTATCACCTGTACTTCCCACTTGCAGTGTGTACTCAGAAAAATCTGGCTACAAGAGACAACCTGCTGTTCTTGTGATGATACCATTATGCTCACTGAAAAAAAGCCCTTACAGGTTCAGCGAGGCTCTGTTAAAACTTCTCGCTTTGTAACTCTAACCAGTGCTTCTCAGACTGCTCTGGCTGCCTCACTTGCATGAAAATGTTCATTTCCCACATTAATCATCACCTGCACTTGTATCTACTGGTACTCTTAAATATTAGTCCTTTTAGGACTCCACAGATACTCCCATTGAATTCAGTGGCAGCATCAGGCCTTAAGGCTACAAACACATGGACCTTTATTTGGAGATGCATGCAGTTCCTGGCTTCCTCCTCCTCGTACCTGTGACTGCTTATTCCCACTCCCACAGCATCCTTTCCATTGTGCCAGCACAAACATTTGTGCAACCACGCTGGGAATCAGATAGGGGAATTGATCCAGCTAAAAATAACTTTTTTCTTTTTTTTTCCCAAGTCAATTTTTGGGCAGAGCAGTTCTTGCTGTGGCAGGGTGGTGGAAAGCTGGTGGGCAGCAGGATCAGGAGGTGGGGCTGGGAGAACAGGATGCCTTCCTGGTGCCCCAACTTCTGGTTATGCTGGCTTAAACTGATTGGTACATAAGGTACGAGCTTTCAAGACTGTCACTGTTGTGAGAATACTAGCATCGTTCTCAAGCCTGATCTCCAGGGGCTCTTTTGTGCCCTGCTCCAGACAAATGCAGTTATTAACCACACTCACAGAATGCAGGCAAACATCGAAATTGGCAGAAGTCCTCAGGCCTGATGCAGGCATCTCAAATGCCTTCAGAGGACAAAGCTACATCCAACACCAAGTTTTATCAGGGGAGCAGAGGGGCTCATCAGCAAGTTATCATTTGAGATGAGACTCACCTGTAAACTCCCTGGAGCATGGACCTTGTTACGTAGTGCAATGAGCCATCATGATGTGGTGATACCTATGGTTTCTCTCCCTTGCCAGGAACACAGGCATCCTCACACAACCACTCCTTGCTAGACTAAATTGCTATTCGTTGCACTGGTCCTTCAAGCAATAAATGGCTTGAATAAAAAAACAGAACATGAGGAGAAGTACTAGATGGCCGTAATAATTTTCTAAAGCATTACAAAGTGTACTGGAAACACAGGCATGGCCTGAGGTGCTTACCTCTTGAAGAAGACAGAAAATAATGAAGCGTACACTATAATCTGGAGCATACAAAAAAAAAGCAGGTGATGTTGATCAGTGCAAAAAAGGGGATAGAAACGACGTCAAATGATGTCAAAGAGAAACTGCCTTTAACCACTTTGGGAAAGACTGATGAGAAACAGCAGAAGTAGAGCAGCCAGTGGATGAGGGACAGAGGAAACAGAATGAAGGCGAAAAATGAACCAGACAACAGTGAGCAGCACTATAGGTATTGGAAAATGTTCCAGCGATGGTGATAGGCAGGGGTTTGGTGAGCAAATGTGGTGCCAACACTTCCAGACTAAATGTCTCCCACAAGGTTGCTGAACTGAGCTCAAGTACCAACTGGTCTCTCGCCCTGCCCTATGATTCCAAGTGCAAACAGCGCAGAAATCAAAACCTGAAGAGACAGGTGAGCATTAAAGGAAGTAAGTACCTCAGAGTCTGTCTTGGGCAGTATAGAAAAAGCTGAGCTCCTCAGGCACCAATTGGTCTGCAGCATGCCAGGGATGCTACAGACACTTTGGTAACAGGGCACACTTTTTCCATTGTGAGTCTTGGGGCTCATTATTACTGCCAGTTGCTAAGTAATGTTCAAAAATGGCCAAATCTATCAACATGTTCTTATTTTTTTGTCTTTAGTAGGAGAATGTTACAACGCTGTGAGGTGGTCCACTGGCTGAAGGAGAGGTAGGTGTCTGGGTAAAAAGTTGTCTGTACAGTGGAAACATGAAACAAACTTGATAGCAGAAGTGCTCCAAACCAAAGGAGCAAGACAAAAACATCAGCTAAGTGCTTCAACAGGATAAGGATCGTTCACAGAACAATTTTTTGCCTCACACAGAAAGGAGTAGCAAAATGTCATTTCAGGAACTCGTCACTACTTGTACACTTCCTCGGTTTCATCTAATTGTTCAGGCTGCTCCTCCTGGAATTATTACTCCTCACGACCAAAATTAAGCTTTTCACTCAGGGAGATGGGTAATTAAGCCCCTGAGCAAGTCTGGAATATAAAATTACCCAGAGTGAAACCAACTTCTTTTCTCTCAAAACATGGACTGAAGCATCCGACACCTGGTTGTCTCTTCTCTGCAGAACCAAAGAGTTGGTTGGCCAACATGGCTGCTCTGTGAGAGGTCATCAGGGTATCTAGGCTTCATTTACTTATGACAGTTCCCTTCATCTCCCTGCCTATTCGCCTGTTTCTCTGAAAACATGAGAAGCAGAAATCCATGCTTCTGCAGGCACTCCTCATGGCCACGGATTTGTCATTTGAGCACATTTTAGCGGGGCTTGAAAATGGTTGGTGTTACAGCCTGGCCAACCCACCTCACCTGTGGGAGGAACACAAAGGGGACTGTGCGGATGGTTTGGCTGTCAGGAGCTCAAACCCCATGTCCTGCAGGTGGATCTTTCCCTCACATGTGACCCCCCTGCAGCACCTGTCCACCCATAGAATCATCCCCATGCTAACACAATGGTCTCCTCACCCCAAGTCCTTAGTCAAAGAGATGGGTTTCTCAGTAAACATTTAGCAACAGGGTAGCTCCAAGAGTCATAGAGGAGCGAGACGAAGCCAGGTGGGCCCAGTAAAATGTAAGAGCCAGCAGAGAGCTCCCCCAAAAGCAACCCACAAGAGGAGCAAAAAAACCTGCCAACCCGCAAAAAAAACTGGCAAAAGAGTGTACCCCTTCCCCAGGCAGCTTGCACAAGGCCCTTGGGCAGTGGACAGTGTGTATGGCTGACTGTATGGTGAATCTGGGCTGAAATACTGTTATTACTGGGGTGAGTGAGGCTGCATTGATTTGTTAATAAAAGCACCAGAAGAACATGACCAAGAAGAAAGGAGCCTTAATGTTAAAAAAAAAATAATTATAATTTCCCATAAATTATTAAAAAAGCAAGTTTTGAAAGCAATTTTTTTTCTGTCTTTCCCTCTGGGAGCTGCCTTTTTTATTTCCCAGTGGGTAACTGAGTGGTATGATGAGGATTAAGGCAGAGCAGATTCAAGTCATATTAGAAACCACTGAGAAATAAGGCTGGTTCATCATTGTCTTAAGGTAAGTTCAAGGAGTTTTTCCAATGTTTTGATCAAAATGAACAGACTTTAACCTACTGCTAAATTAATGAAAATGTTTACTTCTTTAAATGACAAACTAAGCACACTTTTGGAAGTGGTTAGCGGCTCAAAGTCACAGCACAGATTTAAAGTACATTGCTCACAGAAAAAGGTATAAAAAAAAAAGGCAAACTGTTACCTTTGAGAACACACAGTACACATGCTTTCAGTGACAAAACTGTCAATAAACTCTTAATTTAATATTTTATTTCCATTGAGCTTAGTAACTCTAGATTGCAGTCATGTCCATAAAGAGTTAGAAGACACACAAGTCTGAGGAAAATAACACCCAGACAGATCAAATTCCATTCCTTGTAAAGGGAATTGGGGTTGTGCCTGTGCACCTCAGAAAGCAGGCAGGTGCGTATCTGGATTTCAGTTACATGAGGCATGAACCTGGAGGAATCCCACAGGAATCATTGGCATTGTCCCAGCAGTAAACAGGTGTGTAAGAGTACAATTTAAGCTGACAGGCGCACACAAACTCCAGTCATTCCACCACTGTTTACGGCATCAAAAAGGATGTATTAAATACAGTGGAGTGATAAGGAATGCCTTTATTCTGTAGAAAACCCTGCCTTAGAGAGGAAGTTGAAAGCACTCTTGAATTTTAAGCAGCAGTAACTTCAGTAGGTGGTTCTCTTTGGCAACAGTTGAAAAGGCTGAAGAAGACATTCACACAAAAATGCATCAAATCCCCCAAACTTGACAAGACTGGGTTACGAAGCTGAACAGGATTGTTTAAAGCAGCTGGCAACTCTATAATTTATTTCACCTGTCCTTTTCATCCTGCCAGGGAGAGTCTGCCTCGCATGTGAGAACCAAGCTACATCACTGGATGCCTGACATCACGCCAACCGTGGTGAATAGCGACAAAAAAAGTGTGTTCCATTTAATTGCCAGGTGTCAAGCAAACTCATTGCAGTGCATAGAAGGCATTCTGCACAACGGATCAACCTGAAGAGACTTATCTTTGTGGCTGCTGTCTACACAGTCAAAATTAAATAAAAGCAGATGGAGGAGGCACTGAATAATTATGATTGCAAGACACAAAAATGCTGGGTAAGTAACTTCAGAAGTATAATTTGAGCATCTTACATAAATAAAAAGCATCAGCATCTTCCGTGATATGTTTTCACACTGAGGTAGTTCAGAAAATTAAAATAATCAAGAAAACAATAAAGTGAAGTATTAAACTAAAAATATCAAATATACATGACACGTGCATAATAGGCAACAGGTAAAAAGTCATTCTGACTCACTCTTCCCACATGCAAATGCAAATTCTCTCTGTGTCCTCTGCTAACTGCACGCGCCAATTAATCTTGCAATCACATTATCACAAAACTCGGTTGTTTGGTGCTTTTTCTGATTTCACAGCCCATAAAGGAGCTGCCCCAGTTCTTCACAGGCACAACTCCATACAGACCCCATCACTGGGAGATGCCAGAGGGTCACTTTAGCTGTGCTAGATCTTGCCTGACAGGCTCAGCTATACAGGATTTCCTGCAATTTTTGCACTGAGGTGTATCAATGTCTCTTCAATTCCTCTGCAGGTATCAGATGTAGACCCCATGCCACACAGTGTATCGATGTCCCACTCCTACAAAGGGTAAAATTTCCATCGACACCCAAGCACCGCTGTTCCCCACCAGGTGCCCAAGGTGCAGACACTAAGCCACGGCAATCAATGGTGCTGCCATGCTCCTCACATGAGAAACTCAAGTGATGCAGGGGCTGTCAGCCTGGCTGTGGGCACCTGTGTTTTCCTGCTGCTCCCCCAAAATGCTGCAAGGGACAAAGTTTGCTTCTCTTCACAATGGTAGGGAGATATGGAGGCGAATTTCAATGACGTTGTTCACCCTCAGCTGAGGCACCCAGCTGAGCATCCCTTCTGAAAACAGAAGATGCTGCTTCTTTCAGAAGAAGTCAAAGAAAGAAAAACTCAGATTCCTGCAGCTTGAAGGTTAAAATGCAGGAACACAGTGTGAGTAGGGGGAGCTTTTGCGCAATGTTTTGTACCTATGTTCCCTTAACAGAAGTATATCTCAAGAGTAGTTAAGAACACACAGGGTTTGAAGATGGTGCACTGCCAACCTAAAAAGCATGTTCAGTTCACCACTGGTCTTAAACGTTTCCTTCCTTGTGAATATGATGTTGTGTAGCCTGCTGCAAAGTACTGTTTGCTCACTGCCATGTAATCTGCAGACCTATTAATTGTTCGTGTGAAAGATCCAGTTAGTTAGAAAGTGTGGCAAAAACCCCTAATAACACTTTTGAAAGAATATATAATCCACATTTCATTAATCTTCTGAATACATATTTGCACAACAGATTAAAAGTGCAGGAATTATGTATTTTACATATGTAAAAGATGACCACATAATGGCTTCATGAGATCTTTGATCTAAAATCCCCTTTCTGAACTGTGTGGCAAAGCTATTCTTTGGTGTTTTGTTTGTTTGTTTGCTTCTCTGGCCAGAAGCATACAGGATTATTGCTCTTTGTACGCAGGGAGAACAGAATGTCCTTAACAAAACTCATCAAACACGACAACGCAGCTCTAACCTACAAGCCTATCCATGGAAAATTTTATATTTTTCACAATGGTCTTTCAGTGGGTTTCAGCCTGTGACCCAAGACCATAGGAGGAGATGTCATGGACCTTTGTGAGGGTTCCACAAAAGGCACCTAAGCACAGCAAGTTTATCCATGCCTTTCAGCAGTCCGGGGAGGCAGCCAGTCAGGAAAGGTTGAAAACCAGTCATCTAAACAAGCATATATAATCTTTGTACATAAAAGAGGGTATGACCTCCTTTGAACCATGGGATACCATTTATTATTACAAGAAGAGCTTCACAAAGAAAAGAAAATTAGCTGTGTCTTTCAGTTAGGACATGCCTTCTGCACAGCTAGACTAAAAAAAGCCATTTAATTATGGCAGCAAGGAGCTCAACAGGGTAAATTGCCTTGAGAAACAGTATGTGTTAGCTTGTGACTATGTTTGCATAGTCACCCATTAGCTCAGGCTGCACACAGTATAAATGTCTGTCTGCCTCAGAAATGCCAGGCAGATGATCCTGTAGTCATAACTTAGTGTAAGGAAGAGGCACATTATTACACCCATATATTTTGGTAGTGTTTCCATACGGCAGCTGGTTCAGTGGCTGCTCATGAACTTCTTGGAAGGTTTCTATTCAATACTTCTTTAAATATAAGTTTTATATGCAATCTTCAATAAGTTTCTAGCCTCCTATCTGAAAAATGGAAATAATATTCCTTGCATCTGTGCTAAGAGACACTGTGAAGATAAAAAATTTACGGAAAGGTACTTTTATAACTTAGAATATTGAATTCTGTCAATCAACTTTGCCAGAGATGACATCAAATTGTGTATTCAAATAGCGAAGGGAAAAAAAATTAAAAAAAAATATGCCGTTTTAAGCTCCCTTGAATCTTCCTTTTTTTGCCATCCTACTTTGCCCTCATTATCTATCTCAAAGACTGATTAGCTTTGGTAAAGATGCACCTGCCTTCTCGGTTTTACTTGTGGGTATTTGGAGATAGGCTGCAATGAAAAATGTGAATGTAACTTGTGAATTCACATTTAAATCTGTTGAGACTGTAGGCATGTGTCAACATTTGCTTTCCATTCTCATTTATGAACTGTTCAAGATCACTGAAAACCACACCGCTTCTCCCTCTGGTTTTCAGTAGTCCCACTCTATTTTCAAAGTGAACTTGTATTCCCAATCTGGAAGCAGCACCTCTCATCATCTGTTTGCAAGAGAGAAGATTGTCCATTGTCCTTGTATCTCTAGAGGTTAAGAAAAATCTCAGATATTTTGAAGAGAATCTGAGCAGTCTGGATTTAAATGGGAACAACCACTACGATGATGACTAAGGAATGCTTACTGGATATGGCACAAAATACTTCAAAGAGCATCCTGGGAGGAAAGGGGAAAAATGTGAAAAGGAATCAAAGAGATTTCATGAGAGAGACATGAATGGTTTCCAGACATAAGATCAAATCCAGGTCACTGTGTCAATGGATCAGTACGTAGGTCATCATGTACCGAATTCAGAGGTAAATGGAAGTAGTGTGGGTTGTTATACTCTTGCCAAAGTCTAAATTAAGACAACTTTCACAATGAGTAAGCAGAAAAATATAAAAGGTTGGGGGAAAGAAACTAACACAGTCAAACCCCTCTTCCACCCCAAACTTCTCCTCCTAGACCTTCTCTAACTACCTTGGAGTTAGTATTTGGAATAGCAGTTGATTCGATGCAGATCCTCTTTATTTACTTTTGTCCTATTTACTGGGTGCTCTCTTCCAGACTGAAAATATGGCAAAAGCTTCACAGTTTCAAAACTGATTTAACAATTAGCTTCTGCTCCCTTTCCACCTAAAAATGCTGACCAGCTCCACCACACCCAGAAGGGCTACACTGCCCTTCCGTTGGGAAACACAGAGACTCATCTACAGACACACAGTCCCTCATATCATTCTGCAGATACCAGGCATTATTAAAACAAAACTACTGCTTCTCCCTCATTTAGGGTTTCATCGTACAGAACAAATAAAAAGCATGATTTCTTAAAAGGCATAGCATTTGATCTGATGTTTTTCAAACTGGATCCTAACAGCTTTCATTGAGGCTGAATTAACAGTCTTTTGAAACGTGTAAAGATTATCATTTACCTATTTAAAACAAAGATCAACAAAAAAAAAAAAACCACGAACCCTCTCTGTGACAAATGCATTCTGCTTTCTTATTTTTACTACAAAGAAAGACAGCCATACAGCCTAAAATCATGACCAAGTATAAATTTTGACTATTCACATGAGGGCCATTGAAATGAAAGCATTTGCTTGCTGAGCTTCTTTGACTGAAAAACACCTTGACTAGGTACATTTTAAAAAATGCTGCTTATCTGAACTGTTTCAAGAGATTGGTTTGCATATTTAATACGTTACTGTTTCACAAGTAAGAAGATTTCCAAGTAACTTATTAAAGGACATCTAACTCACCCAGAGTCCTGAGGCACTTGAGCTGGTACCTTAGTCAGTAAATGCCAGCTACACCACTGCACACCACCTCAGAATCTGTCTGTGGCAGTAAGCCACTTTTGCAGATCCTCTTCCAAAATCCAGGTTAGATTCTGTCTTTCATTAGGTTATTTCTCAGTGGTTTATATTTTCACTGTCACCAGCATGTCAGTAAGACTGCATATCTTTTGAGCTCTGATTAATTTTGCCTTGACACAACTGAAGTGTCAAGTACAAACTTTAACTCAGGTTCAGAAATGTTAATCAGTTTTGAAATATCCACAGATTGCATATATATCAAGGCCCGTAAATACTCAGAGATGGCTGTCAGGATTCGCATGGCATTAGCAGTCTTGTTTCTTTCTAACTGAAGGCCCTCCAAGTCAGGTGTTCATCAGCACGGACAATATATCATCTTGAAACAAAAGGACGTAGTCTTGTATTAAAGTCTTCTAAGATATAAAATATGAAGATATAACTCTTCGAGGATTTATATTTACTTGCATTCTCAAATAAAAAATTTACTCTTTCAGAGCTGCCACTGGCCACATTGGTAAAACATTTCTGTAAATATTGATGTCTAAAATAATCCTGTGTATCAGACATCTGCATAATTATATTATAATCATAACACATTTGTTGTGGTTTAAGTCTCTACCATTACATTAGGTGTAAGATTTATAGAAATCTCCAGACTTCAGGGTATAAACTAATTATTTATTATGTGAAAGAGGAAGAAACTTGCCCCAGAGCAATTTTATTGCTGAACAGTCTGCTGCAGTATTAGGTCTGCTTACACTGGAGCATTTTGTTCTGGAAAGACCAAGTAAAGACCCTGAATTTCATGCACTCATACAAAGACAAAGAATAATCTGTATTCTTATATTCATCTTAGCAGGAAAAAAGCTCACAGAAACTATTAGTTATGCCTTCATCCATAAACCAATGTACTCAGTCAAGCTGGAAAAAACAAGCAAGGTTTCAGTCCGTAGCCAGGGCTCCACGCACTGAAACTGTGCTCTGGAAAGATGTTTTCCATTCCCAGAAGAAAGGGTGAAGCCACCTTTTCCAGCCAGATCCGAGCCAGGGCTGATTTCAGCAGCTCCATGCCAATTTGCACTGGCTGCATACCCGGTTCGCTGTTCGGAAATGGCACAGGGGTATTTGGAGACACTGCTAGCAAGACACCTCCTCCTTCCCAGTAAACTCAAGCCACTGCCTGAGATGTAAACTACAGCCAGCCTATCCACCAAAAAGATGTTACATATGCATATGCATAGGGCTGACCTGTCCCATCTCATGGGAAACCTCCAAGGAAGAGGGGCTTCTCCCATCAGGAGCTACAGAGCAAAAAGGTCCCTCCTGCGAAGGAGGTGGGGAGCTGCCCATAACCTCCAGCTTTCCTGAGGTAATTAAGGAAAACCTGAGCTGTTTAAGGAGGCTCAAGACTGTACATTTGGAAATACTTTGTCTGTGAAGGGACTATGGAGACCTTAGGGTAGAGGAAAGCAAGATTCTCCAGTAGTTAAACTGAAAGGACTTGAACTAATACCTTCTAAAGGGCATAAGGAAAAGTTTCATCAATCAGAAGTCTCATTCTGAAAATGATTTATAGTCTCCCAAGCCTTGCTGCCCTTGGCTTGCAGTGAGGAACAGGTTTGTCAGTCTCTGAGTTAACCTCTGAACGCAGAGCTCACTTTTAAGAACTTTTAAGCTTCGCTTTGAATTAATTTTTAATTAGGTACTTTTTAAAATTTTACTGAGAAACCATAACACATTATTTTTGGATGTTCAGTTTGGCAGACTGAAAAAGGGCCGGCATTTCAGAGTGGCTGGCACTCTGTAAATAAAGACCTTTCAGAGTGCACCTCAAAACCACTCAGACAAAACCACTTAAACTTGCACAAATCCGCCCAGCATCTGCCCTGGACACAAACTTGAGAAAATGCTGCTCTGCGCTGGGGAGGAGGTAGCAGAGATGTGAACGAGAGACGCCGGGTCCATGCTGGGGTGCTCACGTTCCCTCAC
Organism: Limosa lapponica baueri; assembly: GCA_002844005.1. NCBI lineage: Eukaryota > Metazoa > Chordata > Aves > Charadriiformes > Scolopacidae > Limosa > Limosa lapponica. The sequence continues at coordinate 65,959 of KZ506279.1, read as the reverse complement.
CTACCAGGGACTGAGTATCGGATACTGAAAAGAAAACAACCACATTTGCTTTCTGCGTTCCTGCACTCATACACACACACTTTCCTAACAAACCAGCTTCCTCATCTGCTTTTGAAAAGAAAACTCACAGAGACTTGCTGAGCAGCCCGGGTTGCAGGTGACTTGTCTCCCAACCTTGGGTTGTCAGTCCAGCAGCAGTCCACTAGCTCTGCTTTTAAAATAAAGCTGCGATTAGCCTGAAGGAAATAAAATTTGCCTCTTACAGCAAGCTTTTTAATGGCACTTTTGACAGACTTCAGTGATACCACTGGAGAAGGAAGGGAAGCAGCTCCTTTTTGTTATCATCACACATGAAAAACACTTGCAAGCTGACCTGGCTTCCCATATATTATTTTTCTACACAGATTTGCAGCGGTGTCTGAATCGTCTTCCCCCACCTGCTCTGCCAAATTATTATGGTACAAGCGCTCCGCAAAAAAAGCACAATTGCTTGAAATTACACTAGAGTCAAATGTTGATAAAAAGGTGTCACAGAGGGAATGAAAACTAACTGCTGTGAAATTTAATGAAACCCACTGTGTGCCAAGGGCACAGGCAGCCAAATTGAATTTAAAAAGGTGCCAAGCAGGGAAGCTTGTAATCAGACTAGCCACTATGTTAGATGAGATAAGCAGAATGACTTTTCTCTATCACAAGATCAAAACAGACTGCAATTCTTATGCATGAGATGAAAAGTTACAGTATTTATCCTCCCAGCTTCCTGTGTTCTTAGCATCGGATCTCTGGCTTAGTGGCCTGAAATGGAATTTGCCATCTCTAGCATAAGGCTTGTCCCAGCCCTCACAGGTCACCGAGCTCTTTCCTGACACAGTTTTTATTGCAAATTGTTATGGAAAAGAGGAACAAGCTAAACAGAGTTGTGAATGGCTCAGCATAAACTATCTTCAGCCATGGTTTCCCCTTTCGCAGCCTGGGGGATGAACTGAAGTCAATAGAGGAGAATAGGAAATAGAAGATAACGCTAATGTGGGAGAAGAAGGAAGCAACACACTCTGCTCAACAGAAAGCTCAGTGCTCACAAGGAGAACAGTTTCCAAAGCATCGTTTCACTGAAGGCTGTTAAGAAATCATTTTACTCCTTAATTATTATAACAGTGTTATTTTGAAACAGTGTTAAAAAAAGCCTGAAGTCGCAGACAGAACTGTGCTTACATTTAGCTACGGGAGCACTCGCTCAAACTCTGGTAGCACTTGGGACAATGAAGCTGTGCAGCCCATCTTCTCTGCTGGAAATAGCTTGGGCTTCATTCATTATTTATTTCAGTGGCTTGGGGAGTTATCAGTCATTTGGGAGACAGATGGGAAGGGCACATCAGTATTTGCCTGGGCCCCAGGCCACACAGAGGGGATTGGGGTCTGCATCTTTGCCCTGCTGAAGGGTTTCATCGTCACAACCTGCTCGAACTTGCAGCCTGGCCCAAATGGCCGGATTCTGCTCTCGCTGGTTGGCTGGTGACCCTGGAATACTTTCCTGATTAGGGAGATTTCCAGTACTGAGCAAAGCTCTCTAAAGACAGCCATTGGGTTTCTCGTAAAAGGACTTCTCATAAAAATGTCCTGACTTTTATAAGAATCTCTTGATTTTGCAGAATGTGCCTGTAATGGTTTGGGGGTTTGTCTTGGCTGTAAAGAGCTTTATCCCAGTATTTAGTGCCATTCGTCATGTTTTTACTGCTGTAGCAGAAAAAAGGACTTGAAAACTAACAGAATTCCTAGAAAGCTAAACTATTTTACAGCACAGAAGTCTTAAGTTTTGTATTTTCCTGGCTGTAGCCCATACAACATCTGAAAGACCCTCTGTGAGTCAGCAGCGGCAGAGGATACGCATGTCTGCAGGTATGGCAAATAGAGCTTCATAAAGGGCTGAAGCTCCTTTCCCCTCGCAGTCCCCTCTTGTCCCCCTCTGGCTGCTTCCTTCCCCACACAGCACCCCATTCTCCTTGGCTGGCTTTGCCTACAGTAACCCTGACCTCTGACTTCTCTCACCTCTCCTCCTGAGGATGCAGGTGAAGTAAAAGAGCTTAGAGGAAACTCTACCCATGAAAGTAATACATTTGTCCTTTGTTACTAAGCCAACATTTAGAGGTCTCCTTCTACCTACTCCTCTACAAAGCACACACGAAATTAGTAAGCATCAGTACTTATCATATTAAAAATGTAGTAAACTTAAAGCACCCCCAATTTCCCAGTCTGACTTTGTTTCAGTTAGGACTTACTTGGAGAAGCAACGGTCTCTGTCTCTCTTCCCCCACCAATTTGCAGGATGGATTTCTAGAATTTCCTACACTATAACAACAACCATAACAGAAGCAACACCATACTTTTGAGGATGTTTGTATAAACTTGTCAGGCAGATCTACTAATCCCCAAATGACATTTAAAGCCCACAGTCATGCAGCAGCACCTGACCTGAGTCAGAGCAAAATCTGAAACGAAGTACAAAGAAATTTCCACTCATGGATATACTCACAAAGATCCCTCAACATCATGCTGCTCCAGTTTCTATAGATTCCCAAAACTAAGCACTTTTTAGTATGTCCTGGTGACCCTTCCCAGTAACTGGCATTCAGCTGTAGTGTGACTGACCTGAATCGCTTGTGATGCTCTGAATATCAAGTTCATTTTGATCCAAAAAAAAAAAAAAAAGTATTCATAAATAGGCTTTCAGTTAGCTGCAGACTCAGACAAAAGCCTGAACTTGTGAAGAAGTCAGGCAGCTCACTCCTCAGAAGCCGTAAGGCTATTTCTGAGACTCCACTATGTTAGCAGGTTTCATATCCTCTCACAGGGAGCTGTATTTCAGAAGCAGCTTTTGTTGTTCCAGATTGATCATTCATGGCTTTATCTCAAATCCTTTCTCCTTAATGCAAGGGACAAACTCCATATCCCTTCACATTTATTAGAAAACCATTCGTCTCAAATCAACAATACCACTTTATATTACAAAGGCATCTTTATTGGGAGACAATGCAAGACAAGCGAACTGTCACATTGCAAAGGAAAGGGTCAAATCTTTACATTACTACAGAAATGATACAGTGTTTATCAGAACTCTGCATTTTTTGCTTCATTCTCTCTGGAGCCTTTTGGATCATGTTGCAAGATAAAAGTAACAATGATTTGTAATAGGTAACTGTCTAGGCTTTCTTTCATTAACATTTTCTTTACATTCCTACAAAACACTGCCAAGCTTACTTAAAAGTCTGTTAGCCCAGTAAAGAATTTTACCTGCAAATCAACTAAAAATAGTCAGTGCTCATGAAAGACTGGGATTTATCAGGCTTACGCAGGAAGAGGTGGACTCAGCTCGTGGTACAGCAACCCTCTCAAGTAAGAGTTTTGTTCTACAGCATTAGTTCTGTGGCAATTAATATTCCATACCTGGGGAATCAGGTAGGATCTGGCATCCCATGAAGGTCTCTGCAGTGCTACATGGCAGCAACCTCCTCCAAATCCCGGTAGCCTCAATCAGTAGCAACAGCGCTGAGCTCCAGATCCTGCCCTCCCCTGGGTCCCATGGAGAAATATTGCTGTTGATTTCAGCAGGTCAGGCTCTAAGGAAAAGCCAGTCTGGAGCGAAAAAAACAGTCTCCCTCTGTTCTCAGATGTACCTGTGACATCTGGGGACTGACAGTGGAACAAACAATGTAAATGAGATCTAATCAAGCCTAGTGAATCAGCCTTATCACCAGCATTGTCAGGGTGCATTGACCATGCCAAATTTTTCATGCCTGAGAAGATACAGGACAGCTACTAGAAGAGATCTCTCAAATGCCATATTGCCCCTCTGACCTGTGATGTCTTGTGGTGGCAGAGTCTTCCTAAGAAGAAGGAGAGGATATCCTTCTTGGTCTTCTGTAACTCCAGGCCATCTCCACATGGTCTGAATGCCACTTAGGACCTTGCACTTGGGCAACATAAAATGCTTAAGATCGCTGAAGTCAGCAAAGGTATTCCACAGAGCCAAAGGAAAACCTCAAGCAGGGACCCAGCCAACACGATGGCCGCTGCAAGGCATGTGGCTGTGAGTGGAGTTTTGCTTGTACAATACATACCGTGTTTCTTAATTACACCATGCTCCTTCCTAACTGCTCACTGCATGGAAACAATACATTGGTTGCCCTCAAGTTCTGTGCCTGACTTCATTAAAATGATGAAGGTGATACACTGTCTTATTGTACTTTATAAAGCCAAAATTAAAAAGCTTAGAAGGTATGTGAGCAAGGAAAGGAAATGCAGGTTGAATATTGTGAAAAAATTCCAAGTGGAATGCCTAGTAAGCCGAGTTTCCTGAGGGAAATGAGAAAAAACATATTACATAGACATTTAACACCAGGCTGGACAAAATCCTAGAAAATACACCATTGGGAACAATCCTGCCTTGCCTGTAGGGCACATGACATCATCCACACTGGAAAATATTGAAACATTTTGATGCCTAAATGAAGTTCCCAGTGATATTCAAATAGGTCATGGAGCTCAGGAAGCAAAACAAGCCAGATCTTTCAATGCAGAAACAAAATTTCTAACTCCAACCCACATTCTGCTCTAATCAATACAAATGCAGAGGATCTGAAGTGAAGTAACTCCGAATTTACTTTGACTCTACACCAGCAAAATAGATTATTTGCTCCCCTGCCTTACATTTTCTGAAGTTTCATTAGGTTATGCAAGCAAAGCCTTTTGAAATGAAAAGCATCACAGAAGTGCTGAGCATCATTGTTCCTTTCTAATAAAAGAGGGGGAAAAAAAGGCAAGAAGTCTGAACTTCATTCTACAGATAAATAAAACAGCACTCCGGGACTCCTTTAGATCAAAAATTCTGTTCTTAATGCAAAATTCTGCTTAAACCCAACACGGATGCAGCAATATTCAAAACATCACTTTTATATTCAACATCAATAAGGAAACAAAGAGAAGCAAAAAGATTCTTCCCAATAGTTTAGCAGCATCTTTTATTTTTTCTAATACATCAGCCTTTCCATCTTAAATGTGCTTCCAAAGCACCTAAAATCTAACTTGCAGAATTTGCTCCAGGCTGAAACTCTGCATGGCGTTTTGTCACCCTTTATTTAGCCAAAATTTATATGAGGAGTAAATATAATTGAAAAAAAAAACCCAAAACTGAATGTGTGCTTCGAAGCATAATTCAGTATAAACAAGCCAACTCACTAGGGTAGCTCTTCAAGAAGAAACTCAGCCTCCCTCGGAACCACACCCATTTTAGGCTAATGTCACAATCATGTAATCTCACTTCTAGGACAGAAATAGTGATGTCATTTGTACTAAGTGTCACTGATGTCAAAGGACATACAAAAATTTGCAGTCCATAAGAGCATTGTTGCTTTTTAGTAAGATTTTGAAAGACTGAAAGAGTCAAGATACCTGAAGATACTTATAGGCTGCCCAGGGAGGTGGTGGAGTCTCCTTCTCTAGAGACATTCAAAACCCGCCTGGACATGTTCCTGTGCAACCTGCTCTAGGTGGACCTGCTTTCGCAGGGGGGTTGGACTAGATGATCTCCAGAGGTTCCTTCCAACCCCATATGAGTCTGTGATTCTGTGATTCTGTGAAGCAGCTGGGGACAGAAAGAAAGAAATCAAAGACAGCTAAGTATGAAGGCTACTCTCTGCATCATTTGTCTTCTTCAAGTTGCATCTCCACTATTGCAACAGCACTACAACTCCCTGCTTGCTCTGTGTGATCTTGCTGGCAGGGATGGTGTCCTCAGAGCTTCTGATTCTGCACTTTACAACCAGTAACATTTATTACTGATTCCTCCTCGCTAACCTGCTTCATTATAATGGTTGGTGTTAGCTTAAATGCCAAATCTTTGCTAACTCAGGTCTCCTTAGGGAACCATCGCACAAAAAGCTGTGCTGCTAGATATGTCGGGGCAGCTGCCTTTAGCAGAGCTTCAGCAGGAACTCCTGCAAGCAAGGTGAAGGCAACCATGGGAAGCAGGATCGTCTTTTAAGAATATACAGAATCTAATTCTGCACCTTTTTTTTTTTACATATTTCAGGTAAATACCTGCTATCTTTGATTCCCCTCCAGTCAGACTCGGTGGCCCATGCATAGAGGAAAGATTCAAGCAATACAGACTACATCTGATTAAGAGAGTAAGAACCTAAGTAATGTCATTTATAAACCGAGTGCGACAGAGGACATATATTGCATTGGTTCGGCTTCAGTCCTGAATTTGTTTTGTATTTTAACTACTGTCTGAATACAGCAGAGAGAGAGCTGGCTAATCTTCAATAAAACATATGCTACAAAATCTGTTGAGATAACATCACTGTCTAAATTTCCTTGTTCTGAACGTCTTCCCAAACAATAACACTTCCCTGCCTTACTCATCTGGATTCCAACCTTAAATCCAAGAATTTGACTCTGTGCTGTACCACAGTATGTGAAGGTGCCTTGTAGTGCTGGGAAGCAGGTACTGAGCACAGGCACTAGCAGCCACAGGATGCAGTTTAGCAAGCCAAAGTCAAGCCGAAAAGGGATGAAGCTGCAAAACTATACACTGCACTGAATCTTTTGGTGGATGCCTACAGAAAATGGGAGAGATAACCAGTGTGAAATATAGCATCTATGAGAAGCTTCTATACAGGTTGTTCCAGTACAGAAACCACAACAAAGCACAGCTTAAATGGATTAAAAGCAACCTGACTGTTGGATCTTAAAAACAACACACAAAAAAATAATGATCCTCAAGAAAATGTAACTTTGCAATTATATTCTTGGTGCTGCATTTTTAATATTTGCATTAATGATCTGGCAGAAAAGCAGCCAGGGTAATTAACCACTGGAAAAACTTATGAAGATCCTGCTTTTCTCAAAGTTAATTAAATTCAGACTAGAAGTTTTTTTTCTCGGAGATAAACTCTTGTTCAAACCGAAATTATATGAAGGCTGTCCTATGACCCGTGCTACAGCAGACCTCACACTAAATAGTCACAGTGTTCTCTGCTGACCTTATTACTGCTGAATCTACGAGCTTGTTACATGACATGCAATCACTCACTAGCAACATTTAACTGTGCTGTGCTCCTTGTTTGCTCTTCTTCTATTACCTCCTGGTGAGGCATCTGTTCCTTTCATACGCCCCTCTTGTACTGTCTTTATATATGTATGTATACACTGGATTAATACCTAGCCTGCAGCTTGTCTTTGTCTACGATGAGGATTGCCCTGTCACATGTCTACATGAGCACAGCAAAGTCACTGAAGCTTTGCATCTGACAAGAGGAAAGAGAGAGAAAGATGTGGCAAAACAGCTCTGAGCGGCTTACTGAAAGTGAAGAAGAGGGTTTGGTGTTGGACAGAAGCAGACAACCCTCCCTAGCCTCTCCCCAAAAGTTAGTCTTTTGAAAAACACTTTTAGATTAAAGAGAATGAAAGAACTAAAACACCATTTTTGCATGTTTTTATACCTGGATTTTTTTTAGGTACCAATTTCAGTAGGAGCTAGGAAGAATATGTGTAGATGGGGGAAATGGATGAGATAGGCTTGGGAGAGCTGCGGAGTCTGGGGTAACCATTTCTTTCCTGGAAGTCTTGATCATCTCAGATCTTCCCTGTGCCCAGCAAGGCTTTTCTGAGTTACATTTCTTCCCAACAGGCAGAAAATGATCCTGACCCTAGTCTTCCAGGCAGAAAGGAGAGAGTATCACTTCAGCTGTCAGACAAAATAACGGTTTCTGGTCACTGCCTGCAGTTATTTTCCTCCAGCTCCACACAAACCTTTCCCAAGAGTTTCTAGTCCCTATAGCCAACTGGAACTACCCCTAATGACTTCTTCTTAGCCATTATCAGAACCAAGACTGCCTTCATTCTCATCGACCCATGGGTTGCCTTTGCCAACCATGTTTCTTGGTTCAATGACTACATCTCTTCCAGGATCTCCTCTTACTTCTTTAAATGTTTTCTCAAGCATTTTATTTGAAGGACAGCTTCTCTACATGGTCCCACAGTGCTATATGACTTTAGACCTCTTCTCTTCTCTGCCACCTACACTTTAGACCTTGGTTGTTTAATCTGAAAAAGTCTGATTCAGCCATTAATATGCTAAAGACTTGCAGATCTCCTTTGGAGCTCTCTCTATTTTGGATCTTCAACCCAAAATCTCAAAGGCTTTCTCTAAGAGTTCCTCATGGACAAAAGAGGCATGACTCCACACTCAATGTTCTCCTCATCTTGACAGAGCACTCCTCATTCTTCCGCCCTCTGCACCCAGCAAACACTTGTCATGAGCAGCCTATGGGAGATGGAAACTATTATGGCCACTACTGGCACGGGACACATAGCAAAAGATTTTGCAGCAATAGGATTTTGCAGCAATTTTGTGTGGTGCTGAGAGCTTTTTCCAGAAGGCAATTTTTTTTTTTCTGAGACAAAATCAGAAGTTGTTAGGATCTGTGTCCCCCTTTTCTCAAATAATCAAATGCTCCTTTCATCACTCCAGATTTTCTAACCGGCAATTCAAGGACCATAGTTTCAGGAGTTTTAGCAATCCCATAAGACACAAGGGAAAAAAGATAGAGAAATAAGGAGAGAAAGAGAAGGCACTGCTGAAAATTTTGCTCCTTTACTTAAAGGAGCAGCAAAACTTGTGCATTGATTGAGTACAATCAATGCGTGATCAGGACTAAAGATGACAGTACGAACCACATGGCTACTCTGGAGAGTAGAGAGAGAGATGGAGATCATGGAGACAGACAGCTTCTCACATGTCACTCCAAATCAGGGCCAAAGTGTCAAGTCCAGAGAGGTGTCCAAGTCAGCGAGTTGTTTCATGCTCTGTTCCTTTGGATTCATACCCCTCCGATCCTGGCTTAGGTGTTCGACGCAGCCAAAGGGAGCTGTGAGTTAGTGCGGATTTCATCTCTAATTCCTGCACATTGACCATTTTAATGAAAAGCTTCACCTTGCCAGCATAACGCTCTTTAAATTGACCATCCTTGCAATACTTGTGTCTTTTGATCCACTGCCTCTCATAAAACTGGCTAACCTTTAAGTTCATTATGTTCTTAAAATTATTGCTATGTTCTTAAAATCATTGCTCTGTATTCAGAGAGTGAAAGTATTCACCAAATTAGTATGTCATATCTGAGCTACCTTCCTGCAAATTTCTAGTCTCCCCATTTAAGTGGAATTGACTTACCACGGCACAATGAAAAGAAGATCAATAATTACAGACTCCAATTTGCCATAGATTTGTTAAACTTCACTTCCTGCTGTCATGCCCTCAGTAGTTATGGTCAAAGATACTTGCTTGCAATCTGTTCTACGTACATTATATATGCCTCCATCTTCCAAACATTCAAAGGAAACCAGCTGGAAACACTGCACTTACTGTTATCAGTGAAGACTGTATCTATCTACATAACTGTGCCCTCAAGAGGTTACAGACAGCATAACTTTCACCTCAGTTGTCAGTTCTTTGAAGCAATCCAACAGAAATGACCGTGAAGCATGTTCTGAGACACCACAGTGGCAATTTGCTGGCCATGGACTGCAGACCAACAGAAATGGCTGGCCTTGGGATGTTGGCTACTTCTTGTCACCCACCACCAAGTTGCCTTAGAAAAAGCTAAAAATAGCACTGTTTTTTTCATTTAAGCAATTGTTGAAATGGCTGCAGAGCGGCCACGCATGGGAAAGGAAGTGGTTCCTATAATTGCAAATGGGAGGAAAAGTCTATGATGCAATCATCCTACTAGGAACAGAAATTCAGCGTGTATCATCCCAGAGTCATCTTAAAATACATATATGCTCTGCAGCCAGGATCATCTGGAACTGCAAATATAGATCAAGTATGTAAGTTCAATCAATATTTGAGGAGCCCTTCTGACTCTGAGTGGATCCACAGTTTCTTGCAGGTTCTGTCATTCAATTTTTATGAGAAGAGCAGATTTATGGTATAAGCACTCATGAATAATTCACTCCTGTGCGTTACCACATCCAAGTTGGGGAAATCCCAGCTGCAAAACCTTGGCACCGTTCAGGTAGTGCAAGCTGCACTACTTTTATACAGGTGTTATTTCACTGACCTGCTTGGAGTTACTCCTCCTTCGCACTGCTAGAAGAAGAGGATCAGGCTGTTTGCTCACCACCTTTGGTAAGCAAACGTCTTTGCCACCTCTCCACAGCAGTAAAAATGCTTCCAGTGTTGGAGTAAGTGAGCTTTAGCAACCTTAGTGCTTTGGCTCACCACATCTTCAAAGGCCTGTACATCTCACCCACTCTTGGGCCTCCCATAATACACCGTCGTCAACTGGCTTAGTTCCTCATCAAGTCCATGTTTTTAAATCATGTTGAGAAAAATGACTTGGATCCTAGACTAACAGAACAGCACTAAAGCCGCAAACTAGCTACACTGAGCGTGGCTTTATGCTGGTTTCTAACTTCAAGAGAAATACAGTTTAATCCAACACTCATCCTCCACCACTGGAGCAGGAGCCACAAAGGGGTGTTGGTCTTGGTGCAGGTGACTCAGATGAAAAGAAACAGAAAGTGAAACCACCTAGACATTTCCTCGCCGGACACCGAGGATTAATTAATAGCATCACTCAGTGGGCTGCTTATTTCCCCAGCCTCTTTTTCTTCATGTAAAGATGGGGTGGGGGTGTGTGTGTCTTGAAAATTGAAAAGAGCCTTTTATTTGGTTAGATCTCCAAGTGGAGGCCAATTAAAATGACAATCACTGTATGGCCGCTGAGCCATATTCAAAGCACACATCATGGTATATAACTAAACCTACAGCAGTAGGACAGGGAGCAAAGAGCTGGTGTTCCTGGTTAGTAAATAAAGTGAACAGCTCTGGCTATCTTGACATAGAACAACGTAATAATTACAGTGCCTAAGTTAGACATCTGATTAAATGTATCATGTCATTTAAACAATGAAGCTGTACTGATTTATAGCAGCCAAGGATCCTATTAAGGATGTAAGGATCTGATCTTTACCCTAATATGTCCCTTCACTTCATCCAAATTATTGGCTTTCACCATGTGGCCTCTCCCCCGTGTCCCCACAGTTGGGTTTTAAGCAGGTTAAGAAATGATGGGTTCTCACTTTGTTCATTTCTTACACACTTCCAGCAGTGCTGAGTGAAATGAGACACAGCCATAAAAGCCAGTAGAGGGAAAATTAGACATGCTGTGCAACTAATTTCTGAACTGTAAGCAAAGTTGTTGGCAATTTTCATTTCATATCACAAGTTCACATTTTATTTGAATTGTCACCTACCGAGGGCAAGCACCTCAAGCCCTTCCAAGCGTGATGGGATGCTGCCTGGTCAGCTGGGACAAGCTCCAGGGGTGGCCATGGAGTAGTCAAAAGGGACCTCTCATCTCCTTGCACAGGAGCCACCATCCCACCTTGGAGAAGGGTGCACACCTTCAGCCCACACCAGTGTCATGGGGGAGCGGGGTTCCTCCCACGTCCCCCAGCTGGCTACCCACTGCTGGGGCTGCTGCATTTTCTGGGGTGGCTGTAAGCAGACAGAGGCACAGCCGCCTCCACTGCACCAGGAGCACGGCTGCAAGAAAGGGGCCAAATGCAAATTAAAACCAGACGAGTCACGCCAGCCGTCGGAAAAGAGGGGGGTGGCTAAAGCACAAGCCTGTGATGGCTCTAAGTGAAAATAGCCAGACCAGGCAGGCTTGCAGAGTGTCACCGAACCGAAAATCCCCTCCACCCCCCGTCTGCCCGGCTGGAATTGTATAATGGAGCAGGCTTCAAGAAGCCGCAGTTCCCAGCAGAGTTAACTCTCCAGCAGCTGCTGCACTTTCAAATTGTCAGCCAGATTAAACACAGGAATGCCTGTGGGTCGCAAAACTGAGGGAAGGGTGAAGTGACGGGGGTCAGCTTGCTCTAAAGTTCCAAAACTACTCAAAAAGTTGGAGGCAGGGCTCCCCGTGGCCGGTAGAGAGCTATGCCGGCATCGCCTGGCCGGAGGCTTGGCACAGGGCCCTCTCCTTGCCTTGGTTGTCCACCCTGAGCTGGACGATAGCAGAGTTTTTGTCTTGTGCTTCCTCAGGGCTGCAGACTCGGGATGTATCCGGACGGCCCTTGCAGGGCAAGTTTCCGTTCGGAGGGGAGAGAGGTGGGGGTCCCGCTGCAGCCTGCTCCTCTGGGGCACGAGTCAGGGTGCCTGGCTGGGACCGGATGACACAGGGCACCAGAAACGCTGGCGCCTGCACTGCTGCGGCACCGAAAGCTCGGGGAAACACATCCCCTTTCGGGATGGAGCGCTTGCAGCAGGCGAAAGTGAGTGCCACTGAGCCGCATGTCACCGATGACAAGAGAGTGATGATTTACTGGGAAAACTGCCCTATAAAAAACACGCTTGAGGATCCTGTTTAGTGTCTCATACCCTTCAAATACTCCACAGTTACAAATACTCCACACAACTACAAGCTAAAAAAAGGAGGGGAGGTAGTTCTCCCACACACTGTCTAGCCCATGGACTCAACAAGCCTGCGGCACCGTCAGCAGGCAGCGTGGGTCAGACAGCTCCTCCTGGGAGATGGTGGGTCACCTCCACCAGGGATAAACAATCTCCACTTCAAACCTGGGCCACGGACTTGTTGCCAGATCCACGCAGCTGCAGAGAGCAGAGGTGGAGGGAGCTGTGCCAGTGATGGGGATAGGAAGCAGAAAGAAGAGAGCTTGTTCCCACATAAGACAGCCTCTCCTCTGCAAAACCACAGTCTCCATGGGGCTCTGCAGCCCCCATGCTTCTCCAGCTGAGCTCTGCGGGAAACTACATCCCACGAAACCGCTGGGAAGATGCTGGCTCACAGAAGTTGACTTGCCATGCAACTCTCAAAGGTTGCTCAATGACCAGGGAGGGACTTCAGCACAAGACAGTGACCACAGGAGGCTGTGTCTTTGGGCCACGCTCAGGCGTCCAGACGACCAGCTCAACCGTCAAGGGAGCCAAGAGGTCTCCTTCGCTAGCAGAAAGTTTGATTCGCCCCCTCCTCGTCCCAAAGGCCCAGGGGAGTCTCCACATGTGTAAACCTTCAGCCAACCCCTCACCACACAAGCACTTACCCCCCAGGAACTGGATGCCTCCTGCCACCCTGCCCACAGTCCTGGAGATGAGCTCGGACACGCAGCAGCCCATGAGCGCTGTCAGGGCCACCAAGAGGAGCAGCCCGCAGCCCAGGCCCGTCACCACTGTGCAGATCCTCCACTCAGCGCTTGGGATGGCCTGGAAGGAGGCGTAGCGGCCACACTGCTCCACCATCACGGTCGTCTGGCGGGTCTCATCCCGCACCGGGTAGGAACATCTCCGGAAAGTGCCGAAGGAAACTGACTTCTCCAGCTGGGACCCCAAGAGCCAGTAGGGCATGAAGAAGCCCACACAGGAGGCAGCAGCACAGAGGAAGGAGATGAAGGCCCAGACAACGCCAGCGCAAGTGAGGCTGGAGGCCATCTTTGTATCTGCTCCAAGACCCCTCGCAATGGGCAGACAGAAAAGCAGCCGTGTATTTTAGAGGAGGTTTATGGATAATCCGGAGTCTCTCAGCCTTGACAAATCCTCGCACTGGGAGAAGCTTGGATCCTAACAGCCAGGGGGATGTTTCCTCCCATCATGAAGACAAAGGTCCCTGATTAAACAACACCACACCAAAAAAAAAAGGAGAAAAAGACAAGTTCAGTAATACTGATGTTAGGAAAAAAAAAATGTCTATCTGCCAGAGTGTTTTTCCTTCCTACAGGACTTTTAATTAAGACATCTCACTTTTCTATCCCATCCTTGCAAGCAGCTGCTAGAATTGCTGTCAGCGATATTGGCTGCCAGGGATGGTGGGACAGTGCTGGGAGGCAGCCCGGCCAGCACAGGCTGCCTGTGCACATCCAGGAATGCTCTGCAGCCACCTTCAGGGGTTCCCCATGTACTTGCCTACTCACTTTTCTCCACTGTATGTCTTGCTCTTTCCCGTACTGATAGAGAGAAAAAGGTGAGATCTTGTTTATTCTTAGCTAGATGAGCCTTCCTCCTGTGACACCTGGGGAGTACACTTCACATTATGCATGGCCCTGTGGCTTCACTGCAAAACTGTTCCCAGTGCCTAAGGCTGTTCAAGATCAGACCCCTGTGGCAGAGGTAAACCTCATTAACACACCCCCAAGAAGTGTTACAAGGTGTGATCATTTCCAGCATTCCCTTAAGTTGTTGGCACCCCCGTGCAAAAGGGGCCCTTTATCGCTTGATATCCAGAAGTGCCAGGAACCCCAAGTCCAGGCACTTACTTGGTAGGTGAAGACATTGCCACATCTTTTGGATTCACCCCCATGCAACTCCAAGCAGCATATGATTAAAACACAGGTGTCTCCCTTGCACTCAGCCCAGCTCCTTCTCTTCTCTGCCTCTTCCCAGCTCAAACCCAGGAGCCTTAACCCCTACGCATCCTTCTCAGGCAACTCCCAGCCTCGAAGCTCAGTATCAGTGTGATCAAGTGCTTTTGACTGTCATAGAAACCTACACCAGAGGTTGGGGGTGTTTCTTGATAAATCCAGACTGGATCATTACTCCAACTGCATTTGTAAATTTATTATCATTTCTCACAGTTGCTACCAAATTAATTCTGATAGCTATTTACAGGGCTTTTTTTAAAAGCATGATTAGATGCCAATCAATGAATTCAATTTATGTACAGGCAATAAAACTAATACTACTTCAGTACAAAGAAGGGAATGTAGAGAAAGAGTCTCTAAGTGAAATTAAGCATATACACCACACAAAAGTTTTGTTTACTTTTAAAACACTAAGAAAAAAAAGTCTCTTCTATAATGTTAAAACAGGCCTATGCTGCTGCTGAAGAAGTACACAGCTATCTACTCGTAGCCTAGACACAGAAATGCCTTTCAGCCTGCAAAACACCAAACTCTGGGGATAAAAACTTGGGAGAGGGGCATGGGGTGCCTCCATCCCTCCAGAGGCATCTTCTGGAGAAGAAACTGCCTGTGTCTTGGCGTGGCACCAAGCGTTTAAGGCAAAGTGGGTCACGGCACTTAGGGAAGATCATTCCCTGAATCGGGGGAGGAGGTACGACTGGAAATAGGGGACAACATGGAGGCTGCCAGGGGCAGGACCCTACAAACCCGCCGGCTCCGGCGGGGCAGCAGCTTTGCCTCCCCGGAGGCTGCCAGCCCACAAGCCGGGGCGCTCTCCGGGGAGGCGGACTCGCCCCTCCGGCCCCGAAACCCCGCTCCCCCGCCTCAGGGCGGGTAGGAGGGGGCGGCAGAGAGATCCGGCTCCCCCCGAGGGAAGGCGGCGGCCGGGAACCAAAACTCGCCGGGTGATGCGAGGGGAAATCTGCGGGGCGAGAGGGCGGCGCGCCCGCGGGGCCGGGAGGGTGCGAAGGGGACCGGGGAGGGGCGGGCTGGGGTGCAGGGGGTCCCGGAGGGGCAGGGGATGCGGGAAGGGAAGGGATTGGGAGGACAGAGGGTCCAGGAGGAGCAGGCTAGGAGGGGAAGGGGCTCCGGGAGGGAAAGGGAGATGCGGGCGGGGGAGGGATGGAAAGGCAGAGGGGCCGGGAGGGGAAAGGATCCGGGGGTCCAGGAGGACGGAGAGCCGGGAGAAGACAGGGGAGCCAGGAAGGGAAAGCGGTCCGGGGTGGCAGGGAGATCCGGGAAGGACGGGGGCCCGGGAGGGGAAGGATGCGGGAAAGCAAGGGGATCGGAGGGCAAGGGAACCGGGAGAGGAGGGGAGTCCGGAGGGTCTGGTGGAACGGGCAAGAGATGCGGCCGGGCAGGGTGTCGGAACGGGGAAGGGGATCCGGGAGGGGAGGAGGGTGCAGGGGACCTGGCCGGGCAGGGCGGGTAGGGGTCCGGGAGGGAAAAGAGGTTCTGAGGGCTCCGGAGATCCGGAGTCGTGCAGGGGATGCAGTGTACAGGGACTGCGGGAGGTCAGGGGTCCAGGAGAAGAAGGGAGTGTAAGGGGTCCGGGAGGAGCAGGGGGTGCAGCCGCGCAGGGAGTGCGGGAGGGCCAGGGTCCAGGAGGAGCAGGAGGGACGAGGAGGGGCCCGGGGGTGCCGGGATGGGGCCGGGCAGGGTGCCGGGGAGGCGAAGGACTACTTACTGACACGCCGGGCGCAGGGGCTGCCCGCCGCGGCTGCCGGGAGCACATGGGCGCGGAGCCGGGGAGCGGGGACGGCGGGTGGCGGCCGCCCCAAAGCGACTCTCCCCGCGGTCCCGGCGCGGAGGCGACGCGGGAGCTCCGAAGCGGGCGGGACCGGGACCGGGACCCTCCCCAGCCCGGCCCGTCCTTCCCTCCCTCCTTCCCTCCCTTCCTCCGCACGTTCCTCTCTCCCCCCGTTTGATTCCTCGGGAGGCAATGCACTCCGCCGCCTCTCCTCCCCCTTCCCCCGCCGCCGCCTCCCCGGGCGGGACCCGCCGCGAACGGCGCAGTTGCGGGGCCGCGGACGGGGCCGGGGGCGAGGGGCCGGGCGGCGGCGGGGGAGCGGTGGACGGGGGAACAGGGATACCTCCCCGAGTCTTGCCGGGGGGGTGGGTCTCGGCTCCGAGGGGTTGGAGCGGGGGGTGGGTTGCAGCTCCCCGAGCTCTCCCGGGGCTGGAGCGGTGGGTCCCGGCTCCCCAAGCCCACCCGGGAGTGGGGCGGTGGGTCTCGGTTCCCGAGGACTGGAGCGGTGGGTCCCGGCTCCCCACGCCCAGCCGGGGCTGGGCCGGTGGGTCCCGGCTCCCCAAGCCCACCCGGGAGTGGGGCGGTGGGTCTCGGTTCCCGGGGACAGGAGCGGTGGGTCGCGGCCCCCCAAGCCCACCCGGGGGGCCGGGTCGGTCCGGGGGCGGCGGGGAGCGCTGCGGCGGCGCCGCCGGGCTCCTTTCCGCCCGCCGCGGGTCCGCGGCTGCCTGCCGGGTGCGTGGGGCGGTGGACCCGGGGACGGAGGGGCCGAAAGGGCGAGAGAGGAGAGGAGGAAAAAGCCGGCGGGGAAGGAATGTTAGAGGGAAAGAGGGGAGGCTACAGCCCTTACATGGGAAAATACGGGCTAATCTGCTGATGGTGTGCGTGTGATAAGAAGTGTGTGTGTGTGTGCGCGCGTGTCTGCACGCGAGCTGCTGATCCAGCATTTTGATCGCAACAGTTCGGGAGCTGGTCTACGGCGAGAGTAAATGTGACCAGAGTACCAAGCAGCTCATCCCGGCTGGGTTAGGTCAAGCGCAGAGCCGGGCGCTCCCGGCCTTTCGCAGAGTGTCTGAAGTGGGAAAGTTTTGGGGAGGGGTTGCCTTCTGGGAGCGAGGAGGGATGGTGCACACAGGGCCTCTGGGAGAAAGAGAGATTTCCTATTCTGCTTCTTCCTCTCCGCCCTGCAGCTTGAATAAATTCCTTCAGACAGAAGACAATTTTATGCCAGGTTTAAATTATGTCAGCACCAGACATGCAGAATCTCTTCGCTAATGTTTCTTTTACAGTCCTGGAACATGGCATGTGATTTAAGTACTGATCATTAATATTATTAATGCCAAATGGAAGTGAAGTTTATTGCACTCAGTCTGTGTTTACACTATTTAATAGTAACAACAATCATGTTCAGAATTAAATTACACTGCCACTTTATTGGATTCTTTTAAAAAATAAGACTTTCCATTTTTCCTCCATAATGCAAAGTCTTAAAATCAGCACACTACTGAAAATGCGTATTTTCTCAAGGGATAAAAAATGGATTGGAAAGTATCTAGCAAGATTGAGTTTTCCATCCTAACATTTCAAGAGTATTCTTTGAGGAAAAGTGCTTCAAATCAAAGAAGTAGGTTAAATATAGGCTGAGTGTTAGAACGTATGCAATAATGTGCATCCCAAGGAAGACAATGAAGGCATACCGCCAAAACAGCCCCCTGGCTACCTCTAGGCTACATCCACCCAGTATATATCTATTTTATCAAGTAACGTGGATCAGTTCAGTTGGTGCTGAGGACCTGAACGATGTTCACATGTTTCCATAGGTTTTTCTTCAGATGCACTCCAGCCTGGGTCTATGGAGTGAGGGCCTCATGAGCACTCAGAACGCATCAGACGCTCTTCTGGCACCTTGTCTTCTGCTTTAGTCCCATCTGCATCCACTTTGTGCACTCGCCACTGCTGGGTAAACCAAAACATGGTAGGTGAGGATGATCTGGATTCACTCCAAAAGCGTGCCTTTGATCCACACCAAAACATGACTGTGGATGTGCCCACAGAGATGGCTGGCCAAAAGGGAGCTGGTGTGCCTCTCCCAAGAGTGAGAGCTGGAGCCTGCTCTGCAGCGTGCCATTCTAGCAACCTCCCCTCAAATCAGCTTTTTGCCTGGTTCCAAGCCTCCCCCCAGAGAGCACACCAGTTCTCCTGTCTCTGCTTCTGCAAGGAGCTATGCACCTCTCGATGAGCGTAGACACTCTTCACTTACCACTCTTCTGCCTTCACTTGTCTCAGGTGTTTTACCTCCTGCTGTTCATTCTACCAACACCTGAAATGACAGGGACGCTAAGCTAAGATTGTGACATCTGAACTATGCTCTTCATGTAAAGAAAGAGAAGAATCAAGTCCTGTTATTAAATCCACAGTTGTCTAAAGACCTGGTCTGACATTCTTTCCTTAGCCAAGGGCCGCAGGAAACTAGGATAAATGTGTCTAAATTAGGCATGTGTTGGGATTAGACATGGGTAGAAATTGCTTGGCATTAAAATGACTGTGGAAAAAACTTTCACACATGTAAACAGTTTCTCAGTTAAAACTGGCTTTGTAAAGCTAGGGAGAAGCAAACAAGTGTGCATTTATTCATGCAATTTATCTCTTCCATGGTATATGCCAAGGTCCCCAAGTCAGTGTTTGCTTTGCTAATGGCATCTCTACAGCAGTTCATTCACTTCCCTTATATGGCCTTTACGTTCACTCCCTGAGCTGCTGCCATTCTGCATTCCCTCCTGGAAACTGCACACTGAATTCTGCATCTCTCCTGAAGCATCTTATCTTGCCAACTGTCTCTGAATGCCCCCGCAAGCTGGCTGCATGACTTAGTCACTTGTAGGGAAATAAGCTTTATTTCACAATCCATTTTCTGTCAGAGAAGGAGTTTTGTTTTGATTAGAAACAAATTAGACACATTGTGTGTTTAAGTTAACATCCAAATTCTTATTCCATTTTCTTCCTAATGTTTACAGCTCAACATGCTTCAACTGTATCAACATTTCCTGCCCCTTCCAGGGAACATTGTGCTTAGTAGCATTTTTACTGGGAAAGTTAACCGATATATTTCAGTCCACATCTAACCTGGCTGAAATAAAAAGGGAGTTACTACATGGTGCTTCAGGATCCGCAGTCTCTCTTGTAACCACAAAAGCAGAGAGACCTCCTCAGAGCAGAGTGATAACAAAAGTCCTGGTCCCCAGGGCCTTGTCTGTACTGAAATAGCAGCTGGTTTTAAAATTTGTTCTGGTGTTTTGAAATTTAAGAGAATTCACTTTTGAGAAGGCTTCAGGGTTGTTCTAGGGAACCTGAGCCGCGGATTGCCCGCTGCTGGAACCACTGGAAGTCAGTCTGGATCAAACACCCACGAATACGCTGTCAGAAAACTACCCCAGCAGGGAGATGTGAGAATATGCTTATAGATTTTACCATTTCTCCTCTCCCTGATCCATTGACTAAGCTGTTGTTACAGCTGGGGCCCTACAGACCTGATGGAGCTAATCAGTGCAGCAGAATAAAGAGAGAAAATGCTGTCACTGTACCTAAATCAAGCCCATCTAATTGGCTTTCATGACAGCATATCCTGTAAGGCAATCCACTTTCATATAAAATGCCATAGGGGAGTACATATGTTCCCGAACCCCAAGGAAAATGAAGCGGCTAGCGAACCTCCATCTTCATTCTTTGACAAGAAAAAGAAACAACACGTTTTTATCTTGCAGGCCACCATCTGGTTTTCTCTTGTGTGGTCTGCATGAGAGTGATCACGCCGACATGGTTCCGAGCATCTTACAAAACTGGATCTTCAGGTCGTGTCTGTACTCGATTTTAAATGAAAAAGAGAGGTGTAGGCACAACAATAGACTTGAGGCTATGTACTGGGAGCAACAGAAAGTCAACCCAATTATTCAAATACAGTCACCAAAAACCAAACAGACAAGTACTGTTAGGGAAGTCACCTGATAATTAATACATTTGCCTGAGAATATGTCCAATCTGCAGCAGCCAGGAAAAAAAAAATCAACTAAACAAGCAGAAAAAAGAAAACCCCAAGTCTAACACCTGCAAATTTCTCAGAGAAAGGTAAGAAAACAAATTCAAGTCACTACATTCTAATGTATCCATACGGTGTCTCTTCCAAGTCAAATGCATTGCATGTTTTCTACTGTGGGTGGAACTGGACTCCCAAGCTTTTGGACTGCCACATCTGAACCTGAATCCTGGCCTCAAAACTTAGCTCTAAACAAAACAGTCTCTCTCCAGTCTCATTCCAATACTGTATTATGATTAGCATTTATTTTTATGGTGTTTCTCATGGTGGTAGATTTGACAAAACCTGTTACTGACAGTTCGTGAAGAGAACACATTTCTAGTGGGAGGTGTCCCTGCCCATGGCAGGGGGGTTGGAACTCGATGATCTTTAAGTTCCCTTCCAACGCTAACCGTTCTACGATTCTATGATTTCTGATCGACGGTTGTCTTACTCGATATAATGCTGTTGTTGCTAACATATAATCTGTCTTTTAATCTCCGGATGCATAGAAATACATACAGATACAACTAACATGTCAATGAAAAATATAAAAAAAAGGAAGCATCCTTTATTATTTTCCATAAAACCTCCTTATGTTGTTTCATCTTTATAAAGTTATTACTTATCATTTATTATATAAAAGCCACCAGGTGCTCTGGGTTTTGCAAGGCTCTAAAATAGTAGCTACAGCAAATCAAGCTACTGATTATCTCTTTTGTGTCCTGTTGCTGACAAGCCTGGTGGCTGTGGGAGAGGCCGGAGAGGTTTATTCTGCACCAGCCCCATGGCTGAAGGGAGGAATGCCTGCTCTGTCCTCACAAACACTGCCAAGGTGACGGAGCTCCAGGATGACAGGTCCCAGACCCATTCTCCCTCAAAAGGGAATTGGCTTAGTCCTGCACAAACTCAGGAAAAAGATGTGGGTTATTTCAGTCCCAAATTTCCACTGTTCCCAAGTGGACTTCGAAAAATAAGGAACGTCTGGATGATGAAAGAGCGATTTCCCAGTAAGAAATGCTCATCTACTGGCAGCCTGTTTTCTGTGCATGTAGACCCAATGCAAATAATTTAATCGTGGCATCTTATTTACCAGAGGAACATCTGTCTATCTTCCCTTGATGCCGTTAAAGAAAGATGCAGGGAATATACAAAAGAGCAGGTTTTGCCACCCTGTTCTCTGGCACTTTTGCGGCGTGTGCGTTCGGAGAAATGAGATTGTTTAACGACGCACGCAGCAGTGAGAAGATTTCTCTTTTTAATTTAAAGCCTCAGTTAGGGAGTCCCATTTTCAGTTGCGAGTCCCATTTTCAGATCAGGGCCGGAAGGGCGCCGGTGCCCGGGTTCTGAGAGCGGCGGCCGGGCAGGGCCGGGCGGAGGAGGGAGCCGAGCTCTGCGCTGCTCGACAGTGACACTCGCTGGGCGGCCGGGAAGGGGAGCCCGGGCTGGCAGCAGCCTCGGGAAGCGGGGACAGGCCGGGCTGCGAGCGCAGGGAGGCTCCGCACCTCCCGGGGTGGAAATGGCAAGGGTCGAGTCCCTGCCTCCCCCCCGCGAAGCGTTCGATGCAGAGGGAGGAAGGGTGTGCGGTGGGGGCTGCAGATGGAGAAAGGCGTGCGCAGGAAAAAGCGAGGGGCAGAGCTGAGCTCCTTTCTGTTCTCCACAAAATGTGTGTGATTCGTAACCGCCCTCTGCCACTGGCCCTGAGGTTCCTGAGATGCATCTGCAGAACGTGCAACGATGACTTTAGTGGCACAGTTTGCATGAGCTGTTGTGTATCTGCGTGAATGCGATGCAAGGCAGCATCGCGTTCCTCCCCCCAGCCTTTTGCTGCAGAACTGGAGCCGAGCCGCCTCTCCCCCTGAGCTCTAGCAATCATTTGCATCTAGGTCACCATATTAGATCACATTCCCAAGGATGAGGCTAATGATTTCGGAGGTTTTTAGAAAGGAAAGCTGAAAATCCTCTTGCTGGGGACAAAGGCCAATTCATTTTACAAGTGGAAGCTCATTTCCTCCCCATGGTACCCCCAAGGTTCGTACAAATCTCAGGCACTCCATGAAGCTAGAACCTCTGAAACCTTGCATGGATTCATTCACGGAAAAATTGGAATGCCAAAGCTGAAAACCAAGCAGTACCCGCTTTCCAGTGTATCAATGTCTGAAACATGGTTTTAGTGGGGGAAGAACCAAGACCATTTCTTTAAAGCTCTCTAAAAGGCTTGTCAATAGGAAATAGAGTACATATAATGCGTTCACATGCCTATATGTGTATGCATTTATGTGTTTTATATATACACACCTATGCCTCCACTGTTAAAAATACTGCACGGGGCGTACCCCAGACCCAGGCTGGAGGGTAGAGCCCAGGCTGCCTGCCCTGCTCTGGGCATGGGGAGTGACAGGCACTGATTCAGCCACAGTGGGTTGAATCATGTTTTGGCCATGCCTTGTGCTCGCAGGGAAGCTGCAGCAAGCTGAAGGGAGCTGTATCCTGGTCCGTGTGTCTGTGTCAATCTTTGGCTTTGGCCCGTGTTTTCCTTCCAAATTACAAGTTGTTTTTCCTACGTCATTCAAATACAACGGTTCCTGTTTCCACCAAAAGCTGCGTGCTCTGGGAAGAGCTCTTAACTTCATGTAAAAGCATTTTCTGTATATTCTGTTGTAGCAAAATAACCTAGTCATAGATTGTGCTTCTGCAATATAGCTACATATTTCAATATTCCTTTTCCCGATGAAAAAGCTAATTAGCAAGGTCGTTACAGTCGCCACTTACAAGGGGGAAGATAGTAATTCCATTAATGTGCTCACAGGAACTTCATTTATATTACCTCTTAACCTTTACAAGGATATTATCATTTCAATAATTAATTGCTTTTTGCCATTTAATTTGCAGTTTACCATTTTCAAGGGAAATTACCCATTAAACTGGGGACTCTTTTTTTTTAAAAAAAATGAATCCTTCACTCAAATATACACCACAAGCTGTCCATAGAGAACCTAGATATTAGCAAAGCCACTTTCACATTTGAAAAGAGGACTTTGTGGTAGCTCTGCATATTGCTGCCCATTGCTTGGGCTTTAACCATCTGGAGGAAAACGAGGCAGAAAGGGGCTGAGGGAGTGATGAGGGGGGAATTAATTCTCATTCTCTTCCTCCAAATTCAGGAAGGCAACATGTCCTTCCTCTCTGATGGATGCAGTGAGAGTTGTCTTTCCTCTTTCTTTGCAACCATCTTGTTTTCTTCAGCTGTAGTAAAATTACGCTGCAATACGGATCCGTGAATGCTTCCATTAACTTCAGCGCCTGAAAGATAAAGGAATTTTGCCTCAGCCTTGTAAAACACATGAATCACCAAGCACTTAAGCACATATTCAAGCCAGTGCCCTACACTTTGGAGAACTGAGCTCAGCACACGTATTCCTGCTCACACTCAAGTCTCTAGTGAAACAACTATTCATTTCAGTGACTCAGACACAAGCCGATACCTGGTGGTGGTGTGCTGGCATAATATCCCCACTACTAAGAGAGGCGACAAAATGAATGAAGAAGGGAGACACAGGAGAAGAGCAAACAGAAACAGGTATGAACTAGACTGCACCACTGATTTATGAACGAAAATCTAAAAGTTTTTTCTGATTCAGGTGCAAAAATCAAACTAGCCCTTGGGCAGTTCTTCCTTTGCAACTGGCAAGTCCATGATATGTCACCCAAAATGACATGTGCCTGGATGATATGTCACATGCCTACAGGCACCAAGTGTATCATTTTACTGTGAAAATAAGACATTTTATTTATTTAATTGTAAAATCAAACATCCTTTTTTTTTCCATCCCCCTCCTCTATGAGTATAAGGAGAGTCTGGGCTTATACCAGCATTCAAACACAGTATTTCATTTCCGTAGCACTGAAGCTGGGATATACTCTCAGTATTATTTGCAGACAAGTCAAAAGCCACAGTCAGACCAATAGGGGTAAAAAAAAATCAGTGTCTAGTCAACGGTCCATCATACAAGTTTGCTATGCAGTTAGTGGAGAAGACGAGGTAGGAGTCTGAGGAGGAATTTCCTTCTGAAAGTGTCTTTCTTTCACTCCTCTGATAGGCAGGACACCTGGGGACTTCACCCCTGACTTTTAGATGGTAGAAGATGGGTGAGATGCATCCCACCATAAGTACTTAATTTTGTCTTCAAGTGTTCAGGTGTCCAAGTTGAAGAGAGTGAGAAGAGATTCAGGCCACTCAATATTCAGAGCTCCCTGTATCAGCAGTGGATCAGCACTCACACCACCAGTAAAGCAGCAAAATAGTCTGCTTTTTGACCAGTGAAAGGAAAGCCTAGCTCCATGCCAGCGTGGGCATTTCTTGCCATCAGCTTTCCACAGTGAGGCACAAATATTGCTTGAAGACAATCTGCTAATTTCTGCCAGTTAGTGTTGCAATCTGCAATCTGCAATCTGGTTAAGGCACCTGATGCTTCTCTTTAAGATGTTACTGTGCCTGTATTATTAGGGCTCAGGACGTGATCACATAAAAGGCCATGTATGGGACAGAAGTAGAAAGAAGTCACTAACCATCCAAATTAACATTAAAATATCCTTTCAAAACCTCCAGATTGGCAATTCACTCAACGTGACATTTGCTTTTTGAGAGGCATGTGCTCTGCAGGCACAACAGTGTTTTAAGGTGTCATTGTTGAAGGGAAGTTGACAGTGACGGGTGATGTATAAACAGGCTGACAATATTCTGAAGAGAGCTCTACCTGCATGGACAAGAAAGTCCTTGCTAGTTTGCATGCAAAAGGAAGCTCGGGGCCTATTCTGGGGAACTCAATAGTCTCTTGTAATTAATACTGTAATTGGAGGTTGCTGGAAATGCTCCTTGAGCTCCTGCCAGGGAATGTGAGCGCTTCACAAAGCTGTTGACGCTGTGCTGTACACCAGCCGAACCAACCTACTCGGCTGCAGAAGATGCTGACACAGAACTCCTGCGTTGGCAAAACCCTCATCTGAGCAGCAAAATGTGCAACGCGTTCTCCTTCCCATGTAATCACAGTGCGACATCAGAAGTATCCAGCCATCTGACAGCCGCACCACCCAGCGTGGCAAAGCTGAGCTGTCTTCCCTCCGCACTTCAAAAGCAAGCAGCCCATCACCGTACTCCTGCCTGCTGTCCCCCAGCCACCCAGAGGGCCTTGGGACAGGCCAAGTCGCTACCACTCTGCCCATTCTTGGCGGAGCTGCCCAGGTTCGTTCCCACCTCACTATTTCAGATTGCACATGCATAAATATGCACTAGAGACGCCGGAGTTTAGAAACAAGGTTGCGTCCTACCACCTTTGCCTTCCTTCAGGGACATAATTATTGGCTTCCAGTGCACCAGCCATGGGGATGCCAGCCACATAATAATGTCACAAAGGCTGGAATGACCACCAGAAAGGGATGGCAGATAGTTTTAGCAAGAAACTGTAGGCTTAAACATATTTCTTCTGGAGGTGAGCAGAACTTTGCAGAGAAATTGTTTGCAACTCATCTGCAGTGACTGTGACCAGTGTCAGCTGTTAAGTAATAAGTTATTTTTATCCACTGCAGCTCTTCAGCATCTCTGAGGGTGATGGCGTCTCGCCAAGGCTTTGGAAGGGCTGCATGAGCTGACACAAGAAGATAAATAGTTGAGGCAAGCCCGGAGGACACTTCTGAGTCAACTTTACAGAGGGAATCAAATCCAAATATGCCAGGTAGCCCCACATTGGAATTGCTGAGATGTTGTTTTGCTTTCCTCCTGACAGAGCTCAGACAGCGTGGCTTCTCCTGGCATTTTGGAAGTTTTTACTTAGCAATAAAGTTCCATTAAATTTACCCAAACAGAATTGTTACGAGAACTAAGGAAACTTGTTTATGACACCCATACCTGTAAAATTAGATTGATGCTGTAATGCTGCTATGAAAATTGCTGTGCTTGTCCATATTTTTATGTGACTTGCACTGGCAACATCTCTAGGATGCAGTTTCACAAGACAACGGATTTAGTGGTGAAGCTGCCCCACTTTTTCCCCCATGCCGCACCACCATTGCTTGCCCCCTCAAGAGTTCCTTGTTCCCTCACGGTTCCATACTCACTTTTGCCTGACAAAACTGTCACTTGATATTTAAAAGGGGGGTCCTATCCCCCAGTTCTCCTTGGCCATATACTCTTGCCCCTCCTGTGCCAATACAAACATTCGTGCAGGATTTGCTGGGTTAGCAAAGTGAGAAATCTGTCATCTTATGCAATTACATCCCAAGGAACAGCTACCAGATTCAGTATAGCAGTTAATAATGCTAAGGACTGTATTTTGAATAGTGACTACTGTAAAGAAATCAGCTGGAGCTGAGAGAAGCAAGTCATTCTACCTTGCCTGTGTAGCAGAAATGTGTGTGTGGGTAGGTGCAAAAAGGGCAAGAGGGAAAAAGCCATGCAACAGGAGTTTAAAAGGAGCTTTGGAAACGACATATAGGCTTTAAAACTGAGAGCAGCCAATCAATGCAATACAGAAAATTAAATGAAAAAGGCTGCAAAAATGTACTTCATTATACATTTTATTATTGTGTCTATGTATCCCTTGTTCTGCCAAGCACAGTAATAGTCTCTTGAAATCCAGTATGAATCCTGAATGATAGCAATATATGCTGCTTTTATCACATGTCTTCAGCGCCTTGAACTGCAAACACAAAATGACCACAGTGGTTGGGTTCTGGGGATAACAAGAATTGCCTAAACTACGCAGGCATTTCAGTGATGAAAAGTTATGGTTCATCACTAGCTGTGGGGGCTTAAGGCAGTGGTCTGGGTTTCCATTAAGGGATTGCAACAAACAGTCTATTCACAGGAAATGTGCCAGAAAATTCAAGGAAAGAAAAAACTAATAGATTCGACTGAGATCTGTAAGCTATGGGCATTTGACCCACAGGCCTGGACTAAAATACAGTCGTTGGAGGAGCTGTTGAAAAAGGGAACTCTGCCAAGTTTGCAGCAGTTATGGTCTGTGTTAAAACTTGTGCTGCAGATCTACTCACTCAAAAGTCATTTTTCCTAATGCCATCATTCTCGTGATTTATTAGATATACATTTGGCTTCTCATGATCCGTGTCATGGCCATGACATGATCCCGTAGATGGCCTTGTGTTGATCAGCTGATGTGAAGTAACTTAGGTATCATTCTCAAGATTTTCTTTGCTAGAGACTGACCTCACCTGAGATCAGGACATAGTGAGGGGTACTGTTTCTTTGTCTGATGGTGAATAGTTGCAATTTTTGTCCAGTTGTTTGGGTTACTTTTATTTCATCTGTAAAACAAAACACATTCCAGAGACTTTTTGCCAGCAGGACATAGGCAGTCATTGCTTGAAGAGAAAGGATAGCAGGTCTGGCATGCACCATTAGCATTATATCATGTGTTAGTCATGTCTTGCTTCTACTTTTTTTTGGCAAAAATATTGCTCTTTCTTGCTGTAGTATTGTAATGATAACAATAACCTCCTATATTACGGATCTCATTGGCATACTAATGAGCATATGCAAAGGAAGACAAGCTTTATACCTCAGCCACAGAGACATAGCATCACTAAGATCATGCAGTAAGTCAGCCACAAGCAGATAGTAATTCTCCTGGCTCCACCATCTAAGCCATTTGTTTCTTTTTTTTCAAGGTGAAATTTCAGCCCTCACTGCAGTGAGTGGCAGTGCCACGACCAACGCTATTGACCTTGCCAGGGATGTGGCCACATAGTTTAGACGACCACTTCCTTAGAGAAGACCTGTATTCTGTAGAGCTCTAGAGCCAAATATATTTCGACCAAACCCTATTAGTTTTGCTGACACAGTACTTCCCTTGAAATCAATGTTTCTGGGTTGTTTTTTTTCAGCAGGAGATGAACAGGAAGACTTCATGGGTTTGGTATGCATTAAAGTGCACACTGTACTGCTACTGTTATCTTTTCAGTGAGTTATAACAAACAGAAGTTTTACAGCTCCTCAACCAGGTGGCTGATTCAGCATCACATATATTATAGCCACTACTGCTGACTGTGAGGCATGACAATAAATCCTCAAGAGAGCTAGCATGAGCTAACTGAAAACTTCAGAAACATGCATTCTTCTGGAGCTCCAAGGGACAGAGACAGGTTTCACTACATGACTACAGGTTGCTGTCAGGGTGACCTTTGGCCAAATCACTCACGGAGTCATACCTTAATTTGCAGAATGGGGTCAACTCTGTCTGAGCTTTTGAAAAATTGTTAGCTCAAGGAACAGGCTGATTTAGTCTGCTGAAAACTATCTACAATATTAACCTCTCAGAAAATGAACTGACAAAAAATCCAACATCCAACCCTAATTGACTTAAAGACACAGAACATTTTCCTGTGCTCCCACCTATCAGCTGGATTTTCTAGCCCAACCACAGCACAGAATGACTTCAGAAGGCTGCAGAAAGCTGATTAATAATTTGATGGCAGAGAACTAGTCAAGAACATAATGCAGTGATGGACTTTTTTTGCGGTACATTGTGTGCAGTGGAGAGCCTGGCGGAGCTGAGTTCCGCCCACCTGATCTTCTATAGGGGCTGCAGCATAAAGGGCTATTATCATTTTCACAGCGATGGGGTACCAGAGCAGCAAGACTCTATAGGCACCTTCCTGTAGGTGCTCTTCTTCACTGCATCTGAAAGCATCGGGGGCTGTAAACTGTATGCAACAGTAGCATTGTCAAGTTCTTTTTATCCATTACACTGTAAGAAAATATAACTAATTATGTGTGTTTGTTATATGACCTTTCACCTCCCTGACTTCATAATCTTTTCTGTTCCTATGTCCTCTGTGCATCATACTGAGGTAAGTTCTGCATTAGTCCGTCCTCCCTCCCTCCCTCCTTCCTTCCTCCCTTCCTTCCATTCTTCTTCTTTCAATGTATTTTTGTATTTTATTCTTCCTTCATCACAAAAATATTACTGTCTCACCCTCCTTTGCCTGTGATGATACCCACAGCAAGGGCTATTCCTCCTTCTCTGTATTTAAGAAAGCATTCCCTCTGTGTCCTGCTCTGTCACTCCTCTTTTGCCACAGGGTAGGGAAATACCAGCTCAGTCACATCTTGGAGCCCAGACACCCTATTAATCCACTGGAGATTTATTCTTACTTAGGCTTTTGAGGAACATACTGAGGTGACTACTACAAACTTTTTGCCTTCAAAAAGTACATGAACATCCAAGCACTTGAAAGTACAACAGCATTAATAGCTCAGGCTACTTAGATGGCAGGTGGAATTCCACAGAACACACGCTCCTTGTTCTGCAGGCTAAACTGTGGTCCTGTCTGTAGTGCACCAAATGTGTGTTTTGTGAACACCTTCACCAGATGCATAGTGATAACAGCTATTTTGCTGTCTATTCTTGGGAAAAAAAACCAAACACCCGAAACCCAAACAAACAGAAAACATAATAAGGGACTGAGATAAGAAAACCAACAGAAAACACCATGTACTAAACATTTCTTTGCTGACACCTGTAGTTTTCCTGCCATATCTAGCTTTGGTAAGGGAACTTATGCTTGAGTAAATTACACGCTACACAAACTGTCTTTCATCGATACACAGGAACTGATATCTGGAATCAAAGTCCCTTCTGGCAGTTCCAGTTCACAAACTCCCAATCGTTTTATGCCACAATGTACATCCAGTTGACTTAACAGGACAACGGTTGCTGGTCAACAAGCAAACTGGTAAGAAAGTCATGTCAAACCCACCCTCGTGACACATACAAGCCATGGCACAGCACCTGAGTTTTAGATGGTGACCTCACTGCATGATCATATTTGCATTTTTGTTTAAAAAAATCTGTTCTGAGGAAAAATGTAGCCTGCAAATATTATTCATAGGAGAAAAAGAGAGCTTTTTTTTTTTTTTTTGTTACAGCTAATATTCCTAAAAGAAGAACAAAAGATAAGCCCTGGTGCCCTCACACAAATACTGCTTTCAGTTGTGGGAGACTAAAAAGTGCTCCGTTGATTATCTCTTCTCATTTGCCCAGGAAAACACATGCACAGATAAACACACGCTGTTTCAAAATCCTATCAGTTCCTGCCAGCCCAATGTGTTACGTTAGCTAGAAGCATTCTGGCTTGTGAAACACATTCTTGAAAAACTGCACACCCATCAAGGAACATCTAAAAGCAGAACTGGGTGCTTCAAAAGAAAATGCATGTACCAACTGATAGAGGAAAATCTTTGTGGCTCCCTGTATGTTTGTGGTATAACTTGCTGGACAAGACTTGGCAATGGTCTTGATTCAACTGACACTTGTGGTTCAGATGTTCAAGTCTTCCTGACTTCAAGGTGTGCCTTCACTCTGTCAACTCACTCAACAGGTTAATAACATTTTAAATGTTGTTCAAACTGCTAACAACATCCAATTAATATTTGGGAGAGGTTCTTTCTAATAATACGATTTTCTTGACATGCTTAAATATTAATTGCTCACACCTGTGATGACTGCATGCTGTTTTATCTCTTCCGACATGGAGAAGGGAGATCCTGCCTCCTGGAAGCTTAGTCAGAAGTAAAGGACATCTAGGAGGAGATTACATTGGTGTAATAGGGTGGAGGAACAGAAACTAAAAAGGGAAACAAGGTATCTGAAAATACTCGAAAACCTGCAGAAACAAGGCACTACCCAGGGTATTCCAAAAAGCTAGCCTTTGATGTAGAGGATCCATGTGAGGAAGCAAACAAATGAAAAAAAATTAAATAGAAAAATATCCTATCACTGTCCCTATCGTGCTAAGATTTCAGGAGGGGAGCTCTGGTGCTATAATTTTTTCTTGAGATAAATGACTCAAACTAAAAGAAAAAAAAACCCAAGTGAATTAAAACATTCAGAAGCTCAGTGGTCCACCTTGGGCATAAAAGCAAAGGTTACTCGATTCATTTGCAGTTCTTTTCAGGAAGACCCTACAGAAGAGCAATGTGAAGGCCCCAAACTCCTGAAGAGTTAAGCTGCTGTTTGAGTCTTTGCTTTTTGATCAGCACATCATCAGGCAAATGGAAACAGACTTTCAATTGCATATGCAAAGTGCTCTTGTTTTCAAAGCTAATACTATGGTCTTCTTAAACAACAGCTATATGCTGCACATAGTCATCTTCTTTCACCTTCTTCTGCGTACCTGCCTTTTGTTTGCCCTTTGGAAAAAGCTCACAGAAATCCTTTCATCGCACCTCAGCACTTGGCTGCGGGACTTCAGCAGCCAAGCTTCTGCAGGTGTTTGGCCCACCACCACCACTAAACCATGACGGTGGCAGTCCCAGTCCAGGCTGTCTGGGGGAGCGAAGCCCACTGCTGCCATGGCGGGGGACATGGGGCCCAGCACGGCCCCAGCTCACAAAGTCACATCTTCTCAGCTCTGTGGTGGAGAGGCCACTCTGCTGCTCTGGAGCTGTGGGGAGACCTCGGGGGTTAAAACCTGTGTGTCAGTAAATGCATGGCCAAAACAAGACATCCTCCTCGTTTTGACACACTTTTACTCTCATTGCTATTAGCTTACACAACAAAGAGTCCATTTACTTTCCCATTTTAGCCATGCTCATAACTAAAGCATTTATTTCATGAAATAGACACGACTGTAGAATCACAGCATCATCTAGGCTGGAAGGGACCTTTCAGATCACGGAGTCCAACCATTAACTCAACACTGACAAAACCACCACTAAACCATGTCCCTCAGCACCACGTCTTTTAAATACATCCAGGGATGGCGACTCCGCCGCTTCCCGGGGCAGCCCATTCCAGTGTTTGACAACCCTTTCTGTGAAGAAATTTTTCCAATCTAAACCTCCCCTGAAGCAACCTGAGGCCATTTCCTCTCGTTCTAACGCTTCTTACTTGGGAGAAGAGACCGACACCCACCGGGCTACAACCTCCTTTCAGGTAGTTGTAGGGAGCGATAAGGTCTCCCCTCAGCCTCCTTTTCTCCAGGCTCAACAACCCCAGCTCCAGTCACCATTGCACGATCATATTTGACCAAACACCCGGCTCCCGCGGCCCTGGGCCGGGCCGGAACCAAACTCTCGGGAGCGCGTTTCCGCCGGAGCCGGTCACCCCGCGGCGCTGGGGGCGGGCGGCCGGGGAAGGCCGCAGCCATGGCCGACACCGCCGCGCCACCGCCGCCCGCTGCCCCCGCTCCGGGGCTCCCGGCTGCCCCGGGCAGCAACCCGCTGTCCCGCAAGCTCAACAAGATCCTGGAGACTCGCCTGGACAACGACAAGGTGGGGCGGGAGGCGGCCGAGGGGGCGCGGCGGCGGCCGGGGCCTGCCCGGCGGGGAGTGCCCTGCGGGGAATCGGCCGGATGGGGCGTCAGGGGCTGCGGGCCCCGATAGGCTCCGAAATTGGGGAGGGAGCCCTGTCATACCCTCAGTTCCGCTGCGGACCCGCAACCTGACGTTTGCAGCGTTAATTGAACATAAAATTAAGTTTTCGCTTCTCCAGCGACATGCCGCGCACCTGTTCGTTCCCTGCCAGCCGTAGGGAGGTTTGTATTGCTTAGCTCGGGGAGGCATTTCTCGACCTTTTTCTGATTTAAATGTTTTCTAGCTATGCGCAGGTCATTCTCTAGCCGAATGTAATCTTATTGATTAAAGCTGTTGTAAAATAATAGTCAAAGTTGTGTGTTATAACACATAAGAAGAAGAAAGAGTCAGCAATATTAGTTATTTATCAACTGATTTAGAGTGTGTTTAGGTAGTTTTTTTTCTCTAAAACCATGTAGTAAGGCGGGATTGTTGTTTGTTATTTTTTTTTTTCCTGAAACCATGAATTTGGGATAGCTACAGACTGTGTAACCTGCTTCTTTGTAACTGTGTGGAAAGTTAAGGTCTTTTTTAATTTCTAGGAAATGCTGGAAGCGCTGAAGGCACTCTCGACCTTTTTTGTCGAAAACAGTTTGCGCACCCGAAGAAACTTGCGTGGAGACATTGAACGACGAAGCTTAGCCATAAATGAGGAATTTGTCCACATATTCAAGCAGGTTAAAGAGGTAGCGTTTTTACAGTGTAACTAGCTGTCTTGCAGTAGTACTGCTATGTAATTTAAAATTAAAGAAAAAAGGGTTAAGAGAGATTTTGGTTTTCCAGGACAACTAGAATTTTACAGTAAAATTGTTTTATCCTTTGTTTCATTTGATGAAAATCTTGCACAGAGAGAGGTGATGTTTCAAACAGACAAAAATCCCAAGTGAATGTTGATCTTTAGAGGTGCGTTCTCTCTGTTGATAACCAGGGAGCCTCGAGCAACTATGTTCTTTGTAACTTGGGCGTCTCATTTTGGTGGGATGAAGCTGGGCCTACGTATGACATTTCTGATTTAAACCACAGTTACTGTTATTTGAACTTCTTTAGGAACTTGAGAGTATAAACGAAGATGTGCAAGCAATGAGCAGCTGCTGTGAAGATATGTCCAGTCGTTTGAAGGTAATATATAAATAGATGTGCTTTATATATTTTTTCCTTTTGAGGTGTGACTACTTTCTTTTGAAAGGATAAATAATTATTTTGGAGGATTAACAGTGACACTGAGATGTTTCCATAGTATGTGTTTTCTGTTACTTTAGGATATTAATACAGTTCTTTTTACTTATTTAGAAAATGTATTCAGGAGAGCATTTTATTTTCTTGCAAATTGCAAATTCAGCAATATGCTTATTTTGAGAATAACAATGTGATATCCATTTGTATGTGAGTGGAGATAAAATATTTTATTAGATTGGATGTGTGTGACATTAAAGGGTTAATTACATTTGTGTATTTCTGTTTAAAATTTATGTATCTTTTGCATTGACTACATCTGTTGAATTATGTGTTCATATAAATACCTCAAGTATATTCATAAGAAAGTATCTTTTAATCCAAAGAGGGAGACAAATCTAGTGTGCCATCTTCATTCTACTGGTTTTGTTTCATAACATTGTCTCAAAATGCTGATGTGCAACAAAACCAATGCTGCTTCATATTAATTGTGAATCCTTAATGTTCGGGGGGGGAGGGAAGTTGCATTTTATGATGCGTTTCTAAATCTGGCTTGGGTTTAGTGTTCAAGTTCAATATTCAGTACAGTGATGAGTTTAACAGGTTATGGATGCTGATGTGTAGGCGCTTTGCCAAATCAAATCTGTACTGAATATAGCATATAAGTTACAGTATGTGAATGAGAACCCTTCACTGAAAAATCCTGTGAACAATTTCTTTTTCCCCTCCTAATGTGTGTGTGGGGACTTTAGATGTCTCCTTACTTAGATAAATAGATTTCGTAGTCTCTGTATGTAATTCCTATAAGAATTATTATAGTTTGATGAACTTGTTCCAAAAAGTGTGACAGTACAGTGCAGCGCACTGCAGTACTTAATTTTCAATTTTGGAAGGCAATGGGTAATGCACCTCAGAGCTCTCAGATCTCTTTGAACACTGCTAATGCGGATGTATTCCCTAGTGCAGTTCAGGAACTGTTTGATTTATCTCTTAGATGTGGAAATGAGTCAAGTGTCCATGCAGATTTTTGCTCTTTTCTGGCTTTAGATCATGAAGTGTAACTATCATCTGTGATTTTATTTTTTTTTTTTCCCAGACTAGAGCCACCCTGCAGTGATTTCTTTTTCTGTTACAGTCAGAAGGTAGTTTTGTTCAAGGCCTCCACGGGAGGTTTCCTCTAGAGCCCTGTAGAACTTATAACTTGTCTCAGTTCGACCCATGTTTTCTTTGTCTGTATGAATGTAAAGTAAGTTAATAAGCCCGTGAACAGTTGTCAAATACTCTGGCATTTTATCTGTAATAGGACATGAAGACTTGCAAGCATGTGCTTGAGTTGAATAAGAAGGCAAAAATGAACTAAGTAGAGCAAATAGAAGATAAAAAGAGGAGGATCTGTAGCGTATAATGCAGAAGAGCGTGCTAAGAGAGCAGTGTAATAAAAGAGCAGAACAAATGCAAGATATGTAAGGGACTATACACTGATAAGCCAAAAAAGCTTTTTACCTTTTTTATTTTGTAAGTTTGTAATACTATCCAGTCCAAATAACCAGATACTGTCAGATCTGATTTCAGGACAGTGACTTGATAAATGCGATGGCTGAAAGGGAGGGAGGGAGAGAAGTGCTGGAATGGAATAAAGCAGTAGGGTTGAAGGATAATGGAAGTTTTAATTAGTGTGCTGAGGTAGGGAGGAAAATAAAGACATTTCTATTCTGGATCTGCAAGAAACATCAAATATCAACTTTCTGATTTTTCTGGCATGTCTGACCCTTTTCTGCCAGTTACCTTGTTTTGCTTAGATGTAAGCTCTTACATTACATACATACAATAATAACAATATCTGGCATGTATTTGAATCCATGTAAATAAAAACTGACTTCCTCATGTATCTAGCTAGATCCAGAAAAGCTGCTTTTCCTTCCTTTCTGCTGTCCTACTGTTAGCATTCTTTTTGGCGATTAGTACCTCTGTCCAGAAAGTGCTGGAAAGGAACCAAATTTCTTCTTCTGTCTTTTTGGTTTATTAGAATCTGCAACTCTGAAGGAAGTGGGTGAAAAAAAGTCTGGAATTAGTAGATTTGCATACTGCATAGTTCAAGCCCAGTCTTTTGTTGTAATAGTCTTTTTTTGTTAGGCTGAAGCATTGAAAATCGATATTATTTTAAAATAAGTTTAAAATACAAATACATAAAAGAAAATAAATATTATTATTTATATAAGATAAAAAAAGCTTGAAGATATCTTAAATTATTTTAGAACTACTAAATGTTCAGTAAATTCTGTTGAGCTTTTATTAAATCTGCATGCTAGTCCATAATAGTTTCCTTTAGAGGAATCAGCAATGGGCACCTGTCTGTATTCATGGAACAGCTCAGGCTCTCTCTGGTGACTGAAGTTGTACTTGGGTGGTTGCAGCCTTTCTTTCACCTTTCAAAGTGTTCCTGTACCTTGACTGCTTTTCCATTGCAACTAATGCAGCGTGGCAGGTAGAAAGGCTGAAATGAATCAGTGTGCGTAATATACTTGCATTAAGACCCCTCATGGGTTTCAAGACTGGCATCTTCATTTTGGCAAACACCGTGATTTAGACCTATTACAGTCTTGAAATTATTCACACGGAATATCTTCATAGCTGTTTCCAGCTCTTCACTTGCAATGTTATTCCATACTGAATGCATTTTGATTTCAGGTTCTGCCTAAATGGTCAGTGGTGGTGTCCAGGGGGAAACCAACAATTCTGGATGTCTTTTATCTACTTGCCGAGTAATAAATTTCAGAACTCTTCAACTTCAGTTGCAGCAATCCCTTCACTCACGCAGCTGCTGCCTGTGGCAGAATTGTTTCTGTGTGGATTCCCTTGCATTGTCATCACTGAATATTTAGGGCTGTGATGAACTTCCCAAGTGCATTGCACTTGGTCCTTACAGCCCTGTGAGCTGCTTGGCCTGTAGAGCTAAACTCGCTAAGGCCAGCAGAGCTGTATCCGTGCGGTCTGAAATGACTGGATGGACACTGGTACTGGGCAGTTTAGCGTCCAAAGGAACTTGTTTCATTTTTCATTTTGTAACAGCAAGCAATTTACAAGCAATGGACAAACAAAATAATTAGACCTATTTCTAATATTTATAAGAATGGTTTTGTATTAAATATAAATTTAAAAATTAACTGTGTGCATGTAAATGTACGTAGAGATGAAAATATATATAGATAAGGATATTAATTTGGTTTTTTGTGCCTGAAAACAGGGACAGTTAATGAATACTTGTTTCAAGAAGGCCTTTTGTTTCAAAAAAATATGCTCTTTAAACTGCTTACAGTCAGAAAGCTTCAAAATTATTATATATTCTTAAGGTTGTGTAATACATTTCATATGTTTTTGTTTTTCACATGCTTAACAATTCTAATTATATTCTAGGCAGCAAAGGAACAAACTCAGGACTTGATAGTAAAAACCACAAAACTCCAGGCAGAAAAGTATGTATACCACCTTATTTATTTCTTGAAGACATGACAGTACTGATGTAATTTTCTTTTAGATCTGATTCTGCCACTGTTATTTTTGAGTAATGACTTCAGGGTTTTTTGTATTTGTACTTTGTTTTTAACACTATCTGTGTTTGTAGCTCAATTGGAATAAAAATGCTGAGTTCTTAGTTTATTACTGAAGGATACAAAAAGGTAAGAACATGTGTTAGCACTTGTTATCATAAAAATGGACCTTTTAGGGAAGAAAATCAGTTATAGTGGTACAACATGCTGAATATGGAAGTGCTTTACCTAATGTCAGTTGATAATGTAAGTTATACTGTTTTGTAACAGATACCGACCTACTCAGTGTCTCATCAGTTTCACAGGCTTCTTTTTAGTGCTTCATATCTGGTGGAAATGACTCTCTTCCTCAGGGGCTGTATGTAGGAACAGAAAGTTGGCTTGTAACTTACTCTACCATATTTAAAGCTAACTGTGAAATACATTAAGTGCTGTTTAATAAGGCTAACACAGACCACTTTTTCCCTTGGTTCTCCAACCTCTTGTGGAAGAAAAGATTTGTATTTTGCTCTTTTCAGTATTTTTATTCATGGGGAAAGGATAATAGCCTATGACAGATTCAAGTAATCTTTATCATTTTTATGTCTAGGGCATCTGGTTTTACAGCTTTAGCCTTTGTCAGTGTAGAAGAATGAATCTCCTTGCTTTATGAGGTTTCTTCTGAAAATTATTTACAGTTCACTGGAGATTAGAAATAATTATTTCCAGTGATAAATTTCTAGTAGAAATTATGACTTTGGATAGCTCTGTGTGCACTTTCAAAATCAGTAGGCTTGTGTTATGGACTTCAGTAGGAAGTGGATTATGTCCTGTGAGAGTCTGAATGTGAGGTTAGGGTGTAATCTGTACATATTTTAAAAGTTGAATGTAGAATAACTGCATAAAATACAATACTGGTTGATATAAAATGAAGGATTTAGCAAAGTCACAGTTAAAGTGAGCAGAAGTCAAGTCTTAGAAAATTTGTTATTTTAAGTATGAGTATGTGAAGTAGTAGGACAGGGAAGTTATCTTCTTTTTCATAGTTTGAAGAAAAGGAAAGCTGCTTTGATTCCTTGTTCTGAAGCGGAATGGAAGATACCAAGACCAATCCCAAATTATGTATGTCTAATTGGCCTTAAATTCCATTAAAGGAGATTATACAGACTGTACTTCTACTATCAGCGCTTCTATAATATAGTTCTTACTTGCACAATAGTTTACTTAAAAGACTTTCTGCTAATTCCTTTAAGAGACAGAACATCCCCCTAGTGTGAGGAGGAAAAAAGGTTTAGAAAGAAGCCTGTCCTTCTAAGGACCTCAGAGTGCACACGCAGGCAGAAGTTTTCTTTTGAAAGGCTGTTTTCTAAGTATACATGAAGTAGCCACCAGCAGAAGCCAAATAATTTTTATGATCTTACAATATGATGCTTATGGAATATCATAGTGCCATTTATTAACAAAGTTAACTTTTTTCCTGACTAAACTCATGAAAAAATTAAGCAAAATATTTTTATTTTTTTCCTGTGTGGGACATTGGAGTCCCCTTTTGTTTTGACTCATTAAATGACTGTTTTTTCTGGTGCATCACTTCAGTTTACATCAGGTACATGAAGAGGCCTCTGCTACTGGGTATTAGGGGTTTCTTGAGGAGCTGAAATCTTGCCAGCAGCCAGACAAAATACAGGTCTTAAATTGCTGATTTCTTCAACTTACCAGGTGACAGTTCTTATCCAACAAAGGAGTAAATGGCGCAACGGGGAGGTCATGGCTTCTCTCTCTTCTGAGGGTTGTCCAGGCCCCATCTGGAGTACTGTGCCCAGTTCTGGGCTCCCCAGTTCAAGAAGGACAGGCAACTGCTGGAGAGGGTAGAGCAGAGGGCTACAAAGATGATTAGGGGCCTGGAGCATCTCCCTTATGAGGAGAGGCTGAGGGACTGGGGCCTTTTTAGTCTAGAGCATCTGATCAATGCTTATAAATACTTAAAGGGAGGGTGTCAAGAGGATGGGGCTGGTCTTTTTTCAGTGGTGCCCAGGGATAGGACAAGAGGAAGTGGGCACAAACTTGAATATAAGAAGTTCCATCTAAACATGAGGAGGAACTTCT
Organism: Limosa lapponica baueri; assembly: GCA_002844005.1. Taxonomy (NCBI): domain Eukaryota; kingdom Metazoa; phylum Chordata; class Aves; order Charadriiformes; family Scolopacidae; genus Limosa; species Limosa lapponica. Next base: position 26,489 of record KZ506279.1, on the reverse strand, counting down.
TTACTTTGAGGGTGGCAGAGCACTGGAGTCTCCTTCTCTGTAGACATTCAAAACCCGCCTGGACAAGTTCCTGTGCAACCTGCTCTAGGTGGACCTGCTCTGGCAGGGGGGTTGGACTAGATGATCTCCAGAGGTCCCTTCCAACCCCATGCGATTCTGTGATTCTGTGATTCTGTGAAATGCAGGGGTGAAAGCTGGACCCATTGAAAAGAAGGCAATTGAAGCAATGACTGTAAAGCAAGAACAGTCAGTATAGAACAAGGCAGTAATTGCTGAGCATAAACAATTTTTCAGAGTTCTTGTAAAAAAACCAAAAGTCTATCTCCTTATTATGAAAGATAGAAATCATCATCTTATTTCCTCAGTCCCAAATTTCTGTTTCTACTGTCTGTGGTTCTACCAGCTGTTTACTTTAGGATAGGTTTTTCACAAGAAAACATGAGTGAGTTAGGTTGAAGTTTCTTGAAGTTTAGGATAATGGGAATTTGTATGCAAACAGCACAATGTAGTAGAATTTTCTGTGTAATTTTTTAATTTGACATCAAAATATTTTAAAAATAATCCATTTTGTGTACCAAAGTGTTTTTGCGTTAAATTCTCAAATCAGTGCTGAGTAATAGTATGTTTTTAAGCATTACCCTGAAAAATAAAATTAGTTATGTTCTTTTTCACAGTGATAGTTACTGAATGTTTTGCAATAGCAGAGGTAATACATTCTGTCATTTTGCTGAAACAGTTGTTTACACTGTCCTTAAGGAAGGTTATTTTGACTCTGCCCTTCTCACTGATTACTACATTAAGTCTTGGTTTTCACGGTTTTTAGCTGTTTTTAAAAAATAATTTCAGAAATTATTTTGATTTGCAGTAAATTATTTGCTGTGCTAGCTAATGGTCAAAAAAAGGTCTTCTATTATACTTAGAATTTATCTGATTTACTTTAGCCAGCCATTTTTTTGTAGAAGGAAAATAATATTATTTGATTCAGTGTTCTAAACTGAAGTAAGACAGTAAACTCTTAGATGCATTTAATGCATTTATGATCATTAGGGATTAAAGCTTTTAAAAAGATTTAATTTTTTATTTGACTGAAATTTTAGAGAAAATAGGCTGCTGTCTTTGCTTGAATAGTATGATGAAGATAGAAAGTTACTTAGACAAATATCTGAGGATTTCACAGCTTTTTGTTTACTTGCTTGCATTTGCTAAGAAATACATTAGCTCTCGCTTTGATCAAGATACCTAGTTGTCTTTCTGCAATAGTCTTAAGACTGTTTTTGCTCAATGACAGGTGGAAACTTTGGCTTTGTTAAACCCTCTTTATGCCTAGTCAGTTCTTGCAGAAAGTAAATTTCGTCAACAGATGTTATAATTAATACCAAGTTTAAAGCAAACTGCAATTAAAAGAACAGAATGTTCACTTCAAAACCAGAGAAAAAGTCAATAGCCAAAGTTTTTTTGATTGGAGTTGTAATTTTATTCCCCTAGCTATACAAAGCAAATAAAGGCAAGATTGAAATAGCAAGTGAACTATTTTCTCAGATTGCAACATTTTTTTGACCTTACAAATGTAAATATCTCTTCAGAAATTTTTCCCTATATTTGAATCTGTGTAGTGTGTTTGGGTTCTTGGGTTTTGGTGAGGTTTTTTTAATCAAGAACTGCATGGTAGCAGTGAAGAATAGTTTCCCAAAGATGCAGAACAGCCATGAGAACTTGAATATGAGGATGAACATTTTAAGTAAGACTGCTTGTTCATGCTTTCATCCTTGCATGTAGTTTTTCTCTTCTGCGGTACTTGCAAAGGACTGGTTGTCTCAGTGGTTCTGTGTGCGTACTGGGCTTCTTACACTAAGTAGTTTTTGCATTGTATTATCACCTGTATAATTAGATGTTATTCAAGATGATTTTCAGTTTCCGAAGCTTCTTACCTGAATTCTCTGTAGGTCATCCTAGTCTCTCAAATTTGTAATTTGAAGGTACAGTGGTCCACCTGCAGTATCTGTAGGTAATCCTGATAAGCAATTTGGGACTTCTTGTGTTGGTAAAATACTACTTCGTTAAGTAGTTGGGATAGAAAATAACATGTTTGTGTCAGATTTAAGTTAAAACTTTGGCATTCTCTGGTTGTTGCTTTGCAGCATTGTTTTTCTTTTAACTTAGTTTCTGAGCTTTAGACCTGATTTGGCATAAATGCTAAATAGAGTATGTTACTTAAATAACAGATTTTAAAAGTAATCTTCCATTAATACAATTGCATTTTTATATTTGTGAATATGTCAGAGTTGCTGCATTTCTTTGGTCAATTATCTTGCTTGTTCTGAATTTATTTTATATGTAAAGACTAGTTAAAATTACTGTACGTTAGAAGCAGAACAGTTTCACATTATTTAAATTATGGAGTCTGCTTAACATAGGCACTAGGGTGTTGGTTTTTTTCCTCTTCTCTCCTTAAAATTGAGACTTATCACAGCTCAATAGAACCACGTAGTGTGAAATGAAGTAGTCCAAACCATTCAGCTCATTTCTCTGTAACATAAGGTTAATTTATTGCTGTTCAGTAATGTAGAGTCTTGAATAGAATGTTTGTTTTATTATATTTCATAACAAACTTTGATAATAAAAACTGAGGTAGTTAATTTGGACAGTTTCTGTGTTTTGCTAAAAACACACTTCACTTCAGTATCTTCACTAGATTTCTATATATTTGAGCACACTAATAATGCTTTCAGGTTTCATTAGGCTTTTTATGTATAGTAATGAGGAGATTACAGAATCTCCTCGTTGGAGATTCTTCCTAGGTTGGAAGGGACCTTTAAGATCATCTTTTCCAAACTTAAAAAAAAACAAAACAAACACCCACACACACACACCAACACTAAACCATATTCCCGAGCACCATGTCAGTTCGTCTTTTGAATACCTCCAGGGATGGTGCCTCAACCACTTCCCTGGGCAGCCCATTCCAATGCCTGATAACCCTTTCAG
>KZ506279.1:5385-22383 GCA_002844005.1 Limosa lapponica baueri | reverse complement strand
TTACATCCCCCACAAGTCCTTCTCTGTTTACAAACAGCAGATCTAGTGGTGCTCCTTCCCTAGTTGGCTCCCTCACCAGCTGTGTCAGGAAGTTATCCCCGACACACTCCAGGAACCTTCTAGACTGTTAGGTTGTTTTCAAGCAACATCTGCTGCGTTTTTAAAGATGTGGGTTTGTTTATTGCCATTGCTAATAGGCTGACAGAAAAAGGATCTTGCTCCTTGAAGTGAGATTTTAAGAAAAGCTTCTTGTGACTTGATGGTTCTCTTGCTGTACCTGAATTTAGTTCTCTTTTTCTTTGTGTGAAGCTAAAAACCTACTTGCAATACCAAAGTACTTCACCTTGTATTGGGAACAAGCGTCTTAGTGTTCAGTAGTTCCCGAGCCAGAGAAGTACCAGTTCAGTTCCAAAATACTGTATGCAGAATTCCAGAAGCCTGGCTTCATAGTAGTTCTACCAGCCACTTAATGGTAAAGTATTATGCAAGATTGTTTTTGAGGTTAGCCACAAATGACAGTCATAGATCTAACAATTGAAGAAAGAGACCAGAAGGTAATAGTTAGAATATTAATTCTTATAAAATTAAATAAGAGCTATTATGTGAGTGTGAGATCACAGAAAATAAGCCCGCAGAAATAGAAAATTGGTGAGAGTCAAAAGTAGTTTTCTGGACCATACTCTGAAAACTGTATGAAAGAACGGGAATGGAAATGGCTTGAACAGATAATTTTTGAGTCAGGCTAAAGTTCCAGAGATTTCATTGGGATTATGCACTTGAACAACTTTACACATTGTCTTGTATTCCTGTCTTCTATTAATTGTGTTCTTATACAGAGCAAAATATGTGTTTGGATGTCAGAGTCCTTATTAGTTCTGTTGATTCTGGAAAATCAGTTTCTGTAGCACTAGGATTGTTTTACTTTATTTTTAAAAAGTTAAATATGATTCCCAAACATATTTTGGAATGCAGCAGTGTGTGCTTCAATTTATTTTAATTGAATTGCATTCAGACTTGCTCTTTATTTAAATTCAACAAACCCAGTTCTTGGAGTTCAGTGAGTGAGTTGATTGTCGCCTCTGAGCTCAATACAAGGTCAAAAGTCTTAGGAAAAACATTTCTTAGTGAACATCTGCTTCAGCAGTGCTACGCTACAGATCTCTCATGCTTGTCTCATGGTGGTGTTTTTTTCCTTTTCTTTTGTAAGAAATACCTTTTTCATCATAGTCAATTTGGAAATGATGCAGGAAGTTCAGCAGTATTGGTAGCAGGTTAGAGAGGTTTGATTTCATCAGCGTATGCTGAGAAAAGTGGTGATGTGGTGGTTTGCACTGATGAGGTGTATTTCGTGTCTTGACCTTTTGAAACGTGTAATTACATTTATTCCTGTGAATATGCTTCATAAGAAAAAGCAGTGATTGCCTAAACTGAACTATAAGCTGATGTGGGGGAGGGTGAAGGCTTGACATGCTGAGGCTGATTTTCTTTCCTGGTTTGTACCAAAGTAAAGCACAGGTAATGGGGTATAACACAGGAATCAAATCGGCTAAAATGCATCTTAAAAAAAAAAAAAAACACCACCCTAATTTGTCTCATTCTGGCCATGACCAGCAGAGAAAGCGCAAAGCCTCCTTTCCTGCCAGCTTTTCTAACTGGCAACCATGTACTCTGTTGAGGCAGGCAGTACTCTTGATCAGTATGAAGTGAGGCATGGTCTTAAAGGTTGAGCAATGTTCATCAGAAATGCAGAATCGGTTACATGAGACTATTCCTGATGGACTGATGTTTGTCTAATCTGCTCTTAGAAGAAAAGACCAGGAACAGAGAGCCCATGATCTTCCCTGGAAATTTATTTTGGTTCTTAGTGTTTTCCTACAATCTGATTTAGTTCTCCTTTTGCTGCTGGTTAGGCTCATTTGTTCTGATCTTATTCCAGGTGGATGCAGAGAACAGTGTGGTATTTTCATGCCTTTAGCAACGTTTTTGAATTTGATGGCAAATTTGAAGCAGGCCCCTTGCAAATGTTTTTATATCAGATTGTAGAAAAGATATGTTGAAGATATCACTCTGTTTGGTACAATAGTATCAACTAGCTCACCTCTACAAGATGGAAAAGAATCTATTTACTGGAAATACACTAATTTTTAACTTAATCTCTGTTCATGAGTTAGAAACCGTATTTTGTATCTTAACCATTGCTAAACAGTGATTTTCTTAGTAAGTGTATGTGTCACATGATTGCTGTCAAGTTTTGCATGTGAAAATTGCTTATCCAGACTATTCTGTAGTGATGTTTATAGGAAGCCTGATCAATGTGTAAGTAGAAAATTATTGCATTCTATGAATTTATTTACAGCAGGTAAGCTTTTTTACTGTAGCGTTGAGTAATTTGTTTGCAAGATTTAAATCATTTCAGAGCAGTTAGTGTGTTCTGCACTGAACACACTTTTTGATTTTTATCTATTTATTTTTAGAGCAGAATGTATTATATGTCAGGGCTGAAGCATTGCAGGCTGGCTGTCTTTAGATAGGGGTTAGGGATGGGAGAGACTAAGTTCAAGTCCACTCTCATGCTGCCAGCTATCATTTGCATGATGACTTTCATAAACTGATCAACTATTCAGCATAAAACTAGTTAATTATTTTTGCATTTTGTACATGTTGCTGTTCTTGGAACACTTACCTCAAAACTTGTTCTTTCCAGTAAAAGCCTTTCCCTAATTTTCAGCCTAATTCTTGGATATCAATTGGCTGTTTTCTCATCTTGTCCTTTATCTTAAGAGCTTCGTTCATCTCCTCTCATAAATTAGATTCTCAATTCTCCATTCCCGTGATCATCCTGCTAGCTCTGGTCTAATGGGAGCCCATTGTTCTTGAACACATATGATCAAGGATTGTGATCTGTTTTCCAGATGAGGTCTCACTAAAGCCTTCTGTAATATTACTGCTATTTTCCTGTGCCCTGGGAATGTTAGACAATTCACTATGATTTTCTGTGCCTTCCTATTTTTTAATTAAGGAGAAAATTTCATCATTGTATTCTAAGATGGAATTGGCCACTGAATATCTTCTCACAGTATTTCAGTTCTTTAATAAAAGATGTGTTATACAAAATGTAGAATAAAAACATTTGTTCTCAGGATTCACAAATGCATTTTTGCACCTGGTACTTATTCTTAAGAATGGTTTCCTGACACTTAATTGTGCGTAGATGTTTTGTTATATAGTCTTGTATATTTGCCTTCTACAAAAACCATCACAGAATAATAATTTTTCCAGCTTCTGCTGAAAAGCATTTATATGTGTCTGTTAAAGATGGTTGTTATTTCATTATGAGTTAGAAATACTCCATCTTTTTGAGGCTTTAAAAATGTGTTGAATCCTCAGTACCACAAGTTGAAAGTATTTTCAGAACATGCTGCTGTGACTTGTCCTTGGTAAAGGAAGCTAGCAGATTTTTATGCTGTGCTTGGTGGCAAGATAAAATTAAACTTTGGAAAAGCTTGTTTCTCCTCCACCTCATTTTTTGAGCTGTCTAGGTGATAATCCTAACAAACAGTGCACATTTGTATTTGGTTCAAGGGAAAAGTGCATGAAGTGCATAGTTTTCCCAGCCTTTTGAGTTCTCTTGCAAAAGAATTCAGTCTCCCTGGAAACGATTAAAACTGGGGAAATTGCTCTTTGTTGGAGTCCCATCCCCTGCCCAAGCTCCGAAGTCTACCAGCGCTTGGCACTTCCCCCTTCGCATCAGTGCTGTGTTCCCATGATCTGTTAGTTTTGTTCCTTTATGCAGGGATAACTTTTGTGAAAGGGGTGGGGGGGGTGGGGGGAAGCAGCTTTGGGATAACAGCACAGTGTGGCCTTTCCTCTGCTGTACTGCACTTGCTTAGAACACAGTTTAGAAATTACTATGTTTACAGAAAGGCCAGTGGGTCTTGAAATGTCCAAGTGTCTGCACAGGTACCAATTGCTGTGGGGTATATGTAAGATGGTCTTCCTCTAGCTTTTGTTGTTACCTGCGTTGTGTTTTTTGCACAGCACTTGTCGCAGTGAAATAACTGTAGCAAACTTGAGTGATATTGTAATCTATTTCCCTGCTTTAATAAGATTGATTGTTTAAATTCTAGTTAAATAACTGTTAGCTTATGTCTGAGGAAATGTGTGTGTGTGTGTATATATATATATATAAATATATATCTATGTGAATGTATTGGTCTCAATACTGTACACTGTGAATAGAAGTTAAGGGTACATAGCACTTAAAGGTTTTGGTCCTGATCCATCATCTAGGATACAGGATCTCTTTCGCATGCAGATTGATAACCAAGGCAACTTTCATTGCCAGCAGAAGCAGAGGTGGCTAACCTGGGTTTTGAACCAGAGTAGCTTGCTGAAATCCCATGTCCTTTGCAAAGAGACAAAAAGAAATAGCTTTATCAAAATTCAGATGTGTGCTTTTAGGTTTAGGATAGATGTTTCTCAGCACTTCCGAATCCCAATCTTTAGAAAGATAGATGAACCATTGCTGCCACCTTGAGGCTGTTATTTTGTGCTTACATTGTGGAACTTTTAACTTGTGGGTGTGCTACAGTTTAATACATGGACTCGCTGTTTTTATACAAGTTAATTATTGGGAGTGTGCAGAGTGGGTCAGTGAGCAGTTACAGCAGGTGTTAGCCGAAGGCACAGCCAGGGATGGGAATGGCTTTACAGCACAATATTTGTCTGAGCCTTGTTCTCTCTATCAGCACAAAAAGGAATGGAGGGAGGACTGTGCAGAGTGAGCGCTTCGAGGAGGAGAGAGGTTGAGTAGTGAGGTCTTCTGCCATTGTTTGTTTTTTATAACCATGGGAGTGGAGGGTGCACAGAATTCCAGCACGGACTAACGAGCATGCTCTTTGTACAGTTCCTGACTCCAGTCCTTGTTCTTTGGAAGTTTACAACCCTGGTTCCAACAAATCTGCAAAGCAAACTGAAAAAAAACCTGTTATGCCTGGTATATTGCACTTGTTAAAGTCACATTTCCCCCTGCCTCCAATTTGATAAAAGTGCCCATTCAAAAAATCTGAAGAACAGGAGGTAATAGTAAATGGAGACTTTCTGTAAGAGCACTTAAAAGTTTATACACTCAGGAGATACACAGGTTCAAAGAACGGAAAAGTTTCTCATCATCTTACCTGCTTTTATGTTTGTGGGAGATCTTGTTTCAGTTGAAACCAAAGAAGATCTTGCATTTGCTTTCTACGGTCTCTTTCATACCTTCCTTTTTCTCCCTAAAGGGAGAGTTAATTCAGTGTAAGTCTTTTCAGCTCTGTGGTTTTATATTAAATTGAGATTTCCATCACAAGAGGAGAGACTCAGAACAACTATTAAATAAAGTTAATTTACTAAATCACATTGTCTGTCGTTTCAACCAAATCCAGTGATGGTGACATTGATGGATTAGACCTCCTCAATGCAATTGTGTGGAACAGGAATGTGCTGGTGAAGGCACACCCATTGGGTGAAATTTTAAGTATCCTTGCCTGATTTTTCAATTTGAGTTGCTATGTTGTATGCCTCTAGGTTTTTTTGGGGGGGGTTGAAAGGGGAAGGTCCTAATATTTTATTATTATTATTTGTTGTAACTAACTATTGAAATGACCTTTTTTATACACTTCAGAGTTCTGAAGTGTAGCTTTCATGAGCAGTTTTGTAGCAGCAGTGAAATAAGTAGTCACTGCCCCCTTGCCTCTGGCAGCTTGCTGTGCTTGCACACCCCTTAGTACAGGCGGGGTGCCTGTACAGAACCTAGTACCCCCCAGTCCCGTAGTATAGGCCTGTGGTAAACTGAATTAGGGAATACATATAACCTCCACCCACAGAAAATAAACAAAAACTTTTGGTTTTTTCCTGCCAGATTTGTTCCCTGATGTGATTCACTACATGATAGTATAAACAATGATTCTGGCACAGCGTAAGGGCAGTACAGGGCAGGGGCGAGCGGGGATGGCTGAGGCAGGCTCAGCAGCATTGAATGATGGAATGTATCACTGCAGAGCAGACCTGATCCATCTTTCATCTTTGTTGGGAGAATGACATAGTTATCATCAGAAAATCTCTCACAAACCTAATATTTAATTAAAAACACTTTTTTGTTGGTATCCTCCTGTCTGTTAATTCCTGTGAGTATGTTTTGTAGACAGCTTCTCTGGGTATTGTTTCCTCTGTCTCCACTGAAGTTACACCATGGTTTCCTCTCTTCAGATTTTATTGCCTTATCTTCCTGCTGAAAATTTACTGAATGTGTTTACAATGGTGTTCTTCCATTCTTCTTTCGCTGTGTTGAGGTCTACCACACTTTCTGTGTCAGAAAAGCGTTATCAGTGGGGCTGGAAAAAAGGGCCGGGCCTGTTTAGGCGAGATAGTCTTGCATGTCCTTACCCTGATATGGGAGATTTAGATAAAGTTATTCAAAGAGAAGATGGGGCAACTTCAGCCCCTTCAGCCCCATCACCTCACACGTCTCCCCTCTCTGCCCCCAGAGTCTTTTGGTACTTTCTAGCCTCTTCTAAATCTCTCTCCCCATGCCACGTGCTAGAAAACTGACTCCACCTCCTTGCCAAGCCATCACGATGCTCCTCTATCTCTTTCCTCTCTTCCAAATACCTTTCCTTTCTGCCTGTACCTGCATTTTCTTTTTTCCAAGCTGTGTATGCACTCCATTTTTAGACTACTGAGCCCTCCATGTTTTAGACTACTTCCCTGTTTTTCCTCACTTGCAGTGAGCTACCACCAATTGCTTGGAAAGTGCTGTAATTTTTCATGGATGCATCTGCTGTCATTGCCTGTTCAGCTGACAAATTATTATCCATCACTCTTGTACCTTCTCTAAAAAAGATTCAGTTTCACGGTGAGTGATAGGAGTTGCTGGTTTTCCTTTCTGCGTAGGTGTCTTCTGTGTAACTTCCAGGCACCGAGTTGCTTTCCCCTTTGTTTTTCACAAATTTTACTGTTAAAACACTGTTAGATTTTATATTCCCTTCCTTCTCACTGTTAGTATGATATGGCACTGACAACTGGGAAACTTTATATTTGATCTCTAAATGAGTTTGTAGAACTGTGGGGTGGGAAGGCCATTCATATCTACAGAAGGGAAGCCAGTTTTCCTTGCTGCTTCCAGCTGAATGCAGTTCAGGCAGTAGTTGGATGGTAGAGAAGTGGTAAATAAGTAAGTAAAATCTTACTTTTCAGGCTTTAATCTTGCAAGGAAATTTAATTATTGCAGTCAGTATTAGGAGTGTACTCGCCTCTCTTACCACTCTATAAATAACAGTGTATTTATCTTGCAGTAATTACTTTGGAAGCTGAAATGGTCTTAATGTAATTAAGCCTTGTTCTTCCACAAATAACTAAGTAGTGTCTTCTCAATGCCCCGAAAAAGCAGTCTTTATTTCCTGGAATGCTGTGTGCTCAAACCACAGTTTGGGCAATTTTTCTGTTGCTACAGGAATTCCAGTCCCTTCCTGTGGAATAAAACTATATTCATTTGGGTCCTTCTGTGGTTGTGTGTGACAAAATGTGTGCAAAAAGATGCTGCCACGAGATGGCGTTGGCATATTACATCCCTGCTGTGTTTATTTCAAGAAGGATAATGAACAAGAGAATTAGCCATTACATTGTGATTGCTTGTGAGATCAGTAAATTTGTATCCCAACTGTATGTTGTTAAAAAGAAATGGATCTGTTCTAACAAAAAGTAGATTAATCTAATGATCATTTTGGGTGCTACAGTTTATTGTGTCTTTCTGAAAATATAAGCTGAAACCCCATTCTTTCCTTGATACATTTGAAAGGAAATAACTGCAAGCATTACAACTGTACAAGCACAAATTGTCTGGATTAGATAATTTGTGATACAAACGCTAAAGGAGTATTTTTTAAAGAACTTCTTAGATTTCAAATGTGTGAACTTAGCTTTGTGTTGTCTTTACTCAGTAATATATGTAAGCTCAATAGAAAATTGGATGTGAAGATGCAACTCAAGTGTTTTGATGGCAAGAATGTATTATTAGAATTTAATAACACCTATTTCTAATGCTAATTATATTTCCAAATATATGAATATGTAAAATAAATCTGAGATAAGCATAAAAAGGTAATGTCCTCTTCACTTTTTTTTTACTGCAGCCAGAGACTAGAAATGAAAGCACAAGTTGCAGACGCGTTTATAGCAAAATTCCAACTGACACCGGATGAAATGAACCTCCTTCGAGGCACAAAAGATGAGCCAATTACTGAGGTAGCTCAACGAACATTAAGAGCTTTGCCCTGAACTTAAATGTAGACGCTTCCTAGCTGAATTGTACATGAGATCTCATTATCAGTTTGTAATTTAATTTTTTATGGAGAAGTGTACCTTTTAACAGACTGGTGAATTTCTGATGAGTTTGAAATGTGTGATGAAAGGTTCAAGTAACAGGAAAGGAAATCAACATTAAATTCTAGTTTGTATAATGAGTTTAAGGGGCAAATGAGCTATTGTGTAGTTCTGCATTTAAAAAAGACCTTTAAGAACTCTGAATTTTCAATGAGGATGTTTTCACACTCAAAGGAAATGAGAAATTTGCAGCGCTTCAGCAATATGTAGTATTACCCTTGTGCATGTGTGCGTGCATTTTGCATATGCATGTATATAGGTATTCAGTGACTTGAAACAATATAAGCTCAGTCTTTCCCTCATTATTTGGTTGATGAAGATATTATGTGCTGATTCACTTTTAGCCACCTTCCAAAACAAGTTTTTGAATATGTTTATGGTTTGAATAAAAACGCACATTGTTCTGAAGTAAAAGCAAGCTGAATAATGAGAGAATTGAGCACACTTAATAGATTTTTATTATTGTAGCTGCATAGAAACCTTCACTTAAATGTAGACTACCTGCTGAGACATACTATCTCGTTTCCACAGGCATCCTGTTTGCAGTTAAAGCATTATTAAAGACGTGGAACAGATAACCGTAAACACTGCTAATGAGAGCATAAATGGAATGTGTTAAATGATTGTGCACTTGAGTAATTGCTGTATGCTTTTGTACCAACTATTACTGTGAAAGAACATTCAGGTTTCTAAAACACACATGTTGCAGGGAACAATGACAGTGATGCTGTGCCATTTATTCAGTGGTTGGTTCACAGCAGAACAAGGATTAGTCCTTCTGATACTTTGATCTGTTTAAAAAAATGTGCAGAAGTAACTGAGATATAGTCATAGTTGTGCTACTGAAACAGCAGACTTCAGTAAAATCTTGTGTATGCTTATCCCCTGTGATAGAACCAACCAGTATGCTTAAAACATTTTTAGTCAGGCTTCTGTTTTGGCAATTTTTACCGGTTTGTTTTTTTTTTTTTTTTCCTGAAGAAAGAGCAATTTAGGTTTTTATAAACCTGCAAAGAATGTAAATGTGGACTGAAATGGGGAGTATAGAGTGCTAGAGATTTGAATGAGAAGTTATTGCTTTTAAATGCTGCTTTATTTTATTTTATTTTATTTAGGATTTTTTCAAGGCTTTAGGAAGAGTAAAACAAATTCACGATGATGTCAAGATTCTCCTCCGGACAAATCAGCAAAGGGCAGGGTCAGTGCTACTTAAATAAGTCTAAGACAACCATTTACTAGTTAAAAGCAGAACTTACAGCAAGGTCTTATTCTTTACTTCATATTACTATACAGAGTATTTCACAGAAAAACAAAGAATAGTAATGTATTTTTAAATTTTCATAATTTTAATAATGGTGTGTTTTATTTGATTCGTATAGTACCTTTGCTAGTACTACCTAAAATAGTATTTGCAAATAAAATCTTTTTGTCTTGTAGCTTGGAAATTATGGAACAGATGGCTTTACTGCAAGAGACATCTTATGAACGACTTTACAGATGGACTCAAAGTAGGACTAAGAATGTTTTTATGTTTATGAATATTATTATGATGATTTCTTTAATTCCTTGATGTGGAATGAACTCAGCAAAAACACTTTCCAAGATTCACTTAACAAGGCTTTGGGTTTTCTTCTTAGTGAAAGATTTGATGTGAACCAAATAGTTAATTAGAGATTCTCTCCTTTTTGGGGCCAATCTTCTCTCTATTTGTAAAAGTGTATTATTTATTTGTACTTGTAGTGTTTTTTCACAGAGAACAACTACTACAGTTTGGTAGTCTAAGCAAATTGTTAAGTGTATTGCATTTCATTTTCTTGCAGGTTACAGGAAAGTTGATGTTTTTGACAATTTGGTAGTAAGATCTAGTTTAGTGGGAGGAGTGCCTTATTACCTTTAAAAAGGAAAAAAAAACCCCAACCTTATTTTACCAGCATATTCTTCTGAATGATAGTAGGCGGTTGGATTTTTGCATATGTACTCTGGATCCAGGCATCAGTGTTTGATGTAACAGCTTTATAGTGTAAAATATAGATGCTTTTTTATTACTTCTTTCTTCTCCTAAGACATTGACAGGAAAAAAGCTGGTGCAACGCTATGTATTTGTTAGCTGTTCTTCAGTGGATGCTGAAACCTCAAATAATGGTTGTGATTTCACCCTAATAAGAATTCATAATTTTTATGCTGATACTTGATTTAGTTTATATGATTTCCACATTCATGCATGGAATAGACAAGATTGTGTAGTTAATGTGATTAAAGTAAAACCAAACCAAACCAAACAACAAAACAAACCCACAGCTTGCTTAAATACTTGCTACCTTTTTTCTTAACAGTTTACCTGGAATGTGATAAACAGTTACAAAGAAGCCTGACAGAGTTCTAGTGGTTGAATGATTTCACGTTTATACGTGGGTGCAAACAGCTTCATTTAATTTTTATTATTGTTGAAATTTGTGATGGATGTCCATTTTACAGTGAAGTACTGCTTATGGGGAAATTTAATTACATTAACACGAACTAGGCCAAGTAGCGTATTTTGAAGGCTTCAGTTCAAAAAACTGATGAGTTTTTAACTCATTTTCTCATTTGACAGCTTGTTATTAGAGGTATTACAGTGTAAAGAAATGCACTTTTATCTGTGTTGATATTTTATAGATGAATGCAGGACTTTGACACAAGAATCATGTGACATTTCTCCAGTTCTCGCTCAAGCCATGGAAGCCTTACAAGATAGACCTGTCCTGTATAAGTAAGTAAATGTTTGTGATTATCTCTAACAGAAATGAGTACCCTCAATCTATAAAATTTAAAGATGGACATTAATTACAGTGCCAAGGATGGTGGCAATTTAGTCCTGTGTCAGATTTAAAAGATATAAAAATATAAAAACTCATATTTCAACTTCCTTAAATTTCAGAAGTCTTTTGACATAGTTGTGGTACAGTAAATGTCATTGGACTTTTTCCAACTTACTGGTTTCTAATTAAAGTAAAATGTCAGACTGTTTTTATTTTAATCTAAATGGAATTGTGAATTTCTGCTGCTCTCATTGTAGGGTTTTTCTGAAGAAAAAAATGCTGTCCAAAGCATGTGATTTTCATTTAAATTCCTAAAGTAAAAAATTGATAAAGGCTAATTAGCTTTTACTGAAGTACATCTGGTAGCAAGAATGTCTTCCATTATGAGTTGAACTGTAATTCATTAAAAACAATCTACTACATATGGGCCTCTAAAGCTTAGAGGTGCTTTTTTATATATATACATATAAACACTGTACTACTGTTTAGTTCTCGTTCAGAATTTGCTTAAGGGACTTTACATAAATGAAATGATACTTACTAGAGACAACTTAACCAGGAGGTGGCACTGTAAGAACTGTTTTTATTGGAGTGACCATACCTGAAGAGGTACCTCTTCCTTGCTTTTTAGGTTTTTTTTTTTAAAAAATGCATTCATCACATTTTGCAACTACTGCAAATTACTTTTAGCCACAGGCATCCAGGACAGCAGAGTATGAGACGAGGCAGTCTTTCAAAGGCTAGCCTTGTCTTGGAGACAGTCAAATGTGTGAAGGTGTAGGTATGTGACGCTGTAAATCTCCATGGAGCTCTTTGTGGCAAAAATGCGTAGTGCCAGTGGACCTTAAAAATTTTGTCAGTATGAGAGAGAGCGCGCATCTCAACGTGCTCAGTCAGTTCTGCCAGTTAATGTGAGGGAGTGGTGATGTCACTTGGTGTCCCCAGCTATTGCATGTGGTGCATTACTGTGTGTCGGGCCATAGCTGGGGATTGCAGAGTCCTTTCTTGCATTCTCTCCTTCAGGCCCTCTTTCACAGCTGCAAAGGACCAGTCACAACTGCGTTCACAACATTTTATAAGATTCTTTATAGATACAGTTTATATTTTGTGTAATAAATATGTTGCTCAGTTATGTTACTTTCAAACTTCATAAAACCATTGTTTTGCTTTCTAAGCATTTATGGAAGAAAACTCCAAACATCTTCTGTATAAATCCACAGCTGATCCATTTAAAATGAATCTGCAAAAGAGACTTTATTTTTCTCCTGACATCTATCTCACAGACAGCAGTACTAGTAGGTAGAACTAGTAGTTCTACCAAAGGTAGAACTTGGTGGGTAGGACTTTTCTTCTGCCAAAGAGGCAAAAGTAAACTTTACTGTAGAAGGTGCATCCGTGTGTCTCTCATCATTGATTATCGTGCTTAAACTCCTTGCTACAGCAGTATTGTCAAAATTGCAGGACTGGTGCTTTAGATTTTAAATCTCAAGATTTAGTTTATTCCCTTCTGAAAATTTTTGTATACCTTTAGTACATAACAAACTGCTCCGTTTAAAATGCAAAAATTTTGTCACAGAAGAAAGTAACTTTAAATTGTTGTTGGTTTTATGCATATAAGCACTGCTGTGTGAACTAAACATTTTTTTTTCCAAATTACTGCTCTTGCATCTATAAGGGCTGTGATTTGATTGGGTGAGAGTGAGTAAGATGGAGAAGGGCAGGAGTTTACTACGAATCCTTGTTTTCTTATGTTGACTTCTGTCTTGCTAGCTTGAAGGTGGCAGAAAGATTGCACCATGGATGGACTTTTGGGAACTGCAGTCAGTAGGGGTCTGAAATAAACATTTCACTTTGGTTTTCACTTCCTGTTTCTAACAGAAAAATTGAAAACTCTTTTGTAGAAAGTACACGGAGTTATAGCTCAAAGCAATGTACCTCTTCAGTCCTCCACTCTGATTTTCAAAGCTTTTTCTCCACCTCCTTCCTCTCCCCCCAGTGATCATTGCTTTATTGGGTTTTTGAAAAGTGGAAGCTGGGCTGAAAAGAATCCAAATGTTGTTTTCTTCTCCTAACATGAATACATGTAATAACATAGTAGTAAGTACTGTGTTTCTAGTGTAAATAATAGTTATTACTGAATTTTTTTAAGATGCAGGACTTTGTCATAGTTATACCCTGTTCTGCTGAGAGCAAAAGGAAAATTAGTAGTTTTCTTTTTCTTTTTAAAACAAAATTATCATTATTAAATGCTGTTTTTAAAACTAACAACAAGATCACAAGACCTGTTTCGCTGCTGTATTTTTAATGATCTATTATATAGCTGCTTTTTGGAGGGGAAAAAAAGCTTAGCTGGTTTCTACAAATAGTTGAGATTTTTTTTCACTGCAATGCAGCTACTCCTGGACTGTGGGTAGTCAGCAGATCCCAGATCTCTCCCACTTTTAATTGTATACTTCTCGTAAATAGTAATTTATTAAAGACTTTTTTCATCAGATTTTTTTTTTTTAACTGCAGATATTTACCCTCTGCATTAACAAGTACATTGTATGAAGAAAAAAATTTAAACAGAAATTTCAGGATTCTTCAGTGTGCTTTTTTCCTCCCCTCTCAAATAGTAATGTAGATTGAAAAGAGCAAAACTGAAGGATCCCTTGGATCTTTTATAGCATAATAGAAATGTAATTGAACTTAATTTGAAACAGTGTATTATTTTCCTTTGTATTTGGTTCTCCACATCTGTTTAATTGTGAATGCAGTACACATTTCACTTCAGTCAGTGAGTAATATGCTTTTTATTTTTATTATTACTATTTTTGTGTCCGTTCAGCTGCTGGGTGTCACTGGTAAGCGACACTATGGTTACTCTTTGATATTTCTTCAATTATATTGGAAAAATAAACTGTCATGTATTTTTTTTTTCTCCTTTGTAATTTATATGTTTTGTTCAAAATGCTTCAATTGATTTTTTAAAAAAATAAGTGTGGCTTGCAAATATCCTGTGTCTAAGCAGGTGTAACAGGGATGGTAGCAGTGTTCATTCCCTATCCTTCACTTGCTATCATGCTTCAGCCCTGACAGAAATGTGCCCTGTTCCAAAAATGAGCCGTGGGTATGTTCTTGGTACTTCCTCTACTAGCAGCAAGCCATTTGAGATTATGCACTTAAATATCGAGCTAAGACTCATTTGTTTAAAACCAGTGAGCAACTACCAAATGAAAATAACTTTTTTGCTACTAATCATGTGGTAGCCTAGAAGAAGGAGAAAACCTTGTGCTGCAGTGGAATAAATTGCTGCTTCTGTCAGTCAGCTGGACCGCATGTGAATGGGAGTCCTAGACTTGTCAATACATGCTTATATGTACAAAAATGGAAAAGCTGATCTTTTCGTTTAGTTATTTATTTGTGTGGGGTCAGGGAATGGGAGGGTCAAGGAAGAGTTATCTTTCATGTCTGTTTAGAGGCATCAAGAAAATCAAGATGGTTTTGAATGCTTCATAGTACAAGTGTTGATGCAAGATTTCTAGGACTATACAAATGGTTACTCATATTAACTGTAAAGTTGAGCTAATAAGATATGATGAGGTGAACTGTTTTGTTTTACCAACTTTCATGTTTCAATAACAGGTACACATTGGATGAGTTTGGAACAGCCAGGAGAAGTGCCGTAGTCCGTGGCTTTATAGATGCTCTTACTAGAGGAGGTCTGGGAGGTACTCCCCGCCCTATTGAAATGCACTCCCACGATCCCCTGAGGTACAGTACTAGCAAGAATGTATATGAAGTAACCCTTCTTTTGCCTACTGGCACTTTGAATCCCTGACACCATAAACCACTGATTGACACAGAAATGTCTGTCTTTATTTAGGTACGTAGGAGACATGCTGGCCTGGTTGCATCAAGCTACAGCTTCTGAAAAAGAACACCTAGAGGCTATGTTAAAGCTTGTAACTATTCAAGGTAGTACTAGTTTTTAAAACATAAATTTTATGGGAAGTGATAGAAAGTAAGTCTGTGATAAATCAGAACATGCAATTAATTTCTTAGGCTGGGCTTCAGTTATGAGAGTCTGAGCTTAGATTTTCCTGGAAATAATCTCAGAAGGGCTGACAGTTGCATCTTGCCAGAAGAAAGCCCTTAACAAAGAAGAGTATTTCAAAACGCACTCTTAATTTTATGGTGCTTATCATAGATTTACACTAAATTTACAAAGAGACACTTTAGAGTGTAGTTGAGAGTTCAAAAATTATCTGTAATGTATATGAATACGTATCTCTGTGAAAACATTGTCATAGGGTTGCTTATTGATATGTTGAGGTTTTCTGTTATGCCTCGCTCATTTGTTTAGTAATTTTTTAAAATATAGTTCATTCTTCATGTAATTCTTTTTCTTCTATGCTACAAGTACAATGGAATTTTCTTCTGTCATGTAACGTACCATTATAGGTTTATAGAGATCAAAGTAGGCTGCTCATAGGTGTGTGAAGTTTTTTAATATCAAAGCTCTCCTTCATTAATAGAACTAGAGATTCTCATGCTTATTCTTCAGCCCCTTTGCCCTGTTTTAAGTACATTGGACCTACATTTTAAAGACCTTTATCCTGTAGAAGCTGTAGCATGATTTGCCTCCATAGCTTCAACCAAAGACTTGTTTAATAGATTAAGCATGTGCACTCAGTTATAAAAAACTCCTTGTAAGAACTTACATTTGATCTGTGTCTGGTGAGCTCTTCAGACTGTACTTCTTAATTGAGTCCCATTCTGGGATTTAAAGTGAATATGCATTCTCATTTTCCTTCCTACTGGAAGTATTGATTGGCTTTCCTAATTAACGGTACATGAGCTAGGATGCTGTTTAGGAACTGTTGTAAATCAGACTGAAGGAATGTTCCTGGTTTTTAACTACAGTTACAGCGTACTATAGAATGGAATTTAATAGCATTTGCTGTCAGTATCTCAGGCAGACAGGAAATCAGTCTTCACAATGGTTTTATGGTAGAGAAAAAGACATGACAGTTCTTTGTATATGATAGGCTGATGCTTCTGCTGTAACTGGGGAGTCCTTCAGGAAAAGCTGGCCACATGGGGGTTGGTACTGTATCTGATTCTGTTGTAGACTGGGCTACTGCTGCTGTCCAAGCCTGCATTTTGTTCTGAAATTCTCCCACCTCTTTGTGCAATGCTTTATTTAACTAGTTAATCCCTTGGCCCTTCTGGCAGGATGTTAAGTTGAGATGCTGAGATACCTAAATCTATCTAACTAGCTAATTAGATAGATTGAGAGCATTTCAGCCATAGATCAGAATAAACTACTTGAGAATACAGAGAATATAAATGTTTTGGGGAAAGATTTAAAAAAAAATATCATCAGGCCAATACTTTTTTCCCAAGAGATTAGTATAAACGAGATTCAGTATTTCTGTCTGAAGCAAAAATATGTTTCCTAAGCTCTCCAGAAATGGGTTTGCCATTACTGTTGAACAGTTTTCAAGAAATGTAAGGAGGGATTCTTAGCTTCATACTGGGAGCTAGAAAGCCTGAGAAGTGCTGTCCGTTAACTATTTCTCTGCATCTTTGGGAAATTTTTTTTATGACAAGGATGGGTATGCGATAAGATCCATAAGACAAAACAGTACTGAATGGGGTACCACTGGGTTTAACAAGAACCATTTATGGGGAGTGCAGCCTCATGAAGTACCTTGAGATTATATGTTTTATATAAGTACAGATCCTGAGTTGGCAGTGGCTAAGCAGTGAGTACAGTGTCTGTGGTACTGAGAGATTT
>KZ506278.1:258026-287506 GCA_002844005.1 Limosa lapponica baueri | reverse complement strand
ATAAATTTTAAACACAGAATTTATTTATTTTCTTGTTAGTAGTGTTTAATCTCCTGTTGCAGTCGATGATTATATGTATAGAATACATAGAATAGAAGGTGGGTGTTGCTGTGGACGTGCAGTCAATTGATTTGTGATTTGTCATATTCTCACCCATAACAAGAAAGCACATTTTTGTAATTATGCATTTGTGTATACTCACTTATGTTTATATTTTGTGTATATATTACTTAGGTAGCTACCTTCATATTCCGTATGGTATGGATTTTTTTTCTTCAGGTAATATTTACTGCTTTCTTTCCTGTTTTGTCTTCACTATTAGACCTGAGCTTTTCAGCTGGGATAAAGTTATAACAATGTCCCCAGTTGAGAGACTGGAACACGCTTTCAGCATAGCCAAGAACCACTTGGGAATTGAGAAACTGTTGGATCCTGAAGGTGGGATATAGTTATTTTAATTGACTAGAAGCTTTTTTGATCTCTCTTGAAAGAAATTTCTTCTATTGAAATTTACCATGAATACAAATTCCAGCAGTTTTGTGCAGTGATGTTTTGTTTCAAGTCCTTAAATTTGGGTTTAAAAGAATGTAAATTGTAGGGTAAGGTTATGTCTGTACGTGTGTATGCTTTGACTTCTTGAATGTTAAGGTTCAAATTGACTTAGTGTTCAAAGACAGTATACAGAAGGTGAAGTTGGTACCCTGGCTTTGTTTTATTTTAGGTAGGAGTTTTACCACAAGGGTCTGTGCTTTTCAGATGAAGTTAGAGCATTATTTAGAATGGGATAACTTAAGAGCTCATGATTTTTTGTTCTTTATATATACACTGAGTAGCAGTAGCTGCCAGTGCTGCGAGCACTTACAGTGCAGGAATGCTTACCAGGAAACTTTTATGGCCCTTTTTAAAAATCCTGAGCTGCCCTTCTGCTTTGAATTGAGCCTCCAAAGATTCATTCTGTAAGACAAGCTCTCAAACTTTAGAGATTCAAGCACCACTTTCTTTCAAAAAAGAAAAAAAGGAAAAAAAAAAAGTGTTAACTGAATGAGTAGCACTCAAACTGAGAGATAAGTAAACCTGAGTCAGTGAAACTCTTTTCCATATCAGAAGTAAGAAAATGAACTGACCAATGCTGGGAATGGGGACAGCGCCGAAGTGGAAGTGTTTGTTTCTGTGGGATACTGGCCCCGAAATGCGTTTGTGCTAGGGAGATGCACCAGAATAATTTTCCTTAAACAGTTTTTATTCCTCAATAACTTCAGATTTGGGCTCTTACTTCAAAAAGATCATGCCTTTTGATGTGAATTCACTTCCAAATGTAGGAGATTTATTTTAAAATTTTTTTTCTCCTTCATACTGCTTTCAACATATTTCAAACCTGCCTTTTAATTTAAAGCTTACTAAAGGCTACTTAGCACGAGAACCTGTGATTTACACTACATGTAAAGTCTTAACTGTATTCTAAGTACTGATTTAGAAAAGCAGCGTCTTAATTTATTTTTCCCCATATTTTATTTTTTTGATGCAGATGTTGCTGTACAGCTTCCAGACAAAAAGTCTATTATTATGTATTTAACCTCTTTGTTTGAGGTCCTTCCTAAGCAAGTCACCATGGAAGACATCCGGGAGGTGGAAACCCTTCCAAGGAGATACAAGCAGGAATGTGAGGATGGAGAGTTTAACACGCAGCAGGTGTGTTTGTCATCAAAGTCTACCTTGCTTTTCAAGAGTTTTAATTTTAGCTGATCTTCAGTCTTGTCAGTTATCTCTGGAACATGCCTTCTGTCTTGGGCAACACAACTGGGGAAATATGAAGCATCTTCTTTTGATTGACTTCCATGGTTATATCTTCCTCTTTTTTTTCTTTTCTCATTCATGTACAAAATCTTGTGTGTTGAGGTGTAAAGTTCCACCTGTGTTCCGCTTCTTTCTTCTGTTTCTCTTTCTCATTTGTCTTGGTCAGCTGGAGATGGTGGCCCAAAATCTTTAACTGAGTTTGCCGCAGAACTTGTGGTGGTAGTGATAGGTTTTTGTTTGGGTGTGAGATCCACCGCTCTGTTAAATGAGCAAAATTAAAGTTGTCTTTTCTATCCAGGTTCATTATTTTAAAATGAAAGCTTATTAGTGGTGACTGTGGCCCTTCTTGTTAAAAATGTACCCAATGATTACTTTTAAAATTTTATGAAGGATTAAAAGGGATCTTAGTTGTTCTGGTTATAGTATCATTTGGAAAGGCAATTTCTGTGCAATTCTAAGACATCACTTTTCTCTTGGCTGCCCAGGTTGTAACACTTGAAGAGGAGCAGGGCAGTTCTAGAGCAGAGACTCCCAGCACAGTGACAGAGGTGGATATGGACTTGGATAGCTACCAAGTTGCTCTGGAAGAAGTTCTTACGTGGTTGCTGTCAGCTGAGGATGCATTTCGGGAACAGGAGGAAATATCTGGTGATGTTGAGGAAGTCAAAGAGCAATTTTCCATCCATGAAGTAAGCTTCTCTTGAAAATTCATTTGTTGTTTTTTGCATGTGTGTGAGAGCTGCAGAACTTCATTTCCTAGTCCTTATCCAAAACCTGCCATTGTTTCTTTTGTCTTGTTTTTTTATAAATTAAAAGCACCTCTAAATGAATGTAATGGGTTTGGTGGTTTTTTTGTGGTGTTGGTTTTTTTTTTGTTGTTTTGTTTTTGACAAATAATAGGTTCTTGAAGGTGAAATAGATCTTTTTTAGGATAACTTACACTGGAACATGCATTGAAACGTTAATGTATTTTTTTTTTTAATCAGTTTATGGTGGCTGGCTCAATGGTGTCTATAATACAAAGACAGTCTGATCCAGGCTGATTTGTGCTTCTCTGCTGCCAACTACTAAAAAGCCTGGTCAGCCTTATGTCACTTGCTGTTAAATGAGGGCAATGCTGAAATAGATAATAATGTCAATTTAATTCAGTGGTCTCCCTGTCATGATTAGCATAGTTTTTTTCAGAAACATGTGTTGTTGCTTCCAAATTATTTCGTTTTGGTGTTGTTCCAAATGTGAACAAATGTTCTAATGTTGCTAAAAGTTTCAAATGTCATGTTAAATGTTTTAATTTTCTCCTGTGTCAGCTTACTGTGTACAATTGAATTTAAAATCTGAATGCTGATCAATATGAAGAATTTTTTTTTCCTTGTGCTGCAGTTTTAAAGCCATAAACCAAAGGAAGAGGTGTTCTGAATTTATAGTGAATATGTAAATTTTTAATATTATTAGATTATAGGGTTCTACTTGCTTTCGTATGGTACACTTCAGATCTTCTTTTAAGTTCTGTTAACCACAGGTTTTATTTCTTGGTGCATTTGTTCAAAGACTGTCTCCTTAGAAACAGTCCTTCCTCTGAGGTGGTCAGCTTTTTTTTCTCAATTATCTCTGTTTTACTGGCTCCGGAATTTTTGTAGCTCATGGAGAATCTTTTCTCATAGAGAGGAGCAGGTCTGCCATGCTTGTGTGTTTGATGATGCCAGCTCATTCTGCAGCAGTGTTTCAAACGTGACAATTTATTAGGACATTTACAAATTCATAAACTCCTGTAGGAGCTCACAGATCATGGTGACATGGCTTGTTGTACCGTTTTCAGGCTTTTATGATGCAACTAACTGCACACCAGAGCAGCGTGGGCAGTGTTCTGCAAGCTGGAAACCAGCTGGTGGCCCAGGGTAATCTGTCGCCCGAAGAGGAGTTTGAGATCCAGGAGCAAATGCTGCTGCTGAACTCCCGCTGGGAGGAGCTCAGGGTGGAGAGCATGGACAGGCAGTCCCGGTAAGTCATGCCCCACAACCTCTCTCAGAGCTGCAGGACCTACCTCTGGTGCTTACTGCATCTCGGAGGGGTTGGTCTGCATCTGTTTGCAAGATTCCACTCCCCCCCACCCCAAAATAACTCTTCAGGTTGTGACATGAAATCCACCTTCATCATACTTTCCAAAGTGAAGCAAAAGAAATAAATATAACTGGTTTTTGTTTTATTCTTGTATTTTGCAACTGTTATGTAAATATGCCAAACTAAATATAGAGTATCTACATGCAGTAGTTATATAAATGTGGTTTCAATATTGTTTCATAGTTTAAGTTCTTCGATAAAGCACGTAGTAGATGTGGATAGCTATGTGTGTTTACGCAACTAAACTGCAATTAGAAGACTTTTTTCCTGCTTTTGGGTTATCAAGCTAAGAGCTTCACATCAAGGGACAAACTGCATTTTGTTGTGTCTCTTGGGCAGATCCCCGTTGCAAGAAACAATCCCTGATACAAATTGCGTAATTCACTGTTTTGTTGAGAAAGAAACAAGGATACTTAACTGTGTTCCTTAGGTTAATGGTGAAAATGTTATTTGATAATAGCTAATTGATTTATGAATGGCCTCGCTTCTTTCCTATAGGAACTAGAACTTAGTCTCTTTCCTTAAGAAAACTGTTTCTGAAATAGCTCTGGTGTGCTTCCCCCTGCAGCCTGCATGACATGCTGATGGAGCTCCAGAAGCAGCAGTTGCAGCAGCTGTCCGACTGGCTGACGGTCACAGAAGAACGCATTCAGAAGATGGAATCTCAGCTCTTAGCGGAGGATTTGGAGTCCCTTCAAAAACAGCTGGAAGAACATAAAGTAAACTTTTTTTGTCTGTTACGTGATACGTATGGGGGAAGTATTTGGACAGTGTGTGCGTTGGTGGGTTCCTTAGCTGAGAAACTTGATTGTGTCAGAAGTCATGTATGGCTGTATGCTGAGGGGCTGCATTTCGTGCTTGGAAAAGGATGATGATGGGGTAGAAAGGAATTGGAAGTTTCTGGAGGTGCTTTCTTAACTGAACACTTGAGCACTGACGACTATAGGAGAAACTGTTGTCTTCACTTCATGCAGGAAGCGAAACCTGTAAGGGAAATTGTGTTGCCTCATTTTCTGCATGAAGTGAGGGTCTCTCCAGGTAAATTGTAAGTGTGAGGGACGCTATGAAATGACCTGTGGACAAACTTGCTTTTAATGACTGGCAGGCGTTGCTAAAGCATGCTTGAGACCCACAGATTAAAATAAAGTGGGAGCTAAAACTATCAGGAAGGGCCTCCCAAATCACTGATTCTCGTCCCTGCTATTACAAGGATCACATCCTAAGGCAGTGCATAGACACTGCTCTCTGACATGCACATTTTGGAAGTGGTTTGTCTCTCAATTAAGTTTCTGGGTGGGAGTACAGCGTTCCTAGCCTGCGGTGTTTTTTTGAAGGAAAAAGATGGCCCTTTGATACTTGTCATGGTTGCAGCTTTGGTTTTTGTACTCAGCTCTGAGGTTTGACTTTGTCCCCAGCATGGGACATACTCCACAGTTCTTGCCCTGTGAGGTATTTTTAGTCTGTGTAATTTCCTGTCCCACACTTGCATTCTTTCCTCTGTCTTTAAAGTCTGGGGAGTTTCAAGTGTGTTGTTCACAGAGTAGTTTAGGATATTCTGGGATGAAAAGTGATATTTACAGTACTCTAAAGGCATATTGATCTTGCAGAGATACTTCAGAGGTAGGCTTTAACCATGGAATCTGTTATTTTAGCAGTTCTATGAATATTTAAGTCTACAGATTATTTCAAACTAAGTGGAACTGTATGCTTTCTGCAGTTTTTGACTATTGTCTTTGAACATCATGATACATTATAGCTCTGTTGCTAATTGTGAGAGTTATATTGTCAACTATTAAAAGACAAATGTTTTTAGTGACTTTTACCTGTTTGGCATGCCCTATGATACTTGCTTTATTAACAGTAATAGCTTTTCATAGAAACACGTAAGCTCTCATACCTATAACAGTAGACATATATGAAGTCAATGCAGTTGTCCCATGATTCTCCTAGCCAAGTATAGTGCATACAGCTTAAAATATTCCATCATGTTTTCCAACACTTTAACAGAATGGTTGTGGGTTCATTTCTAACAGTCTTTTACTTACATTTATTGATACTGCGCAGTGATTCGCAGGTAAAATCTGTGCTTAACTGTTGAATCTGAAGTACTTTGCCACAGCAGTTGCGTTAGTCACTGTGGCCAAAATAGCAGATTAGCAAATGTATTCAATGTTGGTAACCTCAGACTTGTTGTTCTAGAGCCTGCAGAGTGACCTAGAGGCAGAGCAGGTGAAGGTAAACTCCCTAACGCACATGGTTGTCATTGTTGATGAAAGCAGCGGGGAAAGTGCAACAGCTATCCTGGAGGAACAATTGCAGGTAAAATCATAGAACAGTTTGGGTGGGAAGGGACCTTTAAAGGTTACCTAGTCCAACCCCTCTGCAAGGAGCAGGGACATCTTCAACTAGATCCAGTTGTTCAGAGCCTTGTCCAACCTGACCTTGAATGTTTCCAGGGGTGGGGCATCTACCACCTCTCTGGGAAACCCGTTCCAGTGTTCTGCCACACTCTTTGTAAAAAAAATTCTTTCCTTATATCTAGTCTAAATCTATCCTCTTTTAGTTTAAAACCATTACTTCTTGTAATGTAGGAGCCCTCTTTTTTTACTGTAGTAGCAGACACTTAAAACCTTTGCATGTAATTGTCAATCAACACTTCTGTGTTTAAAGACTATTTATCCTAGAAAGTGATTTAAAGTAATTTTTTTCTTTGAGAAGTAATAATAATGTAAAGAATTGATAAATTTGCTCACAGCAAAACCTGCCAAAGTGCTCTGGTGACTTTCAAGCTCAATTCCTGATGAGTCAAGCTGTTTGCATTCCCAGTGACTTAGGCACTTTTGTAGTGTATTCTGTCAGCAGTTTCATTAAAATGGGAAGATGCACAGTACGACTCTTATTTCATGCGAGTAATTTTCATTAGGAAGTTACAATCTGATGGGAAAAATATTTAAAGACGTGAGCAGAATTTATCTAGGGAATATAATGTGAAATATTTTACCATTTTTGTCAGAAGTTAGACTAACTTGAAGTCTAGGCAGTGTGAAACAGAATTTGTTTAAACAGAATCCATGCTTCTTTGTTTGCTTCTTTTGAAGTCAATCAAAGAGCTCACTGACTTAAGCAAGGGCAGAGATAAGGCCGTAGGTGAATGCTCTTGAAAGTTCTAACCTCCAGCTTTGTGCAATACAACAATGGCAATTACTGGAAAGGAGGTAGCTGTAATGTAGAAAGAGGTTACTGTGAAATAGGAAATATGCTTTTGATTATCTGATTTTTGAGTTTCTTTCTGAGGCTCATGTATGTTCATGAGTATTTCCTGCTTTTGTAGAGGCTCGGTGAGCGGTGGACGGCAGTTTGTCGTTGGACTGAGGAACGACGGGTCAAGCTGCAAGAAATTCAGCTTTTATGGCAGGAGCTGCTGGAAGAGCAGGTTAGTAGCTCTTCAGTTACTCAGAGTGACTGGTTGGATTTGGGGGGGGGGGGGACAACCAACCAACAAAAAACACCCACCCCAAACCCATTAGTAGGTTTTAACAGCTCTCAGAAAAAAGCCTTGAAAAAATAGATGTTGTCTGACAGTTTGAATTCCCAGCGTTTTTTGAGGAGTAGAGTAGCTGTGCAGTGCAGGAGAACTATTTTCCAAAGTTTTTAAGTAGGAAAGTTTGTAACTCCTTATAAAATAATTTCTAAAGTAGTTCTCAAAATGGCCAAGAAGTGGGAATATCTGTGGTAGCAATATGACAATGAATCCCTAAGTATTTGGTGGTTTGGTAATCACAGAAATTTTCCCAATTAAGTTTTATGTGCTTCCAACATGGGTACGTGTACACAATTTCACAATCAACTAATCAAAATCGTAACATAAAATATTTGGTTAGTATAGTAAAGCACGGAGCTTGTGTCATTTTGCTGAGTTTAGGCAGACAGTTTGTTTGTGAAGAAGATGACATTGTGAGTTTTCTCTTGCTTTGATATCGCGCATTTTACATATATACTAAATATACTGCTCAAACAACAAGTTAACTGACAGCATAAAAAATACGGTAACACAACTATATGTGTTAGGCTTGCATACCTAGTGTTCCAGCTTGTTTTGTGTCTCAGCTTAAAATATTTGATGGCTTTTCCTTTGAAGGTTTTACTTAAATTGTTTTGTTTTCTTAAATGATGGTATTTATCACTGTAAGCTGTTGTTTTAAACTCTGCTGTACACCCAGATTGTTTAGACATTTGACAGAAGTAGAACAGTGCCGATAGAGCTGTTACTATCAGTTACAGCCTGGTTTCTTTGACAGGGATGTTTTGTCTGCGTTTTTTGGGGTTGCATATCTGTTTCTCCCTGACCCCTCCTGTACCTATTTGCAGTATATTGATAAGCTGAATTTGCAGCTCATGTTACTTGTCAGTAATGTGGACCCAAGGTTTAGATTCTGGTTTATCCAATGTCAAGTATCTATTTATATATATTTCTTTAAAATACTGCGTAAGCGTATGTGTGCGTACACACAGAAAGTTGTGTGCCGACACTTTGTGGCAACTCTTGGGCAAGGTAAGTCTCTTGTTGAAAAATAAGGATTCCTCAAAAATTCTCACTCTGTATGTCAAGGTGCGGACTTCAGGTGTTTTCAGTTTTGATGACCTTATGTGAATGTTTCTATCCTCTTCCACTTTTATATTTGCCTGGGGAAAAGTGACCGCTCATTGACTATTACAGTAATGTTAAAAGTGTCATCTTGGAGTTTCTTTGATTTCAGCTTTTTTTAAATTTGTATGTAATTATGTTGTGCTGTGAAAGTGAAAAAAATTAATTTTGTTAGATAGCAAGTAGTGAGGAAGTAGAAGCTTATTTTAGGTGGTTTAGATCAGCCCTACAAGTTTGCATTTGTTGTTCAACTCTGAACAATGCAGTTATTATTGACAGGTTTGAGTTACAGTTCTATGTCCTCAAGAATTATCAAGTGCCTTACAAAAATTACAATTTGAAACTAATTAAAAACTTTAATATAGACACTTTGTTAAAACAAAAGTAACTAAAACATTTAGGTACTATCATTTTTCCATTTCACCCAACCAGATGGAGAGATGAGCAACAGTGATGTATCAGACTTTCTGTGGCTGCCTAGAAAATTTTTGGAAACCACATTGCCAAGTCAACACAATTCCTACCACTCAGGAAACAAATTCCTCAATCAGTGCCAGATATTTCTTAGTACTGTGATAATTATGTTTCAGTTTTCTAGGGAGAGTTATCTTTAACTGCTGATTTAGCAGAAATTCATTGAATACATTGAAGGGGTTTTAAGCTCCTCTTATGCATAAAATACATTGGCAGGGATGTCAGTGTGATTTTTCCAGAGAATATGTGGTGTTATAATTTTGTTTCTCACAGCCTCGTGGCATTTCCACCACCATCGTATTTGCTGTCTGTACACTTTGCGTACTGGTTTACATTGGCAATGTAAACTGCCTTAACCCTTTGGCCCAAATGTTGCTGTAGTCAGTGCTGGGGCAATGCCAAAAATATACAGCTAGACTGAGGAGCCTAGTAGCTGCTGTAAAGCGTGGCGTTCAAAGAACAAAAAGGTCTGCCTTGCTGTATCGTTTAATTTTTATTTTTTTTTTTAAACACAGAGGAGTAGCAGTGTGCCAGTGGCTACGCTTGATAGACAGCTGGGTATTCCAGTCTATGGAGATGGCGTGCAGCAGCAGCAATATGTTGCAACATAACATAAAATTTATGAAATCCTTCCTGATACTTGATGCCAGTTATTGCTGGAATTCCCGTAGGAGTGCTGTGTGACTGAGGAGAAGTGAGAGCCAGGACAGGTTTCCCTAGGAAAAAGTAGAAAAAGCTCAAGATCACTGAGTTAGTACTATCCAGAGCAGACCATTCCAGCTTTCAGCAGTTAATGAGACAGTATTTCCTTATTTCAGTTCTTTTGCAATATATTTCAGTTATATTTCAGTTATTTTGCAATTGGAAGTAGGTACAGTAAATGGAGAGGTGACTAATTAATACCTAAGTCTTTGAATGACTGCCTGAACTGAGAGCTCTGAGTTATCAGTGGTGTAGCTTCTGTGAGGAAATGTTTGTAATGGCTGGTTTTAAATCACAGAGGGAGAATGGTGGAGAATGAATGAAAGCACACATAGCATTTTGATGTATTTAATTTTAATATATTTTATAAATCCTACGTCAGCCTTGGTGGATATCTGGTTGCTACAAATAACTTTGGGAGGTGGGGATGTGTGTGCTCTGACATATTGAGAAATGGTTTTCTTTAAATTGTTTTGCTGGAAAGCATTACTTAGTTGTCTGATCTGATATTTTTTTCTCCCCTTTTATGTACTAGTTTTGTTAATGCCAACTGAAATTCCTGCATATATAGACTGCAGAACTGTGCTTTGAATGCAATTATCTTAAAGAAGGAATTGTCAATACCTGTTTGACAAATTTGGTGTTTTCTTGTGCTATTTTTCTTATGATCTGCAGTGCTTATTGAAAGCTTGGTTAACTGAGAAAGAAGAGGCTCTGAGTAAGGTCCAGACAAGCAACTTCAAAGATCAAACAGACCTGAGTGTGAATGTTCGAAAACTAGCAGTGAGTATCGCTGTCCTGCTCTATCCTGTCAAGTCTCATGGACTAAAGGAATGGCAAATTGCCAGGTTTTTTTTTGAGTGGCAAATTACCTTCCACTAGGAGCCGTAAATACACAATACTTTGGAAGCCAGGACAATATTCTCTCCTTGCCAGATTCTTTCACTTGAATTTTAAAAAAATGTAGAACTTATTCCAGGGCCATTCCAGGGTGGTGTGCCAGACTTTGAAACAGCTACCCTGAGTTTTTGACAGCGTTTGGAGTTTATTGCAGGCCACCAGTCAGCTGTGTGTTCCAAAGTGTGGGTTTGTGGGTTTGGTTGGGTTTTTTCTTTTTTTTTTTTTTTTATCCATTGGTGCAGCTTGTACCTGAACTAGTAATTTGTTACTGTTGCTCAAGAGATACTGATGACTGCTCTAGAAGCTGCTTCAGAGGTGTGCTCTTTTTAAGAGTTTATCAGTGTTTTGTTACACAAGAGAACTATTTTAAAACCTATGATACATCTGGCTCAGTACAATTCCCCCCCTTCTCCCCTCCCCGGAATTAGAAGCTAAGAATACTTGATGTTGCCTTGCAATGTTTTCTTTTAACTTCAGATTTTGAAAGAGGACATGGGTATGAAACGGCAAACACTAGACCAGCTGAATGAGCTAGGTCAGGATGTGGCTCAAATCCTTGGGAATGGCAGAGCATCCAGTAAAATCGATCAGGATCAAGAAGAACTAACTCAGAGGTGGGACGGTTTGGTTCAGAAGCTAGAGGATTACTCTAACCAGGTACTTAACAAGGCTTTATTACTTTTTAGCTGTTTAGATGTCTGTACGTATGCAAACCTCATTGATACTGTCAGCAAAATTACCCGTGTGAGTTTTTGGCATCAGGCTAGACAGGTAGGTGAGTGCTCTTTCACGTGGGGCTGACTTTACCTTCTGACAAAGCTGTCTGCATTTTTTGGGTATTCAAAACCCCAAGTTGTTAACCTGACTAGTACTATTACTCCTTTCTCACACAGATTAAGCTTCATTTTTCTGATGAGTAAAGCAGGCTTGCCATGTATTATCAATCAATGCAAATGCCTTTAAACATTATAAGAGTGCTGGGACTGGATTAAAACTGTTACTAAAAGAAAACAAAGACAAACCCCAAACCCCATAATAGATAAATAAATGGGAGTCATACAAGCATTTATGCTCTGTGAGTATGATTTCTCATCTGTTGAAAATAGAGTAGTTGTTTGTTTGATATGTAGCCATGATAGCCAAGCTGGATTGTTATATGTTTATTTTAGTATTTTGAGTGCTTGGTAATGTTTTTATTTAGGCAGAACTCCCATTGGCTTCTGTGGGAATATTGTTTGACAGTTTTATGACTCATATGTCCCTTTTTTGGTGATATTAAAATGTTGTTATGATGAAGGCCACGGCACTGATTCATGATTCATTTAGTGTATAGTGAATGAGTTGTGCAGTCTGAGTAAGGGTCCATTTCAGCCACGTGGCTTTTATTTGTTATTGTGTTTAAGTCAAAGCACAGGAGAGTGCCAAATTCTGTTGTCTTCTTTTCACTCCCACTAAATATCAAGCTTATACTTAGAACTTCCAGGTTGATTCCCATGGGAATTACTTTGTAACCTGTTAAAGAGTGTGGAAGCTTTCTATTGACTTGAGTTTTTAGGTCAAACCCACAGCTCTTTCTGTTATCTAGGCTTGGTTTTATGGGTTATAAACCCAAAGGACCTTGATTTTTTTTTTTTTTTCTGTGAACCAAGCCATTATGAAAGAAAATAGATACAATGCTTCTTTTGTTGATTTAATTCACTTGGACTGGCATAAAATTCTAGTTGAACTGAGAATTTTGATGTATGGTTCTCATCTGTAAAATGAGAATAATGACGTTTTTCTCTGGATGGCATCTGTGATAAGTGCTACACGATGGCTAGGTGTGGTCACTTGTAGGAGTGAAAAATGGGCTTTTATGGCTGACGAATAAAAGGAACTAAGCAAAAGCAATTCAGTTTTTGTTAGAAATGCCATTTAACCCTTTTGCTGAATTATTTTGTATAGGTAACTCAAGCTGTAGGAAGCATAGGGATGTCACAGGTTTCACAGAAGGCTGCTGCAGAAACAACGCCATTGAAGGAACAGGTAGTGGTTAAACAGTCCAGACAGGAGTTGCCCCCACCGCCACCCCCAAAGAAAAGGCAAATTCCAGGGGACAGTGAAGCAAAGAAAAAGTAAGTATCTGTCGCTGCTGTTTTCCCTTGCTCACTAGATACTACAGAGACTCATGTCTCTTGGTCTTGGCTTTTAATTTTTCTTTTATGCGGGTGAGGAATACTTTTAGCTGCTGTTGTGAGGTTGGATTTGTACAGCCTTGTTTTCAGAGCAGCAGAAAGCCTACAGCTTCCATCAATTTCAAAGGGAAACAGGGGTGCTGTTTCTCAAAAAAAGCGGGTTTTCAATCCTTTGTACCTCGGTTCCTATGCTGAAAGATAGAATTAATTAGATTTCTTTTGGAAAAACATCTTCTTATCTTTGGTTAAAAGATGTTGTGAAAGCGCCAAATATCTTGATTTATTTATTCCTAATCTCTGTAAAATATATAGGAGAAACTGCACAAAAAAGCCTGAGACCTATTCCATGTGCCTGGTGTTTAGTAATAGGAAAAATATTACAGTGATGTTTCCTTTAACAAGTATATCTGGAGTGGCTGACTGATTTGCATGTATGGAATCCTAGAATGGTTTGGGTTGGAAGGGACCTTAAAGATCATCTCATTCCAATCCCCCTGCCATGGGCAGGGACACCTCCCACTAGACCAGGTTGCTCAAAGACCCATCCAGCCTGCCCTTGAACACCTCCAGAGATGGGGCATCCACAACTTCCCTGGGCAACCTGTTCCAGTGCCTCACCACCCTCACAGTAAAGGATTTCTTCCTGATTCCTGATCTAAATCTCCCCTCTTCCAGTTTAAACCATTATTCCTCATCCTGTCATTCCACTCCCTGATTGAAGGGTCAGTCCCCATCTCTCCTGTAGGCCTCCTTTAGGTATTGGAAGGCTGCTCTAAGATCTCCCCAGAGCCTTCTCTTCACCAGGCTAAGCAGTATTTAATAACATGTGTTGCAGTGCCTTTATTAAATAGTATACCTAAAACTAAAAGAATTATTTCAAGATAAATTATAAAAGTAAATTCTTTATACTCATCATTTTGCTTTTTGTGCTTGCCTGAGAAAAAGAGCATTTCTTTGAGGTGTCACTGGTTTAAGCCTTTGGCAGGTCATTTAGGGAGAGGATAGAGGGCTGAAGCAAGAGCAAGGTGTTGCTGTGCTAGGTGATGTGTGTTCACACAGTGAAGAAGAGTTGTTCTTCTCATTTTTCTAGAGGAGGAATGGAGGTATGAAGGGATGAGGAACTTCCCCAAACCCTCTTGAGGACCCTGGTCAGATCCTCCGAGCCTTGGTGGGGGTGATATGTGCATGTGGGTGTCCCAGGGCACTAATGTAGTCAGCAGCTCATCGGTTCCTTCTCTCTCTGTGTCTCATGAGTTGTAGAAATTATTTTAAACTTTGAAAGCAAAAGTGGTTTGATCTGTTATCTTTTTTCCTAGAGCTCAAACTGTATTGAGGACAGTCAGTTAAAATAGGTTAAACTTTCTGATGCTTTTGCCTGATCCCAGTTACTTACGTTGAAACCAACAAATGGCCAGTAACTAGAATTTTCTGGGTTTTCCCATGAAAACTTTGAGCGACTAACAGTGACTTCTGCATTTGTTGGTAGGCTGTTATTCCATGTTAGGATTTACACTGTGCTAAGTAGTAGAATTTTAATATGGCCTGACTTGTGGTCTATATAGTATGTCTGTGTTTCTCTCAAGTTCTCTACAGTACTGGTTAATTTGGGAGTTGATGGTTTTTTTGTTTGATTGATTTTTGGTGGTGGTGGGTTATAGCTTTTAGGCATAAGAAAGTTATGTTAGTATAGCCATGTCCAAAAATATTAAGCTATAAGCTAATCTTTAGTCAGCCAAGCATTCAGAAAGGTTTGTCCAGTGTCACTGCCATGAGTTCTTAAGCTGCTAGTTTTTTCTTCAGACTAAATACTGTTGCAGACTTTTACAAAATCTAGAACTGTAATACTTGTTTTATTCCTGAGTTTTAGTTATTACTTTTAAAATACTCAGCATTGAGAGATATCTTTTGTGACATATTTAAAGAAACAGAAATAGTTTGCATGAAGATATCTATAAAAATGTTAAGAAATAAATTGCACCGTGCATTCATAATTTACTCCCAAGGGCTAATATCATAGACATAATTTTTACTGTGTCAGGTTTTTGAAAGTCTGTCTCTGACCACCTGTGAGTAGTAATATGAAAAACATGAATCTTGTGTGCAGTCTTACTGTTTTGGGAATGAGTAATGTGCTGAACTTTAAGACTTCTGATTTTTAAGACGGAGTGACTGAATAGGGAAAAATGACAAAAAAAAATTGTATGACCTTTTAAACCAGGTTTGATGCTGAAAGTACTGAGCTCTTGAACTGGATTTCAAAATCAAAATCTGCCATCCAGGCCACAGACATCAAAGAGTACAAGAAGATGAGAGAGACTTCAAACATGAAAGAAAAGTTGAAGGTAAAATGGGGAGACAGAGTGTTCCAGTGAATAGTATATTTTGTTACTAAGCTGGCTGTCAGCTGGAGGTGTGGGCTGATCCATGTGCTTCATGGGGATTAAGTCCTTTAGTTAAACAGTTTCAGAACTGGACGTATGTGGGAATCTCTAACCAGCTGGACACAAGCTTCTGCTGTGTTGGGTTGCACAATCCACAGGAAATTTTACAAACATATTACTGATGTCTCCTTTGGAGTTCTGATAGATGTCTGTCTTCAGGATTAGTATCTTTGCCACTAAGCAGCATATTTTGGCTTCATGTTTCACAGTTGGAGATGGTCTTGATTGACATCACTTTTATAATTCTGGTAGAGATGAGCCAGTGGGCTGCTCAGAGACCCCTTGAATCTTGCTGTGACACTGCACGCACTGTACCACCGAGGGTCCAAAGTGGTCCATCGTTACAATGTTTGGACACATTGTTTGCTCTATTGATTTTGGAGAAAACCTGGTAGTATGATATTACTGATCTGTAAGAGAGAATACATAATTTTACAGCATCCTGTGGGAGCCACGAAATAACAATTTTATCTTCCCTCTGTTTTGGGAATGTATTTTTGCCATTTTTGGTCCTTGAGCATGCTTTGATTTCTGGAGCTTTAGCAGGACCTGCTAAATTTGATTCTTTTGAAATCAAAGGCAATACTTAAAAATATCTATAAGGAGACTCCTTCTCAATGCTGTAGTGCAAAATGGCGCCAGTAGGAATGTTTGGAATGGCAGTACTGTTGGAAATAAAAAACAAGACAACCATCCCAATAGTTTATTTATAGAACTTTATGAATGTTTGTAGCCCTTTATAAAATAGGCTCCAAGACAACCACCAGGTTCCCATGAACAGCACTGTTTTTAAATTATTGATGGGCTGTAAGTGGGTAGGACAGTGTTTGTTCTTCCCAACTGTGCAAATAGACGCATGCTGCTTCTGAATTTACTGTAGTAACAAGTAGTAAACAAGTCTAAACCCGAGTAGTGACCTTGCGCATTAGTTTCATAAAGATTTTAATTTGGAGATACTTTGTTGTAACCTCAGAGGATATTGAAGTTGTGGCCTTATGGCCAAGGAACTCATCTTTCCTCTGTGGACGTGTTCTGCCTCTTGGCTCAAGAGAGGAGCATTCATTAATATGTATGACTCGACGAAGGAACTCGTTCCTCTAAAAATCTTGGTGGTCAAATAGGATTTCCCACACCATTTCTTTATGAAGGAGAGTGAAGCACTAGAGCTTATGAGAGTGGGTTACTAGTGGGCTATAGTTCTTGCCAGCAGGACTTCTAGGGAACAGGGGGTTGTTCCCTTCTGCTGGATATCTCAGTAGAGACTGTAGAGGCAAAGGGACTATTTTAAAAAGTCCTTTTTTTCCACTGGCTCATATTAAATAATTACAATTTTTGATCACAAGTGACTTGTTTTAGCTGGTGTCACAATATCTGATTTCACAGAGCGGGATTGTCAACCCTTTTAACAATTTTTTTTATTCCTGGGGGTGTTGGACTAGTTTCTTGCTTGCCTGGTACTTGTGAGAGCTAACTCTTTTTGCATTTGTTTTCTGAACAAATGGAACTAACGTGTGTCTTAGAAGGTGTTTTGGGTAGTAGTGGGAAAATACATGTTACTGGCAGGAAAGTGGGGAGGTGGGAGTCAAGAAAAATTGCCCTCTCTGAAACTGAATGATTTTCGGGTTCACTTCTTAGGTGATTGAAAAAGAAAGGGTTGAAAAAAGCCAAAAGTTAGATGAACTGAAGCGAAGTGGACATATTCTTTTGGATCAAGTGGGAAAGGGTAAGCGACTTAAAGGTTTTTCTGTTTTGTGATTTAATTGGATGAGTTGCTGGGCAATAATACTGAAATAAGCTACCTCCAGTTAAGCATTGCAATATATTCCTTCTCTATTCTTCCACTTTCTTTCCTTTAGAGACACTGGTCACTCTTACTGTTACTAGTTATGTGGTTTGTTTCTATTAAAGCTTATAGAAAAGCAGTATTCATATTCTTTGTTTAATGTGTGTGTGTTCTTTTGCAACCTTTTAAAGGGTTATTTTTAATTTCTTAGAATGGCAGTAACATGCTTTTGGAGGAAGGAGTTGGTTTCATTTTAAATTATGTGGAGATTTTAAGTATAAAATTTTAGAATATAACTGCCTTGAAGTGGAAATTTTGAAACCAAATTTAGGCTTGATAAATGTGTGTATGTCTCTATTTGTAGTTTTCTCTATTTCTATTAAGACTGTCAGTATGTTTTGATGATACAGTCACAATTCATGGTTCAAATGCAAGAGAAAAGCCTACACGCTTCAGAAAATGATTGATTGTCAATTAAAACACTTATCCGTGGAAACTTATAATTAACATCCATGCAAGTTGAATCTTTAAACCTTGCCAAAATCTTGTTTCATAATATGACAAAACTCCGTCAGTGAAATGTGACTTTCTCCATAAAAGAGCTGTTCGTATCATCCAGAAACAGTCTTTTGATCTGCTGTGCACTTGCCTTCTGGTGAAGGGGGTTTTACCAGTAGCATTCAGACAGGTCAAAGGATGGTGTCACTGTCCTGCATACTGACCAGCATACCTTTTGGAAAATGCTGATTTCCACTGGATTTCCCAACTGTCGCATTTTTTTCTTCCCCAGCCATCCCCTTTGCCTGCATGCCCCATCTGCTAAGCATCTCCAATCCTTGCCTACTACAGCTGAAGCTTTTTACAATGGCTGCCATTGCCCTGAAGCTGATGGCTGGAAGCCACTGATTGACCTGGAGTTTGGATTGCAAAAATTTGTATCTGTTCCTTGTCTTCAAATGTGGACAGAGATCCTCCTTCTCTCTCTTATAAACCCCTCTAGTTGTGAGAAGTCATGGCTATGAAACCAGTATCTGTTCATCATAATGAGAAATGAATAGTTCAAAAACTGCTTTGTATCGGCAAAATATAAGATACAGAAATTGCTTCCTAGTTGCTTGCAGTCTTAAAATTTGGAATAATATAACCAAACTACAGAAAATAACCAATCTACAGGCCCGGCTCAGTTAGGGTCTGCTAGTGCATTTTGTCCAGAATAATAGCCCTTCTCTCCAAAACCAGGCCCAGCTTGGTTTGGAATAATGCACAGCACTGGCACGTATGTCTATACGTCCATTTCTATCCTGGGGCAGTGCCGCAGTGGCAGTGACCGATGGCTGCATGCATGCTTCTCTTACATGGCTGTTTGCAGGGGCTCTGCTTCTGCGTCGTAGATGTGCCCAGTGTATGGCCAGTGTGTGCAGCACCGGGAGGGTCTACGGAGCAGAGCCTTCACGTGCCCTTGCAGTCGCCGGCTGCCTGCGCTGACTGGAGCACTGGGCTCCACTTGTGCTAAAGCAGTTCAGCAAACAGTCCCCTCCACGTGGCTCTCCTCCCTGTGCTCCAGTCTGCACCATGGAGCTGTTAAGTTCAAATGACCCAAATATGGCTTATATAAAGAAGATGGTACGCTGAAAGAGAATCTGCATCAGAAACTTCCCAGTGACAGGGATGTACCGTTGAATGCACGTTGCGCTCAAACTTCTCCATATAGAGCAAAATTGTCAGTTACTTCTGGCGCTTGAGGAAATAAAAGAACAATCAATGAATGGGCGGGAGGTCTGTTCACTTCTGCTGCTGCATCCTCAAGTAATGCATTGATTTGTCAAAAAGATACCATAGCAAGTGCTTCATGTAGTCTCTGCGAGTATGAAATAACCTCATGTTTTGTCATGTTGCTTTTGTAGCTATTCATATTACCTAGTTATTAATCATGTCTGCATGCAATGTGACATTGTTAGCCATTGCTCCCTCTCTCTCCCAGGCTGACAGGATTTCCATCTATGTTTTCAATTAATTTATTGCTGCTTTCCAACTTGCTGCTTCCCTCTTTCTTTGTGGAGTCTAGAATCATCTAAAAAAATAAATTCACTGGAAGCCAACTTAAGTCTTACTTTATTTAAATCTACATATCAACATTTAGATACAAATCACAATGGTGAAGAGAGTCGTGATAGTTGAGAGTCATCTCGTTATAAATTCAAGTATTATCAAACGGAAAGACTGGGAGTATCTCGCTCTTCATTTTACTATTAATGCGGAAATAAAAAGCTAAAACACTGTTAGCAATAAGTATAGATTTATGGATAGTGGACTTGGAATCAAAGCCTTTTGCATATTAATGCAAATGTACACCTGTATCTCTAGAGAAGAAAGGTTAAATGCCCATTAATCAAAATGTGTTGCAGTTAATATAACAATAATTTATATAATCTTTTTAGAGGGACTTTCTACAATGGATATAAAAACTGTGATGGAGAAAATATTGTCAGAGTGGAAAGATGTGGTTCAGCATCTGGAAGAAGTGGCCAGAAAGATAAAGTACCAGGAAGATATAAATGCTTATTTTAAAGAAATGAGTGAGCTTGAGAAGATTGTAATTGAGAAGGATGCCTGGCTGAAAAATGACGCTTCTTCAGCATCCCAGCCCTCAGCAGTCCTGAAAGACTTATGTCAGGTAAGTCTAGCAAAACATTTTAATTTTTTTCAAAGCTGTTAGGAGTACAAAATACCCCAGAGGAGCTTAGACTAGTCAGTAAGATAACTCAAAATTTCTGAGGCATCCCGGGAACCTGATTTGACTGGAAGATTTTGGTACCTGTGTCACAGGAGTGATGTTGTTGCCCCAGTAATGTGGGGGAGCTGTGCTGCAGTAGCTTACTAAAATCTTTATTGTTAACAAGGCAAGTGTGAGATTGGTTTTGTTTTTAATCATTCACAGCAGGAATTAACATTTCTTGTAAGTCTGAGTCCACGGTTGGAACACCTGAAAGCCACCTGCAAGGCACTCACCTCTCAGCCTGTGCCTCCAAACTTCATTCAGGAGAGCTTGAACAGTTTTCTCTATCGCTTCAAGTTGACTTGTCAGAAACTAGAGGAACGTCACCAGCTGCTGAAGAAAGGTAAATGTATATATATTTTGCTTAACATAAGCCCTTCTGATACTTGTGTTCTGATTTTCAGTGTCAGCCGATTGAAAACTAACTGAATTCTGGCAGAGTTTTCCTACTGATTCTGGGAGGCTTTGGGTCAGGCTGACAAAATCTTTTTATTCACCTGAAAGAATACTTGTATGACCTCTTCTGTGCATACTACAAAAATATATTGCTCCATGGTGTTATGCAAGAATGCAACATTCCTGAAATTACATTTAAGGAATTAGCAAAACATATTTAAGGTGGATAATGTAGTTTGAAAAACTGTGTGGCTCTGGCACTTACTGATATAAATAGTAATATTAGAAATGAAAAATGGAAGATTAAGAAAACCTTGTAAAATTGAATCGTGCATGGGAAATTTATTCTTTTTCATAGCTTTTTTGAGCACATTAGTCATACATAATTCCTTTTGGAAATTTCATCTTTGAAGTGATTTGGAATCTGGCTTGCTTTTCAGGCACTTTCTCCCTGGGTTTTTGTTGCGTTAAAAATTTTATTACGGGCATTCAGACCAGTCATGCTGGCTTCTAAAGGGTTTTAAATGTAGTGCACAAAATATGTAGCTCTGTTAATATTTTACAGCTGAATAGCAAGAGCACAGACCTATTAGGAGATTTTTTTTCCTTAGTTTTCATTTTGTTTCTGAAGAATTCAAGGAAGCGTTTTGCTTAGGGCCTGAAATGGAAGAGCATTAACACTTTATTCTGTGTGTATAAAAATAGGCTCAATTACTAAATTGTTAGGCCATCTATATAATGTGTTGCACGAGGACTGCATGCTTTGATTATATCCATGCAGAAAACTGAATGAATAAATGTATTTGCCTGCCACGCTCAAGTTACAGGTTATGCTTTCACTCTTACTGTGAGGAATGATTATTTTATGACTGTTCTGAGTTCATGTGCTTTTGAGTAACTTTATTGGTATTGTGTATTTTGGTAATTATTACATGATATGACAAAAGTACTCCTTGGTTTTTCATACCACACACAACTCGAGGCATTATTAGCATATTTGAACCAGTTATTACTTGGTAAAAATACTTTACATATCATAATCTGTTAAATTTGTATTTGTGTATTTTTTTTGAATTATAATTTCTCTGCCTATTGTGTGTTGCTAAATAACAGAGGGAAATGTCAATTCAGGGTTTCAGTTGTTTCTCTACAACGTAGTTTGAATTGCTATAAGGTAAAAACTTCTGGAGCCATATAACTGGGAGCAACAACTGGTGGTGGCACTTGAGCGTTTGTGAACTTGGCAGGCTTTGACTGACAGAAGTCCAGCTCCTTTCATGTCTCTTTGAGCCTCTGAAAATTCCCTTGTGGAGTGCTACTCTGTCCCATCTCTATGGGCATTTTTTTATAGGAATTGTGACTTAATTTTTTTTTTTGTCAATGGGAGGCTATTTTAACTATTTCCTCCTCCTTCTGGATTTGCTGTATTTTAGTGACAGTGTACCTATTTGCTTTTTACTGATTTCTTTTTTTTTTTTTCCCTATAAATTGATCCTGGATTTTTGGGAAGAGGAAGCTACATAACAAATGTTTCTCTAGAAATGTTGACTCATTTCTTAGGTATAAGTGATGTGACAGTTCTGACAGTAAGCTGCT
Organism: Limosa lapponica baueri; assembly: GCA_002844005.1. Lineage (NCBI taxonomy): Eukaryota > Metazoa > Chordata > Aves > Charadriiformes > Scolopacidae > Limosa > Limosa lapponica. The sequence continues at coordinate 265,707 of KZ506278.1, read as the reverse complement.
GAAAAGCTACCTGGTGAGTCAGAACAAGGCTTAGATTAGTTTTCACTTGTGGCAGTAACAAAACTTCTCAGGAATCCAAGGCCAGAGAATGTGCATACCACAATATGGGTCTTACAGCCAAAATCCTGTTCGCTGCAGTTTTCTAAATCTGATGTTTTCTTTCTGAAATGCCAGAGTGAGATGCTGCCTCCTGCCTGGGATTCCACAGAGGGCTGGCTCAAGGAAAATCTGAGATGCAGTCAAAGACTGCAAGCAGATACTCTGTTCAAACTTTAATTCTCTTTTCAGCCTTCACAGATAGTGTGTCTGTTCTGGCAACAGGCTAAAAGCTGCTTTTTTTTCTTTTTTTTTTTTTGGTGTATGTGTATATATGTAAAAAAGAAAAAAACCTCCAAACCCTACTTCTACAGTCATACATACTTTATGTATGTGTGCTGATATGCGAAAACACTAGCTTATGTAGTTGATATATGTAGTGTGTATATTTAACTTTATACATAATAAATGGCTATTTTATATGCTATACTTTATATTTTATATATAGTAGATATCTGTGTGTCTTTGCATATAAATAGTAGATATGTCTAAAACTTTTTTAAAATGGAAAATACTAAATTGTGGGGATTTAGGCATGCAAAAGCCCAAGTGCTATTGATTCTACCACCCTGTGTGCCCCAAGAGATTTAGGTGTTTAGGTGTATAAGAAAATTCTAAAAATGGGTTTGAGTTTTTAAATATTTTTCTTTTGGGGGGTGGGTGGGTGTAATCCTATATTTATTATTATATTCTGTATAATATTTATATACTTTATGTAATATTTTTTAAAGAAAGAAACATTGCTATTAGCAGAAGAGTTTCTTTTATCTCTTGGAAAGTCTCAGCAGGATTTGGTGTACAAGTATATCTCACTTGATTTCTTGTTTCTAAATGATTCTGATCACTTTGATTAGGTTCATGTCTTTTATAATTTGGCTCTTGTGACTATTTCCTCACTTTGTATTTTGTTCCATTACTCTTCTTAATGACTCCAGAGACAGAAAGCCAGCCGAGCCAGGACTACGTGGACTCCCTGCAGCGGCTGAAGGGCACGCTGAGCGAGCTGGAGTGCAAGCAGCAGTCCATCGCCAGCGGGCTGGGAGACCCCAGTAAGGTGGAGAAGGCCCTGCAGCAGGCAAAGGTGACTCTTACCTTCACACTGAAGTGAGGAAGTTGCTTATTCAGCTGCTGTCATCCTGCCTGGTTTTCAGTTTCCCTAAAAGATGACTCAGAGGGGAGCCGATCGGGGAGCGGTGTGTGGAAGGGTTGCTTTGGGTCACCTCAGGGACCTGACCGGTGAGGGCTGGGTGTCTCCAAGCCTGCAGGCTTCACAGCTTCCCTTGCTGCTTATGCCAGGAGATGAGGCCCAGACATCTGGGGCTGCTTGGCTGGGGGAAGAGGAGGCTTTGAGGGAGCTTCTCTCAAGTGCTGTGGTGCCTCAGACCACCTTGATGGCCTCCCCAGGCTCTCTTCAGTGTGTCCTTGTCTTTCTTGTGCTGAGGAGCCTCAGAATGGATGTCAGGGTCCCAAGAGCATCCATCCCCCTTGTAGGAGCTTGGTTGGATCAGGTTGGTGACCTGATCCAAGATCCGCTCCTTTGCCGCTGAGCACCATGGCGAGGAAAGCCAGGAGCCTGGTCTCTCCTGGGAGCTGCCTTTCGGCTCTCCCTGCCTGAACTGTGCTGCAGCCGCCTGGCAGCCATGCCCAGCCTGCTCGGGCTTGCTGTCCTGGGGAGGCCGTGTCCCTCCCCTGTGGCCATGCGGGGTCCCTGACCCTGCCTCAGTCCTTCCTGGCGAGGCCATGGGAAGCAGGCTTTAGTCCTCTCCTCCCAGCACTGGGCATAGCCTACCCAGGGACGGGGTGCTTCTCAGGTTCAGCTGGCTAACAGATCCATCCCATTTCATCCTCCTGCTCTTATGAGAGGGTAGCTGTACTCCTGTGGCCTCCAGATTGCCTTTCAAAGGGAAACAGTGCTTGTGAGCCATAAAGATAATTGGTGTACAGATTCTAGAAATGGTATTTTGTTTCCTATTATGAGCCTATAAAGTAGGGGAAAAATCTATGGATAACAGTTGCTTTGTAAATAGCAGTTAGTGGGGCAGGGCTGGAGTGATGGGAGAGAATCATGCATCTGCAGTGGTGTGTTTTTTGTTTTGTTTTGTGTTTTCTTTACAGAAACATAGACAAATATTTCCCTGCCCTCTCTGCTGTCCTCTACTGCTTTTCTAGAATCATGTTTAATTCAGAAACATGTTTTTTCCTTGTGTGGTGGCATAAGACGGCTGCAGGTGACCCTGGAGAAGCTCTTGAACTCCAGTGGTTGGGTGGGGAGAGGCTGTGTCTGTCTATATACTTCTCTATTCAGCAGAGAGTGATTGAATAGGTAATTTTAAAAGCCCAACAAACAGGAGTGTTAGTGCTTTGGCTTTTTTTGAACCAGCAGGCTAAAAAAAAGTTCTGAGTTCTTTGGATTTCTCTTTTAATGTTGATTCTGTCTTGTTTAAAGTTGGCAGAGATTTTCAGCTCCATATGCTAACTAAATTGCAGTGGCATTTATTCTTTGGAGGTTTGTCTTTTCCTACTTCTGCCCGAATCCTTCCTCCCTCTTTTCTTCAGACCCTAGTTACCTGAAAGGACATATCATGCCAGTGTGGGAGCTTCAAAGATTGTGATGGGAGATGGAAACAAATTGCAGATGATGAGCTGCTTGTGGACCTGAGATCGTCCAGCTCCTCCTCCTACACTGTAGCAGGCACTGATAAGCGCTTCAGGCATAGACTCAAGCTGGGGATTGACTCAGTCTGTGGCCCCCTACACAGAAAGCTCATGTTTGCAGAAATAAGCATCCATCTTCCTAGTTTTATTGCTATCTCATGACCTATCTTTTTAGAGGAAATGGTACACTTTATCCTGTTTCTTTCCTGTATATAAAAAGTAGAATTGAGAACATAAACATATCAAAAAGAAGATTCTTCCTCAGTAAAACACAGCAAAATATATGCTCATACATCCCCCATGTGCACATTGAATGCACATACCTTAACCTTATTAAGGTTAAATTAACGAAATCAGTAATGGTTTCAAGTATTCATTCAAAATTTCTCTCTTAAGCAAAATTTTAAGCAGGATAACCAAAATGACCAGTTTAATGAACTGGCGGCATTTTTCATGTCTTGGCTTATACCTTCCGCTGTTGTCTTTCCTTAATATTAGGAAATATTAGGAAATAGCTATTTCAGCTCAAGTGACTCTTCATATCAGCAATGCCATAGTAAATATGTTCAGGGTGTATCTTCCCTGTATTCCAGCTGGAAGAGTAGCTTCCAAAACTTAAGTATCCAGAGCTTTCATTGCAGCTAGACCTTACAATAATTGGACCTTACAAAACTTGGAAGGACACACTCAGCCTGTTCGTGTGGGCTTTATTGTTTGTTTTATTTAATAAATAAATAAATATCTGTTTCCACTGAAAAAAACTGAGGGCCTGGTGTGTTTACATTGCAGTTTCTTCTGTGACTGCAGTGTAGTGTTAGTATTGGTTTGCTAACATGAGTGCCAGTACAGCATAGCACAGGAGAGGCGTAGGTGCCTGGGTGTGTTTAGCGACGTTTACAGCCCATTTTTTAATCTCTGCTACTGCATCATTAGAGCAACTGATGGTTTTTCTGCCTAGAAGGTTATTTGGACATTTCTACTGCAGTAACTGGGATATCACTCTTCACCAAATCCGTGCTCTGCACAGCAAAACCTTTGACATATTTGCACTTGTATATAACATGTACCTGTTGTATGTCCAATGCTTGAAGCAGACTTTTTTTGTCCTTTTTTTTTTTCTTCCTTGTAGGTGGTTTGTGAGACATTGGAAGCCCAGAAGCCCAGGGTAGATAAACTTGCTGAAGAAACAAAGGCTTTGGGGAAACATGCTTCTCCTGATATAAAGAAGGTCTACACACAAGAGTTCAAGCATGTGCAGGGACACTGGGACAAGTTAAAGCTCAAGATTTCCAAAGATGTTAAACTGCTGGAGGAAATTACATCCAAGTTGAGAATATTTGAGGTAAAACGAAAGGATTTTTTTTGTTACGTAACTCAGTTGTTTTAAAGCCCTTTATTTCTCTGTGTTCCTGCAGGAGTCCGGATGATACTGATTGAGAAGGGAAATGTTGATGGGCCGCTAGTCTGGCAGAAGCTGGAAGCATATATAGTGTATTTGTAGCAGGGTAGCAGAGGACTCTTAACATGCCAGGATATTATTTTATTTTCTAATAGAATTACTTTCACTTAAAATTGGCATTGTTCTTCTTTGAATACCAGAAGCAAAGGTTATGCCAAAGCAAAGGGTATGTCAGCTGTGCTGTTGAAGGCTTGATCTCACCAGGGGCTTAGTGCCCTCTCTTGCAGTTGGTGTCATATACCCAATGCCTTACTAATTTGACATCTAAAATTGAAATTCCATACCTGCTACACAGAAGACTTGCTCCTTCATGTGAGACTTCTGTCAATAGTAATAAAGAAACATTACAGCCTGTTAAAAGAGGAAGTAAAGAAAATGTTTAGGTATAGTGAGTTTTCCAGTTCCAACAGATGGCCTCTGAAGTGTCAGGAAAGAGAGTTAAAGAATTAAGATTATCAGCACTCTTATATTTTTTTTATCTCTCTCTCTCTCTATATGTACACACACACATATACATACACACACATGAAATCCTGCGTGACAGAAAATCTCAATGCTTTAAAAACAAAGGGACTAAAAGCAAGGGTATTTAGATATTTAACCCATTGATAAAGAAGGGAGAGATAAGTGCTTAAGTAATTTAGAAAAGGTTGATGCAGTATTTACTGGTTAGATGGGTTTCTTTGTGTTTGCTTTAAGTTCCTTCTCTAGACTATTTGTATTCCTCTGGGGAGAGGGAAAAAAATAATGAAAAATATATATAATGATTTAGCCCTTGGCAATATTATTGTGAGCTAAAAGTTAAATAGGTAGTAACCGTTCTTCAGTATCAGATTGAAAGTATAAGCTCGTCAGAGCAGTATAAAAGCCCAAATATAGTGCCATTTTTTTCCCTAGAGTAATGTTTAACTAGACTTTAAGTCTCATATTATTTTCATTTTCATATTATATTTTAAACTTCAAAAAGCAAGAAGGTGCTTTGAGAGATTCCTGTCTTTTGGTATGAAGGCACATGTGCATTAGCCAACAGAAATTGGTATTTTCACATGCATTAAACATATTTTAATGTGTGGAATTTTAAAAATTTGTTTCCATTTAACAGACTATGTATCATGCAATTTATCAACATAAACAAATTACTGCATGCACCTGCTGAAGAACATGCCATCAATTTTCCCCAAAAATTTCTTTCCATTTTTCTCTCCCCTCCCTCTGAAGCAGAAGACTGTTCTTTTATTTGATAATGGATTCAAACTTCAAACTAACTGTGGGTTTTTTATTTATTTATTTATTTTAAGCTAGACAGGGTCTTTAATACCTACTCAAGTATGGACACGTGTTTAAGCTGAAATTTATCTTAGTAAGGCCAGGTAATTGACTTGCATGATGTTGCAGTGAAAGTTGGACAAGCTGTTGCGGATTATGGTTCAGAAGTGGTAAAAGCCTCAAGTCTTTTTTTTTTTTACTTTTTTTTTTTAATTAAAAACCTCAAACCTGGAAGAAGTTATAGTAGGAGTAGTCATAGAAAGAGTAATAGATTGTAACTAAGTTAAGAGCAGAGTGCACACCTGTGCTTCCATGAGAAGACTTACTTGGGGAAAAAGCCTGGAGGGAAAAATGTGCTCGTAAAGTGTTATTCACTAATTATTCATTTCAGGACTTCACCTGCTCCTAGCAGTGTGTGTGTGGGATGTGTGTGTATGAATAACATGGTTATGGTAGTCCAGTCTAGGCTAATGAACTTGTAAATGGAAGCCAAAACGTATCCTATGAATAGGAGGAGGAATTGCAGGTTTTCAGAGGAAAAATGTATTTCTTTTATGTAACACTTTTGTGTAATACTGTTAGGTTGTATTACCCGAAGCATAAAGATAAAAGCTGTCCCTGCCCCACTCCCCCTTAAAAAACATGTTCAGGTATATGTGTACTTGTGCACCTATATTTGAAAGAGTTTCTGCTCTTAGTCTGGTGCCTTCAAAAACCCACATCCATAGCTTCTTTAGCTACTTGCGGCAGCCTGTGGGATGATGTGGAGCTGTGGAGGAGCTGATGCTGCTGGTTAGCAGGAGCTGACTGCCCAAAGTGATCCTAGTACAGTACCCGAAGTACAAGACCCTAAAAGAAATTAGCTTCTAAGGCTTAGCCAAGCCCTTGGTGATTATTTTCCAGCAACCACCCCCTCTAATTTTTCTCCTGACTTTGACCTACTGTGTCTCATTCTCTTCCCTTCCCTATCTTTCTGGTTATACTCTTAGTTATTAAGCATGACAGAATAAATGTTCTGTGTGTAAGCCTGCATTAATGTCCTTTGTGCAACAACTTTATATCGGTCTTGTTCTTCAAATGATTGCCTTGTTTGCCTTTCCAGTTACCTTGATTATCTGTAGCTACACTGAGCAAGACCTACTTACCTCATCAGTTTTAACAGTGGTTTTTTTCTCCCTTAATTTCTTGCAAGTGCAGAACTCTGCTTTTTCTGCACTTGAATCACGTTGAGTGGTCTGTACATGCACCTACTTTCCTAAATCACAGCATTAACTGGGTGAAGAATGGCTTCTGAAAACTCAAATTCTCTTGTGTTTAACTGAGAGTACACCTTTCCAGTATTAGCATGGCAGGTTTTTATCAATTTTATTAAGTTTATGTCAATAACTCAGTTTTTTTCAGCCAAAGGTGAAGTGCACTGTTCTCCACAGCTGTCCAAAGTGATGTTAGTACCACCATATATATGAATTGCAAACTGATGAAAGATGTGGATTTTTATGCCCGTGGGAGCTTTGAAGAGCTATGGAGAGCACAGCATTGAAGCTGTGTGCTGTTGTATAGATCTGAGAAGAATTTTATCCTGAGTGACATGTTAAAAACTTTCTGGTTACCTTAAAAAGAAATACAGAAGCTGAAAAAGAAATTAAAGCAGAAGAAACAGTAGAAGTAATTATTAAGTAATTGAAAATGGAAGAAATATGTAGTGGTGCTATCTGTAGAAATATGGGGTTTACAGTGAGGGTGTTTTCTTGTGAACTGGATTTTTAAGTACCCAGTTCCTGTGTTTTCTAAATAAATAAAGCTGTCAGTGGATGAACAGTCATCTATTTATATTCTCAGATTTTTCCTTTTGAAGGAGTGGTACTTATCTATACAGAGATTTTTGTAGTTTAGCACTGTATTAATAAAAATGAGAATGTGAAGCAAGTTGAATAAAGTAGTTGTGGATGGCACTGGAGAGAATGAGGATGGAACTTGCACTGCTAGAAATATTGATATGGGACAACCGGGTATATGGTCTTGGTGCAGGCACTGAATGGGTCAGTACCAGAGATGTGATACCAGAAACACAAGATTAGTTTGAATGGCTGGGTAGTATCTTCTTGGTTAAAAGGGGAGATAAAGCATCTAACTAGGAAAGGAAAAAAAATTAAATGGGGAAGAAAAAAAAAAGTGAAAGGCAACACTTGGAGAACATATGGTTAT
>KZ506278.1:233086-244420 GCA_002844005.1 Limosa lapponica baueri | reverse complement strand
CTTTTCATGGAAGCAGGCAAATGTGTTTCATTCTGAGACAAAGTATTTATTTTCTCACACTGTAGAAATGTGTATGTGTAATAGTTGGAGTTAGCAGCAAGTGTCAGTTGATACTCCTAATTCAGCAATACTGGTCTTTCCAGTCATTGTTTTCTGTTACCTTTTACTTTTAGAATAGGTCTGTGTACAATCTTAAAACTTGAAAGCCTACAAAATTAGAAAAACATCTAATTATAACCTGTTCTCACCCAGTTCACTCAGGATTAGCAGTTATTAGCATTAGTTATTACACTTCTGCTGTGGCAGTATCCCTAAGACTTCTTTCCAAACAAGCTTGTAAATACCTATTTACAAGTATATTTACTATACATCTGTAAGTAATACAAATAGTTCGTGAAGTCTTACGATGCACCACCAGGAGGACGAGCCCTTTATGTTGCATGTAAAGTTGTCCTTCCTGTCTTAAGGTTTTTTAGAGACAATTTTAAAATGTGGTAACTTGAGTATTTGTTTCTGTCTCTACGGTACTAAGTTATGAGTATATAATAAATTATTTACTTCAGATAGTAAGTTCAAGGAGCTGCAGGCACTAGTTGTGATTAACTGCATTCTCCCACACACTGCACACTGACAGGAAAGAGCTTTCTAAACAGCCAGATGTTATCAATAATAATCGGTGATCTTATGTGGTAAGAGGTGCTATTTTCCATGTGGAAACCATATAGTGATATTCAAGAAATGACATATTACTTAATTTGTATGTCAGTATGCTTTCTTTCAAAGATGATTAATTTTTTTAGGTTAAAAACCCCCACTATTTAAAATTAGAGATGACTTGGAAAAAACATTAAAGCTAAAGATAAATATATTTACGTATCTACATATAAGTAACATAACAATAGGGCTTCTGTAATATGTAGCAAGTGAATTGAACGTATGCAGTAATGAGTGGTGGTGGTTCTCAAAAAATATTCAGCCTTGGCCCTACAGCTTTTCTCATTGCTGTTAACTGTAAAGTACTTTAATAGGAAAACATACAGAGAAATCCAAAGCGTCTCTTGAAGATTGTGTTCTCTGTGGTGCTTGACAGTGCAGAAAAGAACCTTTGAAAATTGCACCTATAATATGATGCGATGCATCTGCTTTACGTACATAATGGAAGAGAACTGTGAAGATGTTATAAAACAACAAACAAAAAAAGGTCTCAAGCTAAGTTATTTAGGACACTTACATGCATTGTGCTCTCGCTTGCTCCGCCCTCTCTCAAAAAAGATCACTATCTGAAGAGAGTGAGTGTAAACAGAAGGTGATTCTACTTGGTTTGATTTTTCTCAAGTGAAGATCATATATGATACTTCTAGTTTCCTGTGGAGGTAAAAATCCGTCTCCCTTGCCCTTGGGAGCAGTGTGTAGTGTTAATGGCTCTTCTTGTTTCAGAATGTGCTGAGAGAGCTGGAGAGGAGGAAAGCTGATCTGAAGAGCATCACTGAAAGCTGCACCGCGCTCCAGGCTCTGGTGGAAGGAAGTGAGACTTCCCTGGAGGAGAAACTGTGTGTCCTTAATGCTGGTTGGAGCAGAGTTCGGACCTGGACCGAGGACTGGTGTGACACCTTGTTGGTAAGCTCTGTGTGTGACAAATATTCAGGGTAGTTCTTCCTCCATACCTTTGGAGCAGTTGCAGTTTTTACTTATCTCAGTCTCTTTGATGGGAAGCTTCCATGGTGCATCGTGAACTTAAAGGAATGCAGAATGTATAGCTGGTTACTCTGTAGATGGAGACGTGAGTCCTGGGGTTGTATACAATGAGGAAGGTGGGAAACTGTTTTGTAAGTGTTTTAGATTCACTATAGGCATTGGTACCATGTGCTTGGTAGCAGTGGCTATTACTCAGTGGGTGGGAGATGAGAGTGCAGAATCTGGATGTGAGAGTGATGAACTATTTAAATATCCCAGGCACACAGTTAACTTGACTGAGTGGAAATAACCTGCTTAGTTGTAGAGAACAAAACTGTAGGTTTAACTTCTTTTTCTTTTGCCTTTCTCTTTCTCCTGGCTTCAGTGCTAGACTTTCCCAGGTTCTTAGTCTCCCTAGACTTTGTGGTGTAGTTCCTCTTTTTCTGTGGAAAATCCAGCATATGCTTAGAGAACACCTATCACACACCTTTTAGTTTGATCTCTTTATCATTCCTCTGCCTCCCCTTTTATGTGCCATCACACTACATTTTTAATCTTTTGTCCTTGTTTACAAATTTATCTCCTTGTACCTATTCTGTGTTAATGTTTTATCACTTTCTGTCTTGCTACACCAAAAGTGCTAGCCTTTTGTGTCCACTTGTTATTTAGCTATTAATACGATTCTTGGTACTCTAGTACATAGAAGTAACTTTATAAACAATCCTGAAAGGGGGCATCTACCGCTGCATGTAGGCTGAGGGGGTTATGGGGCACACAGACATTCATAAAACTGCTAGCAGGTTTACTCATTAACTGGTAGTAGCTGGATTCTGCCAGACTAAAATGAGGGAGGGAAAAACCACCAGGTTATGGAAGTATTGTTTGGTTTGTAACAGGTTAGAGCCCAGAATTTGTATCTTGTGTTTTCCATGTAACTTTCTATAAGCTCATTAATTTATTAATGTAAGCGAAAAACAAAAGGAACTGGCCCAGTAAGATTGGTTTGTGTGAGGCTGCTGTGTGTGCCTGAAAGAAACCTCTGTGCCAGCTCCAGCATGAACCGAGCATTTTTGTGTTGATGTATTTTTCTCGGGACCCAGATGATGGCTGTTTAATGGACAATTGATAACTTGCTAGTGGTGTTCAGCAAAACACTTGGGACCCTCTGTCAGCCTATTGCTCTTTCAGACAGCCTGTCGCTGCAAGTGTTTAAGAATATGCTAACTGTGAGTTGAGACCAACAGTGTTTGTTTGGCTTAGTAAATGGAAGACTGAGTGTATTACACAGCCTAAAGCTGCAAGTTGTGCTAAATATACATGAAACAGTCTATAACTGATGCTAGCATGAGACTGATGCTTTCAGATAGTTAAGGTATTTCTGTGGTGTTCAGCGAGTTACGACAATCCACCTGATAATGGGCTGAAATTTTGGAAACTTTGGTGAATACCTGGATGGTGAGCCCTGTGTGTGATGTCCAGTGCCTGTTGCAGGTCGTACTGTTCATTTCATAATCCAATGATGTCAATGGTAGGAGTAGTCATGTAGTTTACCCTTATTTGTAAATGCTGTGGGGATGATCCAAAACTAAAAAGCTTCTGTATTGTGTTCAGGTCTGGTGATGAGTATTGTCCTTGTACTGACTTTGTTAGGTTAAACTCAGTTAGTGAAGATATAAGTTTCTTGATGTTGACAGGGAGGAATCATAGGCCTTCTGTCTCCTTCCTCCCCTCCCTTTGTTTTGTTAGCTTAAAAGATCAAAGCTTAGCGACCCTTTTTTTGGGTAAGAAGCTCTGTGCTAAAGCAGGGTAGTATTTCTCTGAAACTGATAGCTTTGCTTTGTCACACAGAATGTGTTGTTTCTGTCTGTGGCACCTAACATTACAATTTTTGACTACGTAAGAAAACAGACCGAATTAACATGTCTACAATGTGGTAACTTTTCTTAAGAGGAAGAAATATTATAATATAATCACTAAAATATTAAAACTTGACTATTACAATTTGTAGATTTTGGTGTAATACCCTTCCAATTAAAAAAAGCACCCAACAGCAACGGCACATAATGCGTTCTGTTGTATCGGCTAGTGATAAGTGAAAAAATCATGGGGTTTTTGGTCAACTGAGATGTTGTGGTCTGGCTGTAATGTTGTAATACACTGTCTGTCTTTACTGAGATGGAAAAAATACCTCAGCTATTTCTGTTTCCCTTTCCATGAATTAAGAACAATAATATCAAAGGGTCTAGAATGAAAATTTAATTCTTGTAGATACTTATTGAAGGTACAACCTAATTTTCAGTGTTCCCTTCCAAGGTGTATCCATAACACTTCATTTCATTGATTTCCTTTTTACTCATAATGGTTATTTTGGCAGGGTTTTTTTTGTGTGTGTTTTTTCGTGTGTGGGTTTTTGGTTTTGTGTTGGGGGTTTTTTTGTGGATTTTTTTAAGTTTTTCACATTGATAAATTTTTTCATCTCTTTTCCAGAATCATCAGAGCCAGCTGGAAATTTTTGATGAAAATGTTGCCCACATAAGTACGTGGTTGTATCAGGCTGAAGCCTTGCTGGATGAGATTGAGAAAAAGTCAGCAAGCAAAAAGGAGGAAACTGTGAAGGTAGGAAGTGTCGCTGTCAAGTAACCACTTCTGGATTCTAAATGAAGTGAAGTCAGGTTTGTTGCCTGGATTATTTTTAAATATTTTTTCCTTTCCCAGGGTAACCATTTGCATTTTTTTTTTTCACTTCTTAGCGCTTAACATCTGAATTAGATGATGTTAGTCTGCGAGTGGATAATGTGCGTGATCAGGCGATCATCCTAATGAATGGTCGAGGGGTGTCATGCCGGGAACTTGTTGAACCCAAACTGGCAGAACTGAATCGTAACTTTGAGAAGGTCTCTCAGCACATCAAAAGTGCCAAGGTGAGGATGAGTGAGCCCCAAAACATGCTTGGGGACTCTATGCCAAAATGATGTAAAATAGCTTTAGGGCATAGATCTTTATGTGTTAGAACAGCACTTCTCTGCCTTTGATTCTCTTTTAAGTGTAGGTATTTTCTATGTGAAAAATGAATATATTTGTAGAAAATGAATTGATTTTTAGACGAATTGCTTTTTTTACTGGAGTAGCAGGTGATGACTTGAGTTGCAAGGGAAATTTTACAAATAACTATGTGTTATAAAGATTCAGAAAACTGTATGTATTGCAGTACGCCTTTATATAAACTACGGAACATCACTGTAAGCTAATGTGACTGGAGGGTTTTTGTTTGTTCTGAGACCAAAATGCTCAGATTGAAGTTCATGGAGAATTGGTTTAATTCATTAATTTGTGTGTGACAGCTCAGACTAAATCTTCAGCTTGAACAAAGATTCATTATGCTTTGCAGATGCTTGTTGGACAAGAACGGCTTCCTGTCACGTCAGAGCCCCGTGAAGTCAGAGTAGCTTTTCCAGACCTGGAAAAATTTGAAAGTGACATACAGAATATGCTAAGAATTGTGGAAAAGCATCTGGAGTTGGGTGGGGAAGACGAAAAGGTTTGTGAGCAATGGAAGAATTAAATAACTGACTAATTCCCTTTCTTATTTGTCCATGTGTTACATTCCTCCTGACTTTGAGGGGGAATTCTTCTGAGAAAATCTTTTTAAGACAGGAGTAGAAAATGAAGGGAATTGCTAGGTTGTTGGAAACACTGCACAATTTTCCAGTACTTTTCCTGTAGCTGATGCTTCTTGGCTGGAGCGTTTAGAGTAACTAGCCATACATCAGTCTGTATTTTCATCATGGTTTTATAAAATTCAGGTAGTGAACTTTGATTTTCATTTATCTTCTCTCTTCCACTCAAAGTAGCTGTTTGTAAGGAATCCTTCCTGTAAAAGTAACAGGATGCAAACTTTTCTTCATATCTAACTGTCTGAATTTATGTTGAAATGATTGCTTAGTGCAACTGAGACTCTTACTATGCATTTGGCAATTTGGGGTGTCTAATCTGTTTCATTGGGTAGATATTTTTTTTCACATTAAATTTAAACTGGTGTGATACATTGAATCACAGTGCAGAGGTCAGGTCAGTGGATGTTTTTGAGACAAGGTGCAACTAAGAGTCTTGTAATACGTCTCATAGCAAGTTCAAATAAGAACTTGGAACAAAATTTGTCTTTTTCTAGATTCTTATGTAGGCTTTGCTATTCACCTGTATAAAAACAGTCATAATTTTGTTTGCATTTTGTCCGCAATAGCCTTGTTGGCTACAAAATTGGGTGAAGTCCTGCCAGGCCACCCTACCTGCCTTCATTTGAAGCACATGAACTATTATAAACTGAGCTGGAAAGATGAGTATAAGTCTGTGGAAAATGGCACTTATACTACAGAAAACAATTTTTAAAAGGCCTCAATGGAAGGACCTATTGTTATAGAACATATGCTTCCCTTTTTGCTGTTTTTATATATCCTATGTTTTCTTTTTCTTGCTATTCTGCTCTGAGCTTGCTTATTATGTAAGGGAATGTCTAGAATAAAAATGGAGCTAAAGTCATAGCATCCTCTTGCTGTGGCTGCCTTCTGCTGGCTCATTGAGTGAGCTTCCTGCAGGGCATCTCTTTATGAAGTTTATGGAATGACCAAGCTAGATTTTAGGCTTTGGTAGCTGTGGAGGAGAATCTCTGCTGGGATTTGGCTCACGTTTGAATAATAAAACAACAGTATGGTACTGTTACTGTTAATATCTGAGCAGATAATAAACTCATTTTGGAAGTCATAGCTGAACTATCTGTAAATAATATGGACTTGTGTAATTTTAGCTGGATCAAGAAAGAGCTCAGATTGAAGAAGTTTTACAGAGAGGAGGGCAGTTTTTACAGCAGCCTATGGAGGACCATAAGAGAGAGAAGATTCGCATACAGCTGTTGCTTCTGCAGAAAAAGTACAACAGTGTGCAGGTATGATTATGATAGTTTCTATAGTTAAAGTTCATTTATGCAGTCTTCCCGTTGGTATCCCACTTACAACCTGCTTATGACTTTCTAACTATAGTTAAAGCTGTTAATTGAGTTCTCAGCTGAAAAGGTTTATGTGAATACGAGTCTGCTCCTGAATTCCTTTGCTTTCCTATATGAGGGTATTATCGGCAATTGTGGACTCTGGTATGTTGTGGTGCTTTCATACCCATGTCATATTAAAATTTTTTTTTAATGTTTTTTGTGTAGAACAAAGGGGATCTGTGTTCTTATACGCCTTTTAGTTCACCTGTTTGAATCATATTAGAGTTGGTGAGGTGTAGCTCAAAGGCAAGGTAAGACCTTCAGGCCAGCTTTGATCACAGGTCTGTGCAGATAAATAGAATATAGCTATTTTAAAAAATAGATGGTAACTATTGCAGATTTTGGAATATGCGTCTTCAAATGAATTCCTCAAGTATTTTTGTTTTTCAAATAACACCTATCCTGCTCGTTACTTCTCTCTTCTTATACCATATTTTCCTAATACACTGGATTGTAGGAGTGCAGGTCATTTCAAAGGAGGCAGGTGGTGGAACTCTCTCCAGTGTTTTCTCAGTATAAGAAGGAACATGACAGTTTAATGAAGTGGCTGGATGAGGCTGAGAACCGTCTGTCAGGGATACAAGGTGTGGAGGATGAACAAAAACTAAAGGTAAATGAGACACTTTTTTTTTCCTTAGAGCAAACAGAGTGAAGGCTATGTATGAGCCTTAGAGAGTCATATATTAGGGTTTTATGGCTGTTCTTTTGACACCTTCTTGGAAAGAAGTGTTTTCAGAATGACAGTGTTCATTTTTCATTAGGAAATTATCTGCGTACACTAGTTTGAGATTTCTACATAGTCATCGTAGGTCCAAAATATCCCAGCCATCAGGCCCAAGTCTTAGAACGTGATCTGGGTGGTATGGTTGAATCAGGACAGTTTCTCTTGCAAGTCTTGCTCATGGAGATTAGGCTTAGCTCTTTTTGATACCCCAGCTCAAACAGCCTGATTCAATGTCTGGTTGGTGCAGGTATGATAAACTCAGTGCCTCTGCATCCTGTGGTTGGAATATTTTAACTATGCTGCTTTTCACTGCCTCAAGTGCTTAGGGGAGTGATAACTACCCTCATATGATTGATATTACTTTACACAATGAAGATTAATAAAAATGACAAAGGTGGAAGTATATTTTTATGAGAAGAGTTATGTGTGATAATGTGTATGTGTGGGTCTTGACAAACAATTTCACAACTGATTTAATAGGATGTCAGTGTCTGATAAAATTTACTGCCCAGAAAGCTGTATGTCTTAATTGTTGAGGGTACAGATGCTTGCAGTGGGGTTTTTTTGCTATGTTGTGGCTTAGTGGTTGGTTGTGTTTTTTTTAAATTTTATTTCTCCTTTTCATCCTTCAAAACACTTTGGCTGCATGGTAATTACATTAATATTTTAGGCAATAACAGTAAGGAACCTTGTGAAGCAGTAAGTAATTTCTTGGACAAGCTTGGGGGCTAAGCAATCTGTCAAGTACTTCTCAGTTTCTGCATATGAAGCTTCATAATTAAAACCAATCAATCTCTTTTTGACTGCTCTGTAACTTTTTAACCCAGCACCAATTAACTCGGAGGCAGGGGTAAAATGCTCTGTTTCCCTGCGAGTCTCATGCCACAAAATTATGATGTGGTGCTCTTCCTTCACAGCTGTAGTGCTGTGTGGCTTCAGCTGCCTACCATAGCTGTAGACCTATGGCAGATGGTCTGCTCTCCTTGGTCATGCTGGCTATTCAGTACCAGCTATGAAAGTAAACCTTTTCAATCTGCTTGTCTTTGGAGAAATGTCTTATAAATTCTAAGCTTCCCAAGCAGAGCTGGGCAGCAAAAGATGGCCTCAGGGTCCGTTTAACTGTCTGACATCTGACTGCTTTGTTGGGTCCTCAGCAGTCACTCGTGGTGTACTTGCACATGAGCTCCTTGGGACCTCACTGATGGTGGGGAACTTGTTTGAAGGCAATTGGGATCCATACACATCCAAACAGCACAGTTCACTTGTTCTGTTTGCCCACCAGCTGCTTTGAGTGAATTAATTACTGGATTGAAAAGGGAAAAAGGTGGACCTGGATGGTTCTTTGCTAATGGGAGCACTCTGTGCCACAGACTGGTCTTCCTTGTCACTGTTGGTTGTGCTGCAAGTTGACTGGTCTTCTCTAAGGAAGATCCTGTCCTTTGCCTCCTATGAAGCCTTTTTCTCTGGCAATATACTGCAGCTAATCCCTAGCACTACTGGATCTATTCCTGGATTACTGCATCTTGGTATCTGGGCATTGAATGCAGAATATCATGTAAATATGGATTACCATAGAAATTGCAGTAGACTATTGATGGAGTGATGTTATCTTTGCTCAAAATTAGTGAAGCTGTGTAAAAATATCCTTATACTTTCAGATGTAGTTTCTGGTCTGTCTGAGTTAGCTGGGCTTTTGGAAAGGGAGCACAGCAGTTTTTGTTCACTGCTGTGAAACTTGGAAATTTCTGCTTTTACTTCATGTGCCTGTGCCTCTGGCTTTCTGATGCTGGAATAAGCCAGCCTGCCTCAGGTGACCCTACTTTACTTTTAATGGCTTGTTCTTTCACCTGCTTTGCTAATTGATCTTGAACACCAAAACCAGTATGGGACCATACCATTTCTGAAGGGAGAAACAGTGTTCCCAAATATCACCATCATTTCAGTTTAACCCAGATGTTCCAGAGTTTTCTTCAAGCCACTGGACTTGACTTACCCTCAGCCCCAGGGGGTTTAGCCCTAATGCTAAAACTCTGCAACAGAAACTGTCCCTCCCCAATTGTTACCATCTATTCTGTGCTTGAACCAGAGGCTCTCCCTCCCCTTTCTTTTGTCAGTAGGGATGTCTGATGAAGGTGGGGAAAGGGAAACCCTGGATGTATCCGTGGGGCCCCCAGACTACCAAACAGCAAATTGTAGTGCTTTTTGCTCATCTCAGCTCGGGACTGAGAAGCACTAAATGCATGCTTGACCCACTGGTGCGCAGCTGGCTCAAACCCTCACCTTGGTGTAAGGAAGGTATAGTGACAGAGGAAGAGACACTAGTGCTTGAAATGAATAAAGGGAGGGAAAGAAGGATTTCAGCCGCCAAGCTGGGGAGTAGACTCCAATTAAGTTTTTATGTAATACATTATTTATGTTTTTGTAAATGAGTGTGGAGGAGAGGACTTATTTATGGTGCTTGAAGGTTATATATATCTATATATTGATTTGGTGGAAGTAGCTGGATCATAAATATTCCTCATCATGTATGCTTCTAGGGATTATGGAGCTAAGTGTCTGAAATATTGGTAACCCTTCTGCATAGCAGGTACTTCTGAATAATCTTTGTTTTACCACAAATCTGTTAGCTAGAAAAGCCTGCACTGGAAGTTTGTATCTCCTTGAGTACCTTCTTTTTTTAACCTTGCTTTAGTATTTATTTAAATTGCTCTATTCTGAATGTGGCTTGGAATGAGGGAAAAGGAAAAATTAAACCTTAAATTGCAGAGGTAATTAGTTGACTAAAGTTCCTGAGAGATTTTTCCAGGTTTTAGAAAACTGTTTGGAAGTGAAAATGATAATTTTGCAGATGGTAAGTGAATTTGATGTTGCAGGCACAGTGCAGTTCTTCCTATAAACGGAAACACAGACACCATCTTGAAGGCTCTTGAAGTATTATTCCTGTAATAAAGAAAACATATTTGTTTGCCTATAGTGCTTTTTATAGGGGAAGTTCTAGGTTACTTAAATATGAACTATTAGCTACATTGCCCACAAATACGTTGCTTACTGACTGCATTAATTAATCCAGAAGAACAAATAAAATGGGCGTGACATTTTAGCTTTTCCTAGAAAACCGGCTATGAAATATTTTGAGTATGAGAGAGAAGGGGAAAAGGAATGGTTGAAAAGTGAGCATTTCTAATCAAAAAGGTTTTCATTTGCAAAGATAAGTAATGTGTGGTGATCTGAGATTAGACTGGGTATATGCTTTTGGTTAAAATGTTTGTGTAGTTAAACATGCAAGGTAAATTATTTAATTTGATGTCAATTTCTTGGGCAGTATTTTCCAAAATCCACTTGGAAGCAAGTCAGAGTATCTCCTTGAGTTGAATCTTCAGTAGATTTTGTGTAAAAGGGGAAGAAGATCTGAAACTAAATTATAAATTGCAGGTCAAACTAGAGGCTAATATAAGAGGAAACAAATTTTTATTTGACCACTGAATTAAAATTATTTTAGCAGCTTTTGTTGAGAAGCCTTTTTTTATAGAATTTACATTAATAACTGAGTATTCCCCTTTTTTCCCCCGTCCTACATTCTTCCTAGTATTTAAAGAGAGACCAAATTTAATAAACATGCTCTGTCACCAGTGAAATTAAAGTAAAAAAGGGCTATTAAGTCATCCAGTCAGATCTCTTCCTAAATCACTTTTGATTAACTTTTTATTTGTGGGAACAAGTGGAAAACAAGTTTGCTGCATGGCAACAGATGCTATTGTAAATCTTGTGCAAGTTTTTTCTAATGGGAGATAAAGCAATGTGTTAAAAGCAGAAAGATAATAAAGTCCAGTGACCTATTCATTTGGATGAAATCCAATTCTGGACTGTTGCCTGTGTGAGAATGAGACTTGTGGGA
>KZ506278.1:182402-215747 GCA_002844005.1 Limosa lapponica baueri | reverse complement strand
ACATGAATTTCTTTGGTGTCCATAGACTTGCTGGAGATAATAACAGGGTCAGATAGAAAGCCCACAGAAATGTTAAAGGATCTGATGAGGTGGCATTTGCTATCTCAGATTAACAGGAACTAGGGACTGGTAGGGGAGTAAGATTCAAAGAAACTAAAGCAACTTGTAGGGCCTGAGTTTTGCAGCCACTCAGAACTAGGGGTCGGGTGGAAGCTTGGAGGAGGGTAGTAACTGTGAGTCCATGAGAGTCAGTCAACAAGGGGAGATCTGGCCAGTCACGAAACATTCTTGATTCTTCCAAAAAGGTGAACAAGGAATAAGGGAACTGTGTGTTGAAAACTTGAGCTCCCCTATAGTCATGCCCATTCAAGGTGGGAACAAAGAAGCTGTGTGTGCTGCCATGGATGAAGTAGATGCCTTAGATGTATGTGAAGATTTTGCTGTCTGTCGTGCAATATTAAAAACCTGGAGGTTTTTTTTTCTACTGACATTTGTAAAGGAAAGTTTGCTCTTTGAAGAAAAGTGAAGCTCAGGACTGCTTTATGCACCTCCCTGTTTAAACACTGAGGGGAATATACTGATGTCCTACAAACTCCTGTGAGCCTGCTGTATATTGTTTGATGAAGCCTGATTACTCACATAGCTAGAAGCACAGAAATAGAAGCTTTCTCCTCTGGAACTTTCATCCTAATTACTACATGGACATTGGGAATTAAATACATAGTCTTGTAGGAATTCTTTCCAATCTTTCTGCCTTTGATACCAGACTGGTGCCCCTGACAATTGTTTGCTAGGAACCTACCTATTGAACCCACTGAATGATGAGGCTACCAAGAATTTGACTGTCTTTCTGTCCTGTTTTGGTGGACACTAGAGAGAGCAGAAATATGTCAGCAGTGCAGAGATTAAGGTTAACCTGAACATTAATACGGAAAAATATATAATGAAATATTTCTGTAATACTACTACTACTACTATGTAAACATCAAATATCTATCCATTTCAACCAAGTTACAGGCTGCTGTTTCTCAGGGATATTTTTTGCTTCCAGCTTTACGGGGAGAGTCTGAACACTGAAGAGGTTTTTCTCTGCAGTTTGTTAGCCAACACATAGGGTTATAGCCTTTTTTCACTCCTGCCGTTTTTGCTTTTGCTGTTTTGGTGGAATCACTGATCTCTCCCAGCAGCAGCTGGTTTCCTTTGAACATACTCTTTATCCAATATAGTAAATAAAAAAAAAAAAAAATTATTTGCTGTTGGGCTACTGAAGCTTTCTTCTAAGTTCCCATTCAGCGTGACCTACATCATGCCTGAAAATGAATCAAAAAGTTGCCTGTGGGTGGCAATTGATGAGTGGATATTGCACAGATTATTGGGTTTGTCCACTGGTAATACAGTTACTCTGCCAAGTGGGCTTCACTGTCGCAGTCCTTGACAGCTTTGTGAAATTCAACAGAATATTGTTGAATGTATTAAAGTTAAGAGATCTTCACGAGCAGATCAAGCATAATGGCTTTGTATAACTGTGAAAGGTTAAAAAAAAATATGCAAAGGGTAAAGTTCACTTAAGTAGTTTTTGCTTAATCACAACCTTTGGCATTTTTACTTCACAGAAGATTGAAATGACCTGAGTATCAAGTGTGTTAGTTTTCTAATAAAATTGCATACTTACTGGTAACATAAATATATTGGATACGTTATATACTGCCTACCTGTTGCTGCTCAGAGTACAGCTATATTCAAAATACTCACTTCAGGTTTCTTGGTTTGTTTGCTTTTTTACATTCACTTTTTTACTTTGTAGTTCTAGTGATATAATGTGTTCCTAATAACTGTCATAAGAGGTAATGGGGAAACCTGTTTCCACCTCTATAGACTTTCAAGTAATACGCTTTTTTATGGTTTGTAAGTATTAAGATGCTATTTATTTCCCTCCAAAGGCAAAGAAACTGCTTTCTCTGACACACTACTTTTTGTCCTAGGCTCTTGTCACTTTGTCTTTTTCACCTTTTGTTTATTAAAGGTTAAAGCCTGTTTATCGATCATCTAATGTAACTCTATTGAGAGAGGAATGGGATACTTGAAGGAAATGTGGTGTAATCAATAACTTCTCTGTTCTGCTGTGTAGTCTGCATAAGCCTGTAGAAACCTGTGGTGGAATGAAGGTGACAAAGTAGGTTGTTACTGGAGTGTTTCTACCTTGGCCAAAATTGTAGTACAGGTGCTGCTAGACTGCCTTCAACACATAGTGGTCTGGAAAACTTAGTTCACTTTGTATAAGCTATCCAGACCTAAACAGTATTTATCATTTATTTGTTTATTTGTACTGGTTTAAGTTGCAGATGCACAACTATGACTTGCTGTGTACCCATCACCTTAAAATTGTGCTCCTTGGAGCCCTGCTGCTGCTATATATCTGCAGTGCAGCTGCAGCAGATTTGCCTCCCACGTGTGTACTTAAAAAGTAAAATAATGCTTTTGAAATATTGCAGGAATAATAGTTACCTGCAAGCTGACCCATTTAGGTAGCCAAACACCTGCATTTTTTTGTTTGCTTGTGTGAATATGTAAACTACATGGGGAACTAAAATACTGAATATGGAAAGTACTGTATTTGGGAATGAATTATATTATCGCCACTTGTCCTGAGAATTAAGTGGTAGTTATGGCTACTTGTTTGTTTGCCTCAGGTTTTTCATACTCTGTATTGTCATCCACAGTGGAGAAGGTGAAGAACCAGTGGGACAGTACCCAGCATGGGGTGGAGGTGAGGCAGCAGCAGCTGAAACACATGCTGACCGACAGCATCCAGTGGGATCAGCAGAGGCAAGAAATGGAGCACCTCATGGAGGAGTGTGAGATCTGTCTGCGTATGCTCCTGCAGGCCCCAAAAGAGATGCTTGCCAAACAGATTTCAGACAACAAAGTGAGACCCTCTACACTTTTTTTTTTTAGTCCCTACCAGACTCCTCAGCCTATGTAGTGCTACTGGATTCAATTGATGTGTGAATATACAGTTCAGTTGTAGGACTGATTTGTCTCTTCTGGGGCATAATATATTCTAAATTGGCTCTATTTTTTTATATATATATCAGACTTCCAGAGAATCTGCTTTCTGGGAGGGAAGCAGGTGGTATGTGTGCATGTGTGTCTTTTTGGAAGTATAGTTGAAATGAGTGTAGTGTAGCACTGAATAAATGATACTATGCAAAAAGCTTGAACCTCAGACCACTAAAAGTTTAATCATACAGCCACAGAACATAGCCTGTACTACTTCATTAAAACCTAGTAGCAGTGGTTTAGTAAATCCAGGAATGGACCTAGCTATTTGAAATTATCCTGCATTTCACTTCTGATGGATGCCAGGTGTATTCAATGTTTTTTTTTTTTTTTCTAAGCCCATGCAATATTTGCTGCTTTTCATATCACAGCGAACCTGCTGTGATAAATCAATAAGTCTGATGTCCTTTGTCCTGGTGGCTGTCAGAAAAAGGGCAGGCTGCAGGTGGCACAGGATGAGAACTAAAGAGACAAATCAGTGAGGAGGGGCTCTTATCAGTGCAGCATTTAGAACAGGGCTAGAATAGAGTTTTATAAAGTGTGTCTGTGTATATATACACACATCTATATATATTCATGAAGGGACAATGTAGGTGTGGAGCTGGATATGGAAGGAAGCAGGGAGTATGATTCTGAGAATTCTGCACTGATCCATAGCTATTTCAGTAAATGGTAAAATTGTGTGCTTTTCATAGTCTTTCTCTACGTGAGCAGGGGAATGGAAATGGACTTTCAGGTCTGCTTTGCTTTCTTAAGCAAAAGTAGGTCTATGCCCAAACATATAATACAGAGATCATAGGATATAACTGGACATATATATATATGCAAATAATCTTGATTTCAGGATTCTTTAAAGTCAAGACACCTTATGAATATCCTGCCACAATAAGCAAGCACATCTACTGTATTTTCTTCATTTAAAAACAAAAAACCCATGTAAAACAATGGAATCAGATTCTCTTGCTGCGCACTTCATTTATGCCACATTTAGGTGTCACTTATATCACTATTATCATAATCTGAACTTATTCATGCTACTAAAAATATGGAAGTGATTTTTACTTCTGTTGCCAGTAAAACACAGAAGATAATTTTTCTAGCCTTTGGCATTTCTGGCAAATATAATTGTTCTCCACCTGTTTGTGTTTTAGTTGGTTCATTGTTAGGACCAATACTACTTAGTATCTGTAGATTTTCTTTTTAAGATTTTTCATCTAGATGAAAGATATGGACATTTTTGTTTTTTTTTAAAAAAAAAAGGTGAAAAGAAGGGTTTTACAATATGATAAAATGAATAATTTGAAAAATAGTCCAATTTTGATTTTACTATGTCTCATACTGGAATTGTTTGTTCAGCTGTTGGTACAGGATTTGCATAGAGGTGACATCACGGTAGCTGCATTCAATGATCTTTCTAATAAACTTCTTCGAGAGTATCGTGATGATGACACAAGGAGGGTGAAGGAAACCACTGACCAAATGAACACTTGTTGGGTTAATCTGAACCAAAGGTAATTACAAGGTTTCACTCTATATGTAGCTGTTTGTGTCTTAATCTTGTATCCTGTGTATAGGTGTGTATTGCAGTCTCTTCTCTGTCTGCTTTATGACAGCATTTAGGGACACTGTGGATAATTAGTCATTTAAAGTCAAGCTGTTTTGATGATGGAAATTCCCATAGTTCACCATGGAAGGCTTCTGTATGACTTCTCATTTATGTGGTGCTTTTTAAGTGGGGGGAAAAAAAAGTACTTATGTTTGGTCTCAAGTTTGCTTGTGGCTATTATTCTCTAAGTGTCTTTGAACAGTTCCTCTCCTGTTCCTTGATGCTGGTATGCTTTATGTATTTGTAGTTTGTTGCTGCGCTTTCTTTCCATAAGGCTGTAATTATTCAGCTTTGTCTTCCAATGCCATTCATTATGAATGACCATTCATTATGGTCTTTCATCTCATGGAAGCTTTCCCTGAATGGGAATGCGCTTTGGGTTCTAGAGTGCGATGGTTCTAGAACTCCTATCTAGAAAATGCTTGAGCTATTAGAACTGAGACTTAGTTGAAACTTAATTCTTTTTATTCATCCTCTATTTAGACATATTTGCAAATATGTCTTAATGAAAGTATGGTATTTCCCTATGCGAAATATAGTTTCCTGCAAGGTAATCTAATCTCCGTAGAAATGCTTTTTAGTATTTGATAGACAATTAACATTTAGAATACTGTCTGACTCGGTGTCTGCAGCTTAAAGGACGATATGCTTCATGCTTAGAGGGACAGAAGAGAAAATCCTGTGTATATGGGAGTGGGGGAGATGACAACCAAAGTCTGTATGTATGTGTGCACGTAAAAGAGGTGACTGCTTTTATAATGAGATGTCAGTTAAGGTAATAAAAATCCTAGTACTAAAGTCTCTGAAGTCAGTGTTATATTCTGGGGAGTGAGAGGAGGAGAACTTCGCAGTGGCGAATAGGTAATGAAGGAGGCAGAGTAGAATGTCATCTTATCCTTCTTTGGGGGAAAAGGGTACTTCTGTCATTCTGTGCTTTTGATGTGGCATCTGGTTTCCTGGTTCTGTCCATTGAGAGATGAGGTACAAAATAGGTAAAACTTTGTACGGCTCATTCCGTATGATCATTTGAGAGAGAATAAAAATCTGTTAATACTTAAGTGTTTTGAGACAAGGCTTTTCAAGTGAGTAAAACATTTCATAATTATTCTATGTGATGTAGACAACTTCTTTTAATGGTTCTTCAGCAAACTTACAGTAGACAGTGGGAAAGGCTTTGGCATGTGACAAAACTTCCTTGGCTTTTTACTTTTTCTGAACTAGGTCATAGTGATGAGGTCATCTCCTGAAATGGCCCTTTCTGACCATTCATTTGCATTAAGATTAGGGACTGCAGCATTTTCACCCTTAGATTGTCTTTTCTTACCTTGAAGTAAACAAATAATCTTTTAAAAGAGGCCATTAACTTCATCTGAATGTCATGATGACATCTGTGGATGAAGATGCAATTAGAGGGTGAGGGGAAACAGCTCCTTGTTGGATTAGCAGTAACAGTAGACTACAGCTCTGTAGTAGTCTCATTCACATTCAAACTTTGCAGCGTTTTGGCTAGAAGTGGTATAAAACTGCCCACCACTCAGCAGGTGACCAGAAAGAAGAGCTCCTGCCTGGAAGCCTCTAATTATTTTTGAATCTGCTCAAGTCTGGAATAATAAGCAATTGCATTCTGTTGTATGTAACTGAAGCTCCTCAATTATCACTAGGGCTACTGTTTTGCAGTCTGCAACCTTAGGAAGATGAGTATCTGCTTTGTTTTTTAACTAGGGACAGAATGTAAAAGAGAACTCTGAGAACCAGTGGGTAGCCAGAGCGTGGAGCTGCTCAACGTAACCCCATGGAGCAGCAAAGTAGAACTGAAAGGGGAGAATATGCAGCAAAAGCACCTTTTCAAGGGAATGAAGATTTTTATACTTGCTTTAAATGCACTAAATAGAAATACTAGTGAACCTTGAGTGACATGGCTTACTTCATGTGGCAGATCTTGGGACATGCAGGGGTTGTACATGTGGCCCTATGGCTTCTTTAAGTGGAGATCTGTTTTTATAGCATAATGCTTTAAAATACTGATTTGTTCCCATGCTTGGAAGTTGTGGAAGAATGAGTCCTAAGTAGCACAAGAATACTACCAGGAAGACTGTAGCCATGGCATGTGAAGTTGAAGGCGCTTATTTTAAAACTGTTGGCATTAAGAGATTGAAGCTCCCCAGCTTGACATTGTGTAAATTGGATACTCTAGCCAGTGACTATTTATGTTCTATTTTTATACTTTAGGGTGCAACTGTAGTAATTCTGTACGGTTTGGCTGCCTCAGTGGATTACAGTTGCTGTCTGTACTGTCTCAGATGTTATTTTCTGCCTTTCTTTTGATCACACACCTGTATGCATTGCAGATTTTTAGTTTAAATCTAAAAAACTAATTGGGTGGAACAGAAAGCTGAAACAGTGCCATGAAAACTTAAATAGTAGAGTTACAATTTTCTTTTTCTTCTTGGATGTGTCTTTGCTAATAGAATCTTCTTAGACCTTCTTCACTATCACTGTGTTAAGTTAGCTGCATTTGTAAAGGCTTCTCCAGGTTGTCCTTACATCTAATTTTTACATCCTGGAGGGACCACTTGTCTTTTGAGGCTGTTCTAATTGTTTTAGAATTCTTTAAAAATCTGAGTCATGTTTTTGCAGCATTGGGTAGTTGTTAATCTGCAGTACAGAACTCTCCGTAATTATTTGTTTTACTTTTGTGGCCTTTACTGGAAAGAAAAGTGTCTACTCTGCAAAAGTTTTGCTCACTACTGCTAGAAGGTCCTCTTTAAAAGCGCCCATGTAGTCTTGAAACATTATTTGTAAATCTGTTAATTTATTCTGCTGGAGTATGTATTTAATGAAAGGAATGATTTTCAGCTTTTATTCAAATATCAAGACAGCAGTGGGATTGTAATAGGATTTCATTCTTTCCTTTAATTTCAACCAAGCAGAAAGTTTGAGAAATTAAAACTTTAGGCTGAAGAAGACATTCTTCAACAAACGTTATTAGCTACAAAGTTCAGGTTGTCTTAGTTCCCATCTAGTACATCAGTACTTAGACTTAGAGATCTGGGTCACTTGCAGTGTTTCATCCTTTGGGGCTTTTCTTTTTCTTTGAAGGTCACCTTTATTACCAGTCTGTTCTTCCTGTTGTCACTTCTGTTCTTCCACCTTTGGCCTTAACCCCCTGCTGGGGAAGAAAATCCCTGCAGAGGGACAGGGTTTTGAACTCAGAGCTCATAACTGCTTTTACTTTACGTTCTTCTCACAGATCCTTGGTGTGCTCTAATTTTTGAGCTGGTGCTTGTTATCTTTTCTAGGTGATATCTATCAAACCATTTGTAATCCCTAGCATGCTGTTTATTTTTTTCTCAAGAGTGGGTGAAGCATTCCAGAGCTTCAAGTGAGAAGCAAGAATGAAAGCTTCTTGCCCTGCTAGTCATTTACTAGTAGCCAAAACTTGGGCAACTGTGAAGTCGGGAATGATTCAAACAGTCTTATTTTGGATAAAGCAATTATTAACAAGTGACATAAGACCTAAGCTCCTAAAGTGGGGGTTGCAACACTATCTTTTTGCAAGTAGTCTCTAGAAAATTCAGTTGGTTATGCTAATACTTAGGAATGTAAGCCTGGCAGAATTGAAGTTGCATGAGATTTTCTTACTGTCCTTGAAGAAAAACAGCTTTTCCTTGCATCTGTCTTTTCCGATGTGCTAGTAAACCAGAATACCTGCTTTGAAATGTCATCCTGAATGGTACTGAACACCTGCAGCTTCTTTTCTAAAAAGACTTATTTTAGCTACTTTTGAATCACACAGTGATTCCCTAATACTGCTGAGCAGTATTATTGCTGCAGCATAGCAAGGAAGAAAGAAAGCCTAAGTAGAATAGGAGGAGGCAGAAGACATATAAGTTTGATGGGCCTGTCTGGAAAAACCTGTTCAATTCCTGTGAAAAAATCAAAAGCTGAGTGTTTCGGCCTTGTCTTACTTGAAATTAAATATCACTTTACCCCTGAAATCTTACAATATGGTTAGTGCTTGATGTGAAAATAAAATTGAACTTCCTACTTACTTAGCAGCAGCATTCTAGATAGTAGCCCTGCTAGGGATTTCTGTACAGAGTGCTGATGTGGGACAGCTTGTTTCTTTCTTTTGTCCCGATTTTGGGAAAAGAGATACTGCAGAACAACAGCCTCAAATGGATGAAATCTAGCTTGTCATGCTTTAATTAATGTTGTTAATCAGAGCTTGTAAAATTGCTGACTATAACAGTTTCACATCTGAGTTTCATTTCAATGACAAGGAAACAGTTCTGTTATGCAGAAGCATAATGTGATCTTTTTCCTAGGAAATCTTTTGAAGTTACATATCAACAATATAATCCAAAGGTTTTAAATGAGTTCCTTCCATCTAAAAAAAATCCTCTTACAAACAAAAATTTTGTGTTTGTACCAACCAGAGATCTTTTGGATTGATTGAAAATTTGGACTATATTCTGCCAGTCTCTTTTTTCGATTTAAGCATGTTGAGCATGGCTTGACTGTTATGATAGCAGTGTATTAATCTGAGTGACAGTGTCAAAAGTCTTGCCTTTTAGCAGAGAGAACTTGACTCTTACAAATTTAGAGAAATGTTTCTGCTCACTGTAAAAGAGGAGGAAAAATAGCCCCCAAACCCTCCGTGCTTCTACTCTATATGATTTTTGTTCATGAGGAAAAGCATTCGCGCTTTTCACATGGGAATAAGACTTCTACCATCTGGGGGATCGTAAGTCCATGATGGTAATACTCAAAGAGGAAAAGCTAGGTTTTTAATTAATAACTGCCTTTCTTCCACATGCCTTTTTAAAAAGGGCTGTGACACACATAACCAGTTCAGAACATCAGTGATACAAATAATGGTAAAACAAGCTGTGGCAAATGTAAAGTTTCTTAATAGAGTTAACATTCAGATTTCCTTTTAGTAGTTTCATTATGATGTATGTAGTGGTGTATGTTATGGGGGACCACTTTGACACTTGTCTTGTTTTCAGAGCTGTTGATAGGCAGAATTTCTTGGAAACAGAGATGAAGACAGTACAGGCCTCACACAAGGATCTGGAGAGCTTCCTCAAGTGGCTTCAAGAGGCAGAGACGACAGTTAATGTTCTAGCAGATGCGTCCCAGCGTGAGAACACTGCTCAGGACAGTGCCTGCGTAAGGGAACTCAGAAAGCAGATGCAGGTGAGAAACTAAATAATACTGCTGTTATTCATGCTTTTTCTCAATGGCAAATGTTATAAAAGAAAGCTATGTACGCGAGTTGGGAAACCTGCAGCCTATTAGAAGGTGTTTAAAAAACAGTATTTTGGAAGTCAGGTGTGTGAAGGAAGCAGATTTTGCTTCCTAAGGTTTGAAAGACATATTTTGTGGGCAGCTGTGGCACTGAGGGCTGTTAGATGTCGTTGGAGGG
Source organism: Limosa lapponica baueri (assembly GCA_002844005.1). Lineage (NCBI taxonomy): Eukaryota > Metazoa > Chordata > Aves > Charadriiformes > Scolopacidae > Limosa > Limosa lapponica. The sequence continues at coordinate 205,650 of KZ506278.1, read as the reverse complement.
GTACTGTATTCAGGAAGTGTATTAAACCTTGGAGGGTAACTATTCAGGAAGTGTATACTTGATTAAACCAAGTCATGTTGTGGGGTTGTCCAACAGAACAATTTAATCTACTTCCCTCCAAGTAAAACTCTCGTGGGCTGCACTGTCTCCTATCCCTGCCTGCACCTTCCTCCTGCTTTTCCAGCAATCCAAGAAGTTGTTGTGCTTGGATCACCTCTTCTCCCTCTCCTGCTTCCCATCAGCTCCCCAGGTGACCTTCCTTCCCTTACAGGCCACAGACTGGAAACCTGAGAAATAACTGAGGAGACTAAATGACACCACTTACAGTCTTTTTTCATATAAGGACACCCCAGCTTGTCTAAAATCTAGAAGGGAGATCCATTCTCCCTGTCTAAGAACCATGGACTAGCTGAATACCACATTGTCTGACTGTTCTTGCTTTTGCATATCCCTGCTTTTGCACATCCCATACATCTCCTTTGAAGGAGGTAGGAGGGAGAGAGAGGAGCTGTTTTCAGTCTGCAGTAAGGATACAGTGTGTTGAGGGAAAACAGGAGGAAAGGGTGTGGAGACCTGACAGCTCTTTTAAAAATTAACACCTTTGGGTCTGTGGCAGGAAAAGGTTGAACATCACCGGCTGAAAGGATTTTATGTTTCTATGATGTATGAATTTCCTGAATTTCATTTGTCCTGTTTACCTGATGTGAATGCTGTTCACGTGTCACCTTTCTCCTGAATGTTTTAATATATTTTTTCCTTCAATTAGATTGCATCATTTAGTACAGTTGTTTTGATATGCACAGAACTGAGCGGCTAGATCAGTTATTAAATCCTGCACTCTGGGTTTGGAATAAAGTCTGTGGTCTAAGTTCATGAGGCTTGAGCAGCTGCTAATGAAAAGAAGTCCTGCTTTCAGTAGTGCTGTTAATCTGAACATATCTACATTGAATTTAAATAAACAAGACAGTTTAAAGTATCTGACAGCAAACTACTTACTAATCATAAGGAAAAGAACAATATATTGCGGAAGCTTGTGTCTGGCTTGACACTCACCAATGTTTATATGATTCTGGTCAGTCGGGTACCTCATCTGTAAAGATGTGGCTCTTTGTGAAATCCTGAGATTAGTCTGAAATGGCAACACCTAGAAGTTAATGTTATACTTTCTACTGGCAAAAAACCCCAAACAACTAGTATAGTGGAGATGGAAGAGCTAAAACGAGGCCACAGGAAGCTTACAACTTGAGGTGGTGCTGTGTGTAAATAGCCTTATTTTTGCATTGCCTTGCATTCTGTGTAGTCAATCACACCAAGGGAAAGCTATTATTTCACAGTTTGCTTGCTGGGTCTATGCAGCTGTGAAGAACCTTGGTCATGGAAGATTGATTGTCCTCCTTCATTGGGCTGCAGTCTGGTTAAAATGGCCAGGGTTGTGTGGTGTGAGGGGAGAACTGCTGGGCAAGACGGGCTGCAGGGTGGAGAATGTCTATAACCAGCTCTCGACCATGCCCATTGTCCTGGCTTGTAACCATTGAGAAGGCAGATGTAGGTGCTTGGGCATGGCCTCCACTTGTTCAGCAAAACATTACCTACTATTCTCCACCTTTTTCTGTGACTGTATGCTTCCACACACTGTACACATGAAGCATAATCACTTACCTTAGCCATGACTTTACATAATATTGTGTGCTTGTTTCAACTACCAAAGGAAGTTGAGCATGTCAAAGACTAATAGTGTAATGGCTTCCAAAATGAACTTTTTCCCCTACCGTCTTTCAATCTCACTTTAAATATAACTGAAGACATTCATTTAATGACACTGGCAAACACTCCAAAATCAATGTTTGTTTTCAAATATTTGTTGAAATTAACTTTGGAGAATAAAATGAAGCTCTAACATTTTGCTGTACCTTAAAAAAATCAAGCCTACTCCCTTGCAAGTTCTAAGCTTAAACAAAGATAATTTCTTATTCTTCCCCTGTTAAGTGGTATTAAATAACAATGTTTTTCTCTTTGTGCTTTGTTGAATACGTGAAGAAGTATTTCTTCTAAAAGGTTATAAGAATAATTAAGGGCTTGTGACTTTCTTCATTCTGTGTGAAGATGCCTCTGCCCCCAAGGCATGAGAGATCTAGGTGAAATATGTGCTGAACATAGACAAAACATGATGAATTTTTGGTTGTTGTTGTTACACATCATGCATTTTCAAAATAGTGTCATCTGTTAAACTGGCATCTATGTACGGCAGGACTATCCTCCATTACATTGTGTGTCTAGCTTCTTTGGCTGCAGCTAAAGCCATTCTACAGTGGAATTGGTGATCTGGGCACTGTTGAAGCTTTGTTTTGGCTTCCATTGCGACATCTGAGGCTGGCAACAGTACTATGCAAATAATGCAAACTTTGAGTGTGGTAATTATTTCCTGAAAGAGGTTGAAACCTAATTTGAAGCAAGATGTAAAAAATGAGCTAGGAAATAGTAACAAGTAATGCTGGTCAATGTGTGTGATGTCCTGTACCTACAGAAGTAAAGGTGTTCAAAATAATTTGAAAATTTTGCTTTATTGTAAATTAAAAGCAACATGACTAGTGGTGGGTTGTTTGTGTCACTGCTTGACTCAAACTTGTATATTAGCTGAGAAGAAAAAAAGCAGAACTGAAAGAAGGCAAGTGTGGACTGTGGGTTCTGTCTTACACAGAAGAGCTTTGAGCTCTTGCACAGTTATTTCTGAATGCCTCAGTGTTTCTGGACATGTGCTCCTTTATAGGTTTCCTCAAAAGATGTTCATCAACAGCATATCAGCTAATGATGGTGGGCTGGACTGGTAGGCTAAAGGAACAGACTTGTGGTGGGAGAGAAGAGTAGGTATAAGCCAGGAGTACATATGGAGTACATGTGAACTTGTGATGCTACCTGTAGTTGGTGCCTCCATAGTGCGCTGATTGATATGCTTGAAATGTGTATGTACCTGTCCATGTTACAATATGCACATTAAGTAATATGATTACCTCTAATGATGTCTACTGCCTACTATGTTAATAATGGCCTCCCTGGACCTTTTCTACAGCAGCCTCTCTACTACAGGTTTAGGTAGATTCATCATAGCACCTTTGGAAGTAATAAGAAATAGCTGCATTGCGAGTGCCTCGCTGGTAGCAAAACACTTCCATGCTCTTGAACGTTCTACTGCCATCCTTAGATGGCTTAAATAATTCTGCTTTGTCATAGGAAAAACATCAACATGACGTTAGCTCTTTGGAGTCAAGGATGGCTAGAAAAAGGGGTGAAGGCGCAACTGTATGCTTTCAATTTGTCAAACCCCCATTCTTCCTTGTCCTGATAAGTCATGCAGGAAAAGATTTTAATTGGAAACGGCTCCTGAAAAGCATTCCTACTTTCTGGCACAAGTGGGAATCCTTTGAGATCCCTTTGACTAAATTAGCTTTAAGAGAGTTTTCATAGCAGAGAGGTTTACCCCCTGCGGTTTTTCCTTTTGTACTGGGTAATCTAGTTTTGAGAAGCGCTTGTGTGATTTATTAACCTTTAACGTATGGCTGATATAATTAGGGCAGGTATCCCTCTGCTCCTCTCTCAAGATTTATAACACAGTCTGTTATTCACTCACTCTACAGCTCTGCCAGAGCTGCGTTTAGTCTGAGAGCGAGAGCATCCTTTCCCGGAGTGAGGGAGCAAATGCTCAGTCTGCCGATAGAAAGCAGCTACTGGGGGAGAACAACTGTTGTGATACACTGGAGCTGTCTTCCTGAAGGAATTCCTTTTTTGTTTCTGCAGCTTTCAGGCTTAAATTAATAATCTTTCCTGGCTATTTAGTGCACTCCTGCGCCGTGGCAGACACTCGGCTGCTCAACAACTTCCTTTCCCCTCTGCACGAGCAGATCTGAGCAGCACTGGTTAGAAGAAACTGTGAAGGCTGTTATTTTTTTGCATTTTTTTCGTGGGGTTATTTTGGGAGAGAAACTTATGCTATATCAACCTCCTTTGCCTTTGAAACGTATAAAGCCTGTGGCTTGCAAAAGCAGTCCTGGAAGAGAGCATGCTCAGAAAGCTGGCAAATCATTGTCCAGTGACCGGGAGGAAATGATAGTTGCTCTTCATTTATAATGCAAATTCTGAGGTGTCTTCAGAAGTGTGGCAAACTTAAAATGATGGCTGTGGTGAGAACGTCTCTGCAGAAAGTTGTGGTGTTGTTGCATCGTTTACAGAGGATGGCAGTTTCTTCTCCCCGTTACCAGAAGCTTTGTAAGGTAAGAAATATAAGCCCTAAATCTTGTGAGTGTCTGATGCTAACTCTGTTGTCTTTCTGAGATAAAAAGAAAGTAAGCCTAGGTACTTTTGACACTCATCCCATACTATTAGTGTGCTTTTAAAGCCTGCCATGCTCTCATGTGCCTGTGTTCTTAAAGAATGCAATACAAAAAAACCCGTGTGCTTGTTCAGTGATACATTTTTTGAATAAAAAAAATGCTCTCTTGCCTACCATTTAAGTGTCTGGAAGGAAACTGTTAATGTTCAATGATCTTTTGTAAAATATTACCACATCTTCTTTTCCAAAGGGGTTGATTAATTCTTGGTAAATGCAGTACTTTAATTCCTGGGTACCCATTATATAGAATAACTCTGTTCTTCTATGCCCAGTGTTTTAGCTTTTGAGCTTTATGAAACTTTTAATTAGGAATGAGTTCAGCAGACTAATATGTAGTCATGAAATTTTGACTTCACCTGCCTGTATTTATAGAGTTTTTTCAGAGATAAAAAATAAGGAAAAGTTGGAGCGAAAAGCATGTTTACATCGGCTACCACTCATATTGGCATTTTTGCTGTTACCTGTTTTGGTGGCTGCCTATTTCTGCTTCCACTGAGACTGTGTTTACTTTTCTTTTTTTTTTTGCACAGGTTCAGTAGTTGAGAACTTTAATACTGTGGTAGTGACCTAAGCTACCTGGTAAAAATACATTTTTAAAGCAGGTTGATCACTCACTAGATGAAAATCGTAAAAAGTAAATAAATTTCAAACTGGTCTGTAAAGTCCACAAGTTAATACTACTGCAGTGTTGGTGTCTGTGTAGGATGGTCATACTGTGGTATATTATTGGACTTCAATATAAGGATCCTGCATTATAACTTCAGAAAAATACTTCAGCTGTATACTGACATAACCTTATAGAAATTCTATTTGTCTGCCTTTGAACTTGTTTTTTTATTCTTGCTGCTTGTGATACTTTAAAACTGTATGTTTTGGTGAAACTATGTCTGAGTTTTTCATACAGGGTATGTGAAAACCAAACTGCATGACCATGTCTTGTTCTGACGATAAAGTGAAGCCACTGTGAGTGGTCATAGTTGTGTCAATCTGAGATGTGTTTTCTATTATGAGAAATAAATAAATGACATCAAGTAAAAAAGATCCCACCTCTATAGTAGAGTTTGGAAGTAATAAAAGGGTGTAATGCGGTGTCTGGTTCATACCAGTGAAGCTTGTAGAAGTAGTTTGGGCATACAAGGAAAATCACATTGTTTTCAAATGGGTGTTTCAGTGTGCTCCTGTTTACAAAGCTGTACTAAGAGGTGTATCTTCATTATGAAGAATGATAGACAGTTGTTTGTGTACATACAAGCTATTTTAACAAGCATGCCTCAGTTACTCTTGTCTTTATCAATTGTATCATTAAACAGCCCTGTTTGCTTTTGTGAATAAGGCAAATCTTTTTTTCATTAATGTAAAGACATGGTTTTTAATTGTCTTTTCATAAGCACTAGGAAATTAAAAGTGCTTTAAAACCTATTTAGTCACATTTGTATGTATAATCTTGTTTGTAACAATTTTGTCAAACAAGAACTATTTAGGGACTCTTGCAGTAATAATTATTTGCTAATTAGCCTGAGAGCCTAGTAAATGGTTGGATACTTAATTTGTTGAGTTTAAATCTACCCAAGGGGTAGTAAAAAAAAAATCTTCTCAAAGGCTGTTACTAAAATATATTTTCTCATTGAGAATCCATGCAATGATAACCTTGGTAATTTTTATGTAAATTAAAATTCCACATTATATGTTTTTCTGTTTGTTAAAAGGTCACGTGGCTTAGTTTTTTCACGTTTGTGCTTAGTTTACTGAAAGTAGAATTGTTGGTCTGCCTGTAGAGTTAAATGAGACACAGATTGAGGAAAAAAGGAATGGTTTACAATCCCAGTCACTTCCAGCAGGTGTCAATGTAAGGCAGTGATATATGGGAGTGTGGTGATGGAAACGTTAATACTTAGATGAGAAAATGGTATGGAAATTACAAATTAAAAGCAACTATGACAGTGTGTCAGGAAGGATTTCTTGTAGTGCTCTGTATACTTCTGTCTTTGGAATTTCACAAGTTTGGACATGTCTTGTGAACTCTGTGGATGTGTTAATATACTTCAGTTCTGCTGAAGAGAAGTTATTTACTGTAGAGTATATGAATTATTGCATTGTGTACAGGGTAGCTACTTTGTGAACTAGCATTTAAATGTTTCATGTGAAGGGTCTCTGAAGCATAACGGAGTGCCAATGAAATAAACATTTTAAAAAGTGCCAATAAAATATTTAAGACAAATTCTTGAAGTTAGTGTTTGCCTGTTTTAAACGGCATTGTTTATAAAAGAATAAGCAAGGCTTTATTATTGAACTGTACTGGGGAAAGTCATAATTGTTCCTCTTATTAGCAGCTTTGTGTAATAGTAATGCTCAGCATTCATAATCTTCATTTTTCAAATTCCTTAAAAGCAGAAACAAAAATAAACACTTCGGTGACATATTACAGCATTGCTGAAAAATAGGAAATCCAAGGTTTAGGATATTTCTTCTTTTGCTGCTTTTTCCTTCACTAATTTCTTTGTACCAAAGTGACTTTTGTGAGATGTAACTTTTCACTAGTATTGCTATTTGATATTTTTACAGTGAAATTAGTGGCATACAAGGGCAAAATGTGTACATTCTACTAAATGTTTTCAGGACAACGTGTAATTTTTGCTTTATTGTTAGCAGCTTTGTTTCCTAACTCTTGTAACATTTTGACACTCAAAAGGAACAACCACAAAAATGTTTTGTAGGGGCTGTCATCTGCTCTGTGTTCTTGCTAATATGTGATTGTTCCTTAAAAAATGTCTTCTGTTAGGTATATCCAACTAACTCAGACAAGAATGACTTTAGATTTTTATTTGGAACATCAAAATCATGGTAGAACATTGATAGATCTCTTCTGAGAGACCAGAACTGCAATTTTACTTATGAAAATGAAGTAGAAAATTGGGAAGCTTTCTCCAACTTCCTTGACTGAAGTGAAAGAATAGTGCTTCTCTGTCAGATGAATGATTACCTTGAAATATGTATCCTACTTGTGGAGCTTGACTGTGGTATTTTTGAAACACATTGCTAGCATTCAGGGACTGGGGCATTCATCCACTGGAGGACAGACTGTGGAACATAGCTAGTAGCTAAGAGAGTATTTTCTCGTTTCTTTTGTGATGGCTTCTTGAAAAGAGCCTTCTTTAAAAATAAATAAATAATCCCTACCCTTTCTATAAAATACTTGAAATCTCACACCTGACCCAACATGTCTTATGAATGAATAACTTAAAATGCAATTCTCTCATTCTCTGCTGTGTGGTTTTTTTTTTTTTTTTTTTTTTTTATGACTAGCGTTATATTTATAAAGCCACAGGAATTAAAAGCACAGTGAATGCTGGGATCAGCCAAAATCATCTTTTGCTGTCACACTGGTGATTGCATTCCATCTACATTATGTTGAATTTTGAGAGTAGCAGCAAAGGCTCTGTTCCTATGAAATTTTGAGAAAATGTGAAGGTCATGTGGGAATGGGGCAAAAAAAAGAGGGAAGGGCTGTGTTGAGAAATGTGTAGACTAATCCTGATTCCAGTTAATTCAACTAAGCTGAGTTTTCTGATGTTTACATGACTTCAAGTTGATTTAGAAAATAAATCATTGGCACTTGATCACATTTGGGTATGAAATACAGATGCAGATGTGGATGAAATACAAGTGTGGATGAAGAGGATGCATTACACTTATTTATTGGACAGTAGAAGTCAGAACAAAAGTTAATTTTGGAAGTGTGTCCTGAAGGAGGCTACTGCAATAAGCTAGTTGTTGATTGGAAAGCAAAGCTGCACTTCTGTCATCAAAAGCATTGCTAAATTACACAGCCAGTTTCTTTTTTTTAGATGAGAAAGTGAAGTCTGGACTGCTTGATATTGTTCTAGTAGTAGAAGGGACATTCTACTTATATCTAGATCTACCATAGCTTTCCAAATGTTATCACTGCCTACCTGGTGGGTTATTAGTGAAGATGGAGCCCTGTGAAAGGAACAGCGGCAATGGGGACAAGCTGAGGTGGGGGAATTGGGTGTAAGGGCAACAATTCTGCACAGCAAGTGTAGCTGAGCGCTGGAGTGGGCTGCCCAAAGAGGCTGTGTGTTTCCATCTCTAGAGGTATTAAGCTCTATTGGATGAGGTCCTCAGCAGCCAGACCTTGCTTTGAAATTGGCTCCTGGAATTGGCAGGAGGTTTGACTGTGTGACCTCCAGAGGTCTTCCAACTTGAGATCTTCTATGATTCTCTGTGCTAGTGCCCTGTTAGCTTATGAGTGAAGACTAAAATAGTCAAAACTGTAGTGTGGCAGTTTTGAGCTGTGACTGTGTTGTCTGCTTCCCATCAAAAGAACTTCATTTTTAGCCCGTGTGAAAAATTCTTACTACTCTGCTGAATTTTGATCTAAATCTGGGGCTGCTAGGAGTCTGCTCTACAGCCATAGCATGTGTTCATTTGCGAATCCTTTTGCTGTCGTGTAAACTGCATTTTCAGATGATGTTTTCAAAACTCAAAAAGAACGTGCCACTAGCCCCTTTCAGAGGAAGATTGTGCACATACTGAGTAATGAGGCTGACCTAAATGTAACCTTTTTGTTTTGCTGTTTGTCTAATTATGGTCAATGCCAAGTGAAACTGTGTAATAAATGGGTACTTTATTGTAAATCCGTTTTTGCAGAAGACTGTGGTCTCTGGTGCTCTGTGTGTGTATAGGCTTCTCTAGAAATAGAAGTTTCTCTAAGGTGAGAGAACAAGGAGAAACAAAATAGGAGAGGACATAAAGCTTCATAAATTTGGTATTTTTAACTGCTGCACCAGTCATTCCTATTTGCAAGCGGAATGCAGCTAAACAGGAGAGAAAATGGTTTCTAGGATATAAGTTTTTAAATAGTATTTCAGTAGTATTTTGGAAAGGGAGTAAAGGAGGAGAGAGAGGAGATGTGAGTGAAATATTTCAGGACCTGCTTTTAGAATCCTCTTACACTCTAAGGCAAGTCTGATTTTTTGAGCTGAAAATATTTTGCTATTGCAGCAAGAATGAAAATGAATATAAAATATAGGGTAGTTCTATTAAGGCATGAATGTAGGATTAATGGGAAAATTGACTTCCATGAACTTCATGTGTTTACAGGAGCTGGATCAATATTTGATATATGAGACCATCTTACCGTAGTATTTTACCACAGTGCTTTTTGATTGCTGACATTTTTCAGGGAGCAATGTTTTTCCTCTTTCCCTTAGGGGTCAATTACCATGCCCAAATTCATGAAGTCCCGAAGCTGTAGGTGCCTAAAACAGGATAGTGCTTACTCCAGTTCTCCTCTTGAGAACTTACCGTCTGTCTTGTCTTCTGCCTCACGCAGATCATTTGAGCTAATTTTTAAGAAACCTGCACTTGCTGTGTGGCTGGGAAAATAGTGCTGTTTGAAGCTGTCCTGTCACTGCTAGTCATCAGGGGCTCTTCCAGAGTTCTGCCCTCTCTTTTGCTTTCCCTTCTGTTTTTAATCAAGAGAAACTGCTATGAGACTTCATGTTCCAAAGTTGCCCTGCAAGCTTTCTATTTCATATCCGCTGCTTGCAGACCTGAATGGCTCTCTGGCTGCCCTGAGATGTTTTCATGCCGGGCACTCTTGATATATTTTGCTGCAAAGCATTTTACTTCAAAGCAGAAGTAACTTACGCAGTCCCGCATAGATTCCACCCGAATGTGGGTGGAAGATGTCAATGGTGTTCCTGATAATTGATGTCCTGTGTTGCACTACAGAAGGCAATTCTTCATAGTCATAGTGGGGTATGGTCTGGTGTACCGTAAATATGGCAGGTGCTGCCAGTGAAGAAACAAATAGAAATGCTGCTGGTGCTGTAGATGCTCCTCAGTGGTTGATGAGTCTTGTATCTGTGGGCCCAGTGTTGTGCTAACAGGGGGAGTTCTGGCTTCTCTGCAGTGGTGTTTCAAGTTTCTGATGTGAAGAGAGCATCCTTCTTGGGGAGAGGCGGAGACTTTGGTTTTCAGTGCTTGCTCAATTCTTGGCATTTCTGCTGAGACTGCTGACCAATTAGTGCTTAATTGTGCTGGTTTTGGGATGTGGTCCTAGAACAGTCATCTGAGGTCGCTGCTTTCTGTCACCTGCCATCTTTGGGCTCAGCTTGAACTATGCTTTTTTTCTTTTAAGGAAGAATGCATTATTAACCCTGAACTAATCAGCCACCCTTCATGTTTAATTTTTAATGTTCCATATCAAGTACCGTTAACTTTTGGTTAATGTTCTCTCTTATTGTTCGCTACAAAGAGAAGTATTAATTTGCCGCAAGTTCCAACACTGTGAAATAATTGAAACAAATGTCTTTCTCCTCTTTCTTTCTGTGACTGAAAGGAAATTTAAAACTTCCAAGTTTAAATGAAGATTACCCACCTATTAATGTTTGGGTTTCTCTGAGATTAAGAAGGAGGCATAGTAAAAGCTAGAGTTTACACAAAATATTCACACACTACCCCCCAACTATTTCCTTATTAGTAAGCACAACACTTTCCTCTTTTGGAAGAGGGGAAAAATGGGACCTGAAAGAAAAAAGAAAAGCCTCTCAATGGCATTTCACTTCTTTGCTATGTGTTTGCATCAGGAGTTAACAGTCGTTCCTCAGCTATTTTTACTGAAATAGCTATATATCTATTAGTAGGCCATTATCTTTCACTTCATATAGCCCAATAGTGCAGTGATAAATGAGCTCTGGAATTTCTTCCCATAGCCCTCAGTAAGAAAAATACGGTCTTAAACAATTCAGCTGTTATCTGTAAGCAGATAACTTAGCCAAATAGCTGGATTGTGGAAGACTCATCTCTTACAATGGAGAAAAACATTATTTCCTCTATATAAGGGTACTTCTAAATGAAAATAGGGGAGGTAATTGAGAGGTTTTTATTGAATAATTTGGATCTGGACATGACATTCCATGAGTCCTGCCTCTCTTCAAACTGATGTGATAAGGCCCTTCCTGTAGGCTTGGTCACAATTGTTTAGAATTAGAAAACAAGCGGATTCTGTGACTTTTGGACTAGGTTAGAATTTTTTTAAAATGTTAATTTTGTCTAAACCCCCTTTTTGCTAGATGACTGAGTCCTGTCTTACTGTTGCAATCAAGATTTGAGGCCTCTTGGGGGCTATGGGATGAGGAGAGCACAGCAGTTTTGTCTGAGAGGAAAGCAAGTGTATGTACTCCTCTTTTTCCTGAGGTGTAGTAATGACCTTTTTCATAAGAAGAAACTACCCCTCTGCCAGCAAAACCTGAGTATGCATTTTGCAAGTGTTGCTGATGGTTGGATGATGAAATGGGGGTGATTCTTAGCAAACAGCATGAAAATATTGGCCTTCTTTGAATAATGGTGCAAATAATTGTTATTTTTAATTGGAAAAGAATGCTAGAACCCCTGCCCCGACAACCCCATGGATTTTGTGATTGTGAATAAATCTTTGGAAGCTGTGATCAGGTTCTGAGGACCAGCAGGCCTTATCCTGTGTAAAAGCCTCCTGTTTAAATTATCATTTAATAATACTTTGAGTGGAAAGTCTAAAATACAGACTCGCTTTCTATACTTCAGGACTACCTTTCTAAAGCAGCCTCATAAATTGAAGGTATCAGCTAAAAGTTATTTTCAGGTATGGATTAGGGTCAATTCCGTAAAGGAAAAGTGTCAGAGGGAATAGCATTGCTGAAACTTAGAGCGTGGTTTTATTTCAACATTGCTGGCAAGTGACTGCAATGGGAGTGTGGAACTGTAGGCTGCTTGTGTGAAACAACAGCTAATTGAGCTTGTCTATGGTTACTGACCTGTTCCTGTGGCATAAGAGACAGTATTCATTTGGGAACATGGGCAGTGGTTGGTACAGTGCTGTCTGCAGACGGTAGCAGTGATCAGGTAGTAGTGTGTTTCAGTGGAACAATCTTTTAGTGTGGATGAAGAGCAACTAATTTTTTTCCATGGATCTGTAATGAACCTCTAGTTGTAGGTTACCAGGTAATCTGTTCATACTAGAAGAAACATGAAAGACCATTTGCATGGAGATTCCATGCAACAAGTAAACAACAGAAAATGTGAAAACTGAATGAAAGATGGCTAATGTGTGGTTAGTATTTTAAAAGGTAGTTAAGCTTGGGACCAAGCCAAGGTTATACTTGAGTCTAAGAAGACTATGTGATGCACTGGGTTAAGTATGTTAATCCTTAATATTCAGGGTTCCTAATCAAAATTTGAGGAGGCAACAAAGATTTTGTTAGTGAGCCAATACAGGCTTTAACGTTTTTGAGGTCCAGTATATTGTTGAGAAGGTATACGTTCCCTGGAGTTGCAAGTTGGTTGTGCTGAAGCTTAATGAACGTTATTCTAGAAAAAGAGGAATTATAGGCTGAGCAAAAAATTAATAGCTGCAAACCAGAAGAAATGAAGCCTTCTAACTGTTACTTTTGTATATTTTATAAACTTGGCTGATAGCATGCTCATAGCATGCTCGCTGTAAGTCTCTTGTGCCAGGTAAGAGCTGCTAGAAGTTATACCAGTGTGTCAATTAAGGGCTGGTTTGAAAATAAACGTGCTTGAATGTTACACAATTTTTAGGTTGCAAAAGAAGGGGAAACACTATCACGAAAAAGATGTAAACAAACAAAGTACAGCCCAAAATAAAGCTATTGAAAAAGTAGGATTTCTACACAAGTGATATGTGCATCATGATATATGTAGCATATATATGATGATGTTCAAGCTTTTTTCGAAACAAGGACAAAGGAAGACCCTGTATGCATAGAATGTATCTATTTTTTCTTGTATGAAACCAAGGCAAATGAAACTTAATTGGTAGTTGTGGTACTTTCTGAATGGCAGATCTAGAACAGAATACAAGAGATTTTTAAACAGAAACTGGGGAATGTATAGAAAGGCTCTAAACTATATTTTTTCCAGGCTTCAGTCCAATTGCATAGGACGTGTGAAAGGGAACTGTGATTTAGATCATCTTAGAAAGCCCAGGGCACAGAGCTAAGTATAATCATTTGTCTTGTTTAGCGTTGTTTAATCTGATTATAAAGTATGTTTAGATTTTATGGCTGTTTTGGTACTGTCCCAGCAACTTTGCCAGAGATAAGTCTTTGGCAATGACATTTGTGTAGTGACTTAGGGAAAAATAAAACAAAATTAAAGACACTTCAGGAAGAAAAACAGCTGGCTTATGGTTTATGATGATGGCATGAATTTCATGGTCTTGTTGTCTCACCTAATGGTGATTTCCTAGGATGGTTTTTGAAATTAGAGTCAACACACTATTAAATTGAGAGCTGGCAGTCGATCATTACTGTATGTGGAGTATTGAAGCTTCAGTCCATAAGGGAGCCTGGAACTTTTACAGACAAGGTGACCAGTGTAAATGAACCTGTTGGAAAGGCAAAAAGACACATAAAATAGCATGACCAGGCACGAAGCTACAGAAAACACTCATTTGTCCAGTTGCTGTAGCACTGTCTGTTTTGTTCTTGTGATGCAATATTTTAGTAGGTGCTTTAAGGTGAAAAACAATAGTTTGCTTTTCTTCTGACCAAAACTGTGGAGAGTAGAGTTGCTCTCTGCTGTAGGAACTACATTAGTGTTGCTGCTGGAGAAGAGTGAGAGGCCTGACTGCGTGAAGTAACTGCTTTGGAGAATTTTGCAGTTTGGAGAGAAAATGAGCTATGATCCCTAATCAATTGTTGACATTTATGGTGTGTGGTTGTTTTTTTTTTTTAACCTTCCTCCCCCTGACCCCTAAAATTCCATCAACAGAAAATGAACAGTTCTTGTTTCTGACACAGCCCCTTTTCAGACTTTTTTTTTTTCCCCTTTATTTCTGTGATTTGACTGTTTCAAGCAGCAAGGCTGTCAGGGTTTGCACAAAGTACTGAGAGATAAAAGATGCTACACCTCCTTTTCATTCCCTCCTGTGCTGTAAATCTGTGCAGATACATAGGCCATCACTGCCTGTGGCTTTTTTTGTAAAAGGAAGCACACTTTAATTTCTCTCAGTAGAAGAAAGCAGAACAAAGGAAAGTAAATAAAGTGCCATTCCATTTGATATTCTCTGGCTAATTTTATTTTTTATAAATTGATCACAGACATAGGAATTCTGAATGCTGATTTCCCCTGTTACTGTAACTGGTTCCTGGCAACTTCCTTTGTGTGATGGTTTGAAATTAATTTTCATACTTTCTTCAAGGGAAAATGATGACTCCCCCTTCCCTTTTCGCACCTTTTCCTTCCCTTGTCACGTTTGTAATTGCTTGTCTGTCAAATGCGCCAGTTCCAGGTCTGCCAGTTCCAGGTCTGCCAGCCCTGGCTTTTCAGCTTTGCGGTACTGGCTTCATTGATTTTACAGATGTTATTTATTTCTCAGTGTAGAAAAGAAGGAGAGTGGCAAATCAAGTTCAGTGGCTGCAGTGAAAGTCTTGCAAGGACCACCCATGGCATGATAAAAAAGAAAAGCTGAAGTGATGCTTCCAGGAGACTCCCATTTTTTGGGAGGAGCGTTGTTACCTGCAGACAGCTCTCTTGCTCACAGCTGTTGAAATGATGAACGGTCTCTACATGGCAGCAGTGAGATGAGGTGCTGGTAGATGTAATGGCAGTGGTCAAACCTGCCGGAAAAATTCCCAGTTTATCCAAGAGCTTTTGCCTGAGAGACAACTAAAAAGCAAATTAAAAAATATGGGGTTTTTTTGCTGCCTTCTTTAAGTGAAAATGTTAAATGTATTCAAGGGCAAGTCAATCTTTCAAGTAAAAACGTTAAATGTGTAATTCAAGCCCGTCTTTTAACACCTTGGGTGCAGTTTTCACAGTGCCCATCTCCCTCTGGTGTCTGAACCATCATCTACTGACTGCTCTGGTTTCTTTGGGCCTCTAACTTGAGAAAAGCTCAATGGATTCAGTTAAAAAGAAGCCACACTTAAAGCACGCAGAAAATAAGGGATGCTACACAAGATGAAATGGCATCAGTAAAATGCTGGACTGTTAAGCTGCTTGTGATAAGTGGTTGTAAATTGGTTTTACGCTGAATTTCTTCATGTAATCCGGAGGTTTGGGTTATGGAGCTGGAATTTTGGGTTATGGAGCTGGGATTTTTTGCTATAAAGACAAAGCCAAAAGTAAAAAATTGTAGTGGTAGTAGTAACCAGGCAGATAGTCTGATTACTTCTGTAAAGGTGTCACTGTACCTAAATTACTAGTTCTGCCCTGGTGAGCAGAGAAAGGAAAAAGGCAAGAACACTATTTATTTCACATAGCTTATGGAGAAGAGATTTAGTATCTTGAATTGGTATCTTTGGTGTTGATGGTTACTCCTGCCTGCCTGCTTTTAGCTGTAGTCTTTCTTTGCAATCCCCAGTTCTCCTTTTGGGTAGTCACCAGAGTTGATAAATCATCTTTCACATGAAGGAAAAAGTTTACTTTCAAATTTAAGATCAGCTTTCAAATGCTCCCTGGCTAAGGCTGTGTGATACATTGGGAAGTGCTGTTCCATAATCTCAGTCACTGGCCCTTTGAAGTGACAGGAGTAGGCTTCATACTCTGGAGTAGTTTTCTAAATGTACACTTAGCTGGTGCAACTTGTGGTTGTTTCATCTATTTGCTTCCCTCATTTAAAAGGCCAAGTTGTCAGTGAATAAACTTTTGGAAATGCTTCCCTCAGACTGTAAAAATGTTCTTTATCACTTCTAGCTTCACGCCATTCCTCATCCCCCATCTGAAAAAGAAACAAAAAACCCCTTTCCCCACAGGAGCTAGTGATGCCTGTGTTGCAGTACAAATGTCTCTAAAATTTGGATCACTTGCCAAATCTTTCCTTCAACTTTTCCCCTTTTGCATTGAAACCAAATCCCTAAAATCTCTCCTAGATAGGTTGATAAACTGTTTTAAAGAAAACCTGCCGTGCCTGCTAAGATGAACGTCTTAACAGTTAGGTTGTATTGTTATCAACACCTACTTTATTATTTTCAGTATAAAATCTTGAGCTGTAATGTTTTCAACCAGAAATATGTACAAAATGGTCACCTGACAGTTAATGGTGTGGAAACGCCACCTACAGATTACTTTGCAGGAGGGCAGCACGAATACTTTGGGCTTACCTTTTGAGGGAGGAAGAAGCCCTCTTCCCTCTTCTCCGTCAGCACTTCCCCAGGTGGAGATGTAATTGTAGACAGTAAAGTAAAATGAAACATTTTGTTGCTGAATATTTTGGAGAAACCTATTCCTGATTTTTCTAATGAAGAAAGTACCAGTGCTTCAAAGTAGTGGTATCCCATATTTTGTCCACTCTTACATTTGCTACTGACATCTGGTTTCACTAATAATTATTTTGAGACTCTGCAAAGTGAATATTGGAAAAGGTTTTCCTGTGGCACAACTGATACATAAGTTCTTTTAGGGCTAAACTGTATATAAAGTATTAAATTGCACTGCACCTGTGTGGTTGCAATGGAACTGTACATAGAAAGCAAAGCTGCTTCCTTATCCACTCTTCTCTGTCGTGGTGTTTTTATATATGTGTGAGTGAGGTAAGCTACGTATTTCAGCCCGAGTGATAAAATGGATTTGATTTTAAATTAGAGACATAGTGTTCTGGAAGTGTATGATATGGCTGCACCCGAAAGGGCCTTCAAAATTGCAAATAGAATTCAGCAAGAAACTTTCCTAAGAACATCTGTTCCTGATGATAGGCAAATATGTGCTAAACTTGTTACCAGAGTTCAGAAAAAGGTATAATAAGTTATGTGCTTGCAATTCTGCCCTAGCATTTTCTTTTGACTTTCTAATGCATCAAAATTAATTTTTGTTGAGGTAGAACCCCAAATTTTCTGGGATGTGTGTGGGAAGATGAGCTGTGTGTATATATATGGGTCATGTGATGTTATAAAAGTAGCATTGAAGATGCACAAATTTAGGTTTGAAATAAGTGAGTGACTCTGGAAGATATTTCCCCTGTATTTGGGGAATTCACAGTTGTACCTATGATTTCACTAGGGAAAGATCAAGTAGACATTTGAGGTGATGTTGCATCTTCATGTTTCTCAAACATAAAGAAATAATGTGAGTGGTAAGAAACAGTGCAGATGAGAGAGCACAAAGAGATTGCTGTGTCACCTAGTCTTAGCCCAATGCAGAGATCATCTATAGCTATGTCACTTCATAAGGATATTTGTCTGGCCTGTCGTTACAGTAGCAGTTTTTACAACTGCTTTTAAGACACATTGTTTCAGCTTTTTCAAGTCTCTACTGTTAAAGCATTTTGTTGCTGGTATTTAATTCTGATGTGTAAATGAAGTTTTCTTCTTTATAATTGAGAGAAGTGTATTGTAGGGTCCTTCTTCAACTCACCACATACCTTAATTTACAGTTGCAAAGTTTGTTCCCATGGTAGTTGACATGTATATATTGGAAGACCATTATGATTTTTCCCTTCTCATTGCTTTTTAGACAAATTATCATTTACTCTGCTCTTTCCTGGATGACTTGCTGTTCATTTAAATTTTTCATGAAACCCTACGACCAAAACTTGATGCAGATTAGACCTTGCTAGAGCTTAGCAGAATGAAAGGTGGTGTTGCTCTTCCACATGTTTCTGATTAGCCTTGTTGGCTTACATTCAGTGTGGGACCCAATGGTGCAGCACCCAGATCTTTCTTTGCAATGCCACCTTCTTGGTCAACACCTTTCACATGGCATTTGCTGTGTTGATTGGTGTTACTCAGTTATGGCACGAGACATTTGTCTTAGAGGTGTGGCTCTTCTCCTTTTTTCCTAGAATAGTTCTCAAAATTGCCAAGACTTGTTTCTAGTTCTTTTTTCCAGCATCTTTGTAGCTGCTCCCATCTTAGGCTTATTTGTAAAAATCAGTAAGTTGACATTTTTCTGTTGATCTGTTGTTAATGAAAATATTCGGAAGTACTCAAGACAAGTCCCTGTGCTATCTTTCTGTATATGAACATTGATAGTGAAATTTTTACTACTACATACAGTTTTTCAGTTAAGTATGCTTGCATCTGGGACTGTCTTGTCAGGCTTTTGCAATTAGTGAAGTCAAGATAAATGACACTTACTACCACTCCTGTGTTCCCAAGGTTTGTTATCCTGTCACTGAAGGAAATTAAGTTAGTTTGCCATGATTGATTCTTGACAAATCACATTGGCTGTTGCTAATTTTCTTGTTATGTTTAAGGTGCTTATGATGTACTTACTATTTTTTCACAGGAATTGAAGTAAGGCTTATGGACAGTGAATTCCTTAGCTCCTGCTTTAATTCCTAATTTAAAGAAAAGAATTATATTTGTATTTTTCTGCCATCTTTTGTGGGTTCTCGGAGATAATTGTTAATAGCACTTAGACACAGCCTATTATTTAAGTATTCTTTGGCAAATTTCATAAGATCCACCCAATCTGAGAAAGTCAAACTTACCTAATTACCCTTTGGTCTCTTCTTGCCAGTTGGAGCTCAGGTTTTTGCTACTTCGTCGCTGTGGTTAAATAATTATCTGAACCACAGTATTCCTCATTAGTGAGTTTGGAAGCAAAGTAAAGTATTAAGCATTCATTCGTTCTCAGTGTAATTTTTAATAGCTTCCCTTTCCAGTCTTGTTACTGGTTGGAATGTAAAATTACTGTTTTCAACAAGTAACTTCATATATAAATACAGGAATTAAGTTAATCATTTATTGGCTTTGTATCCATAGAGGAAATTAACCATTTCCTTAGTGGAATGTTTAATTTTAAAAACTATGTAATAAAATTTTTTTTTGGTCATGAAAATAACAGCTCCTCTTTGTATTGTTAAGACGGTGCATCTGCAGCCAGTGAAGCAAGCTTTGGCAGGACAGCATGGAACCGAGTCTAGAAATAACCATGCAAACAGTCTGTTCTGAGCCTTAAATGTGAATTGTGTATTATTAAATGATGCTTTGAATGTTTGAATTTCTCATTGTGAAAGGTATGAGAGGGGCAATATTGCCTTCTGACAAAAAAAGTAAGCAGGTTAACTATTTCAAAGTTGCCGTTACTTCTTACTTCTTCCTGTTGTTCCTGTAAAGTACTGTAGATTTAGAACCTGGATTTAGCTTTGTAAATTCATTACTATTTTGTATGTACACTCTGTACCTAGCAGATGTGGGTACTTTTTGTCATACCCTGCACCCCACTCCACTGCCCCCACTGGTTTTTTTGCATGGTGTTGGTTGGGGTTGGTTTTTTTATTTTTTTACTGAGATTAAAAAAAGTGAATGTTGTGTTTTGCTGCTTGGTGTAATGCTTTTTTTTTTTTTAATAATCTAGACATACTCACATTATGTATTCTAGGAAAAGATCTTGTCTGGTTTGTCATACTCAAATGGAGACCTCGGTACAACCACTGAAGTTGTTTTCTGTCCCAGTGAGACAGTGGCTCAGACGCACAACTGGGCTCAGCGAGCTGCTTCTAATTCAGCCTGCTGAATAGTGAGGACCTGCAGTAATTACTGTATGACTGTAGGACTCACATGAGAAGTCTATTAGAATATTTAGAGGTCAGAACATATCCAGGTAGCATTTTACTCCTAGGAAAGAACACAAATAAATGGTGATGGTTTTTAAAGCACTTTCAGTCTGCTTCTCTGTTTCTTTGTGAAAGGAAGAAGAAGAATGGAGAATGGAAAAAAAATGATCATGGGAATAAAAGTTGGGAGCAGGATAGCCCTCTCTTTGGGTAACTTAAAAATCAAATTACAATAATTAGGAGTGTTGCTTGGTTTAAATTTATATGTGCCCTATATGTTTATTTTCTTCAGTGTATTTTCAATTTAACTGTGTAAACCCCCAAATAATTTGATTTGGTTGCTAGGCAGTGCATGTCCCTGCTATGCTGTTCTAACACACTCAGACGTACCTTAATGTAAGTAATGGAATTAGTGTGTATGTTAGATGCCTTTATCAGGTTTTGAAGTATCCGCTTCAAAAAGAACTGATTTTTATGATGTTGGAAAGCAGAGAGCTATTTGGAACCAAGTCCACCTATATTGAGGATTTGGCAGTGTCTTCATACTTAAAGGTAAATATGGAAATGAATGATGTTTAGTAGCAATGGGACCTACCTATTGCTCTTCCAAGAAAGGTCAGTGATATAAGGTTGTCTGTAGGCCTTGCTGAAATTTTATTGCAGTGTTTAGTTGGCACTAGAAAGTAGGCAGGGATTGTGCCTCTGTTCCATCCTCAATGGGAAGGATGGCACTCTTCTGATTAGCAAAAAATGTTCAAAGCTGAGCATATCATGGAACGTACGTGTTTGACAGTGAATGGTTTATGGAAAATAAGCATAAAAAAACCCCAACACAACAAAAACTCTGTTCTGATCACTTTAAGCATGGAAAATTAAAGTAGAGGGAATTAAAAAGGATTATGAAATTGTACTTTTTTCCTTTAAAGACTGTGAAAGGCTTAGTAATAAGTAGCAAATTATTTAAGCAGATAAATGTTTGAAGGCACTGTATCTTCTTTTAGGTCTGTTTAAAGAAATTTTAAATAAGAAGCTACATGGTAGTTTCACAAACTAAGTTTTTCTGGAAAACAATACAAATTTGACATACGCAACTATTTAAGAAATTTTAAAAAGAAAAACTAAGGCAAATGCTATTTCAATACAGAAACCTAATAATAATGAAAAAAATTGGAGACTGATCTTTTAAACCAGAAATACTCTTGTGAATGTACAGAGAATACCCACTTTTGGGGTAGGCAATCTGTCTTTGATTTGTAACATGTTAACTGTAATGGAAACTGTAATGAAAATAGTTTAAATTCACTGCAGCAGTTAAACTAAAAAAAAAAAAATTACAGGGCAATATATTTATCAGAAATGAATAGGTCATTAACCTGACTATGCAAAGAACTGTAAAAAAGCTTTGCTGTTTTTACACCTTCCTGTTGGGTGTTTTCTGCTTTTATCTGTTTTCTGCCTCACAAGCTGGAAGCCATTTTTTGGCGCATCTCAGAAGAGGTTAGTCTTTGGTTTTGTTTTCAACAGGCATCAGTTTTATAAAACTATAATACCTTGGAAAAGCTTATTCTGCTAAAATATGATGGCTGCTGGTGACTGCCACCTCTCCTCCTGACTCGTATTGATGGTCTCTCCCACTCCTCCAGTTGTCTGTAGCTGTGTTTTACTTTCTGCTGGGGCTGTAGCCTTTGTGCTCGCTTTGATCTGAGCTTGTGCAGTACTCGGCTTGTTGATGTTCCTGGCTACGGAGCTCCTGGGTGTGAGGGTAACACAAGTGATTAATCGCAGAAAGCTGATCATGCTTTGCTAAAGTCTTAGGCCTAAACCATGGAGTGGTACCAACAGCAAAAACCTCTCAAATCCCTTCTGCTGGCATTCGTTTCTCATGACTGTCTGTGGTGTCTGTCTTTCTCTCTTTTTTTTTTTATTTTTTTTTAATGGTGGGTGGATGCTTAGTGTCTGGCCAGGTTTGAGGCAGTGGCTTTGTGCTTTCATTTTCTATGCCTTCCCTCCCACATACTCGTGTAACCATTTATAGCACGCTCGTTTGTGTTCTCTTTATTCTCAATGGGAGATGACTCTTACCAGACATTTACCAGAGGAATACCTTTTTTTTTTCCAACTTGAGGTGGTCATCATTTTCTGCCTATCTTACTAATTTGCCTTGTTGAATTTTTTGGCATCTCCTGTTGATTTAAAATTTCATCTGTGAACACGACTAAAAAGCTCAGCATGCAGCAGTAACAATCCAATATGAAAAGCTTAAGAACTATTTAGTTCTCTTCTCAATTTAAGTTCCTCAGTTTATGCACTGAGTTAATTTATTGTTTTGTTGGTTTCAAAGAACAGTATTTATCATTAGTAATTATTTCTGAACTTCTTGCAAATAAAAATAAGAAGAAAAATAAGAAGAAAAACAAGTCTTAAGCGTGAGTATTTTATATCAGCTTTATGATAAATGCATGGGTTGTTTACCATCCAAATAGATGTAGGCTACTTCTGTTTGAGGTGTGACTGGAGGTCACCGTTTAACATCTGATTAATAAAATTTACCTTTTTTATAATCATTCTGTCTCCCTTGGGATGGGGATTTATATTTTTATAGCTTCAATAAAGAAGAATAAATTATTCAAGTCTTTCAGAAGTTAGGGTTGAGTTGTTATGTAAATCAAAAGCTTTTCCAAAACAAATAAACAAGTCACAATCATTAATCTAAACTAACACTGCCTCCTTTCCCTCCCCTTCTATAAATTTTAGCTGTAATGAAGCAGGGCTTTTTAGGAAGATGGAGTGGACCAGCGCTTGCCAAATGCTGTCTATCATGTTTACACGTGTTAAGGTTCTAGTTCCTACTGTACCAAGAAATATGGTGATTTAAAACCCAATTAGAGCTGTGATACTGCTGTGGATTAAATTGTTTGCCAAAAACCCTCACCAAAACAAAACCACCCCCCAAAGGTATAGGTAATGTTTAAATATGGAAAACTTTTCATATTTTAAATATGAAAATAACTGTTTTCTCATTTAGAGCTATAGCTCTACAATTCCTGTCAATGTATGACATAAATACTCATGCATAATCTTAAAGTATATGCATTTCCAATACATGCACTTTCAGATTCTCAGTTTTCCATGTTTTTTTTTTTTTTTTTTGGCTCACTGCTCCTGGCTTGTGTAAGCAGGTTTCTCCTTTCTTAAGACCATTCTTGTAGGCATTCAACATCATCAGACTTGAAAAAATGAGAAGACTCACTACTTGGGCTATTGTATGAGTTTCATATGTGATAGTTTACCTGCAAAAGTGCAGGAGTTAAGTAGCAGTCATTCCATAGTAGGTGATCTAC